>JAJHSJ010000005.1:76054488-76154881 GCA_021015155.1 Magnolia officinalis
TAGGTTTAGGTTAGGGATTTGAGAATAGGTTTAGGTTTAGGAATTTGAGATCGGGTTTAGGTTTAGGTTTTCGAGTTTGGTTAGGGATTTGAGTTTCGGTTAAGGTTAGGTTTAAGAATTCGGGTTCGGGTTCGGTTTTAGGTTTAGGATTTGAGAATAGGTTTAGGTTTAGGCTTAGGGTTTAGGGATTTGGATTCGGGTTTGGGTTCGGGTTCGGGTTCGGGATCGGGTTTAGGTTGGGGTTTTCAAGTTTAGGTTTAGGTTTAGGTTAGGAGTTGAGATTAGGATTAGGTGTAGGTTTAGGTTTAGGGATTAGATATATATATTATATATATATATATATATATATATATATATATATATATAATATATATATATATATATATATCTTAAATGGACCCGCAAAGGTTCCACTATTGGGTGTCCTCATCCCCATCGGTCCATGTGGTGTGGCCTACTTGAGTATTGGATTGGGTGGATGCGACTTTGTAGGATCCCTCTAAGGCCCACCGTGATGTATTTTTCTTATATCCAGACTGTCCATTTTTTTCACCAGGTTATTTTAGGGTATAATTCCAAAATTATATTAGATCCAAATCTTAAGTGGATCAAGTTGATATTTTTGTGGTCCATTCATCCAGGTCTTTGTGACGTTATCAATAGATATGATGAAAACTAAACATTCTGGTGGATCCTAAGAAGTTTTTAATGGTGGGTATTCAATCATCAATGTTTCCTTTAATGTGGTACACTTGAGTTTTGGATCTGCATCATTTTTGGTAATACGCCCTAAAATGATATGACGAAATAGATGGACGACATGGATATAATATAAATACTTCGAAGCTTTTTATATGCCATCTAATCCATTCATAAGATGCATCCAACCTGGATAAACATATTCGTGGATCACCTTGCCTGATTTTTGGGCATCAACGTGAACAGTGGGCCCACATATGAGCAGACTGTATTTCATTAAAAAAAATCATGGCAAGATGAGCCTATCTTGGAAAGATGAGCCTATCCTGGAAACGTTTGTATTAGATCAGCCCTGTTGATAGTAGGCCCACCATTTAAGGGTCCATTTAAGTTTATATATATACTTCATTTATTGTCTCGAGACATAAAATATCTATCTATTAAAATGGATGAACAGAGTGGATGAAATACATAAATCACGATGGACCATTGTTTACTATATTATGGTCCACCTGAGATTTAGATCCCACCATGATGTATATGTTGTATCCAACCGTCCATCCATTTGGAGAGATCATTTTAGGGTAACTAATTATCTAACTTACAAATCCCAATCACGTGGGGCCATAAAAGTTTTTGATCAGTTGAGAATGAGGTAGATCCAAAGCTCAAGTGGACCTCGAAACTAATTAGGGCACAAAAGTTTTCGATCAAGCTGATATTTGTGTTATTGCTTCTTCTAGTCTAGGTCTGTGTGAACTTACCAATAGGTTGGATCTTAAATAACCATCATGGTGGGTCCCAGGAAGGAATCAACGGTCGGGGGCACTGCCCCCACCATGATCTTTAGTTTTAGGTGTAGGTTTAGGTTTAGGGTTATTTTAGGTTTACGCCATCAATTTCGAGCTAATACATAAACACAGGCCTGTCCAAATGGCCAGGCCACCCATTTTGCTGTCTATAGGAAATGGACAGCTTCATCATGGTCATAACAGCGGTTCCCACCTTCTAGGGACCCCGCTCAACATTCGGATAGCTCCGACGCACATCCGGGTCTGCTTCCATCATTCTGAGCTAATACATATACACGGGCCTGTCCAAATGGCCAGGCCACCCATATTGTTGTCCAAAGGAAATGGATATCTTCATCATGGTCATGACAGCGGTTCCCACCTTCTAGGGAACCCCGCTCAACATCCGGATATCTCCAACGTACATCGAGGTCTGCTCCATCAATTTCGAGCTAATACAATAAATCATAAATTAGTTACCCATCTAAGGTTGGATAGATTGTAATACTTTCATATTCCCATTGAAACGTCCACACCAAAAATCCGGCATCATCTCCCCATGCCTCTCTAGATAGGTTGATCTCACGTTACATTCCGATGCCAAATATCTAAAGCAATGTAAAGATATTTGACATTGGATAAGGAACAGAAGAACATATCCAAAGAGAAATGAGGAGATGGACCGCGGATCAGGCATGAACATTTAAATATATTATATGAAAGCATACTATCCATCTAACCTTGAACTGTCCAAAAAGGGATTTCTATGCCACCAAAAACACACCATATCTATGTATGGCCACATAGATATCCTCAAACGGGTAACTAATTATCTAATTTACAAATCACAATCACAAGTCACAACTATATACTAACAAGTCACAATAATAATTTAAGAAAAAAAATGTAATACATATTAACCATCACTAAGTGAAAGTATAATAGTTTCTTGAAATAATGAGAAAAGATCAAATACAACTCCCACAATATGCAAAGTATAATAGTTTCTCAGAGTGGATCATACTATAGGAAATAGTGGTGATTGAACTCCCTACCACTAAAAGCTTCCTAAGGCCCACTGTAATGTTTCCATAATATTTGTTTGCCATCCAACCTATTGATAAGGTGACACAAGCTTAGATGAAGGGAAAAAAAACAAATAACAGCTTGATCTAAAACTTTTGTGGCCTATTCATGGTCAATCACCACTATTTCCTATAGTATGGTCCACCTGCGAATTGAATCTTCTTCAGTTTTGGGTCATGTGCTAAAATGGTTTGGCAAAATGAATGGACAGTATGGATATATAATACATGAATTAATGTTGGCCCAATGGTAAGGGTAGCACGGTTGAGGTTGGGTCGCACCTAGTCTGCGAATTGGCTATGACCCCTGTAACCAGGGATGAGGGTGGGGGCATCGTATATACATGCCATTCATCTGCCTTTTCCAGCTTATTTTAGCATGGTCCAAAAAATAAAGCATATGCAAATTTCATATGGTCAACATCACAGGAAACATTAGTTATTGACAATTAAAAATCCTTCGTGGGTGACAAAAACTTTAGATCAAGTTGATATTTGTGATTATTATTAATAATATTATTAAATGGTTGGATGGTCAATAAACATTATGGTGGATAGTAAGAAGTTCTTAACGGTGAGCATTCAATGACCAATATGCTCAATTATTGTTTTTTCTTAAATTTGGGATGGATTTAGTTTGGTTCCATTTTAGTGTAAACCAAAATTAAAATCAAGCCCATTTAAAACCACTGTCCAAACTGGGTTGGATCAAGTTGATTTTGAGAGGACCTGGACTTGACTTATTAATTAGCAACTTTCAGGCCTAGAGCTGCACCACGGTCCAAATTTTAAACATTTTCCCACTCAAGTCCAATGACCCTAGGGTCGATTGGATACACTTACACCCCTACATCTATTCAGGTAATGTAGAAAATATTGTGGAGCCGGGCTAAATCGAAGCCGATCATCACAAGATCCAATATATTATATGATATGAAAATTTTCAAGCATATGCGATGATCATGAATTTTTATTTATACCCTACAAATAAATGATTAATAAAAATGGATGATAAGATTGAATTATCTATTTCTATGTGGTCCACTTTATGATAATTCATACCTGATTTTAGATGCATGGAATTAAGTGATAAAAATATCTTAAATATCCTAATGAATCTTTCATGTGTGTGGCTCATCTTCTAGTGAGGCTAATTCACTTTCACCCTAGCAAATGAGATTAACATTTCTAAAAAGGAAAACGCATTTACAAGCAGGATTTGATGGAGCAAATCGGACCGCATGGTAACTTAGATACACATCATATATCTTTATATACATGTAGATTTTTCCTCAAATCTGAACCATCTAAGTGGAAAAAACAATACCGTGAACTTTTTTTTATTGGCATAGATGATACTTTGATTGATTATAAGAAAATGTATATTAAAATTCAATGGTGGACTGTAAGATGAAATGAATGAACAGTCAATATCAACGATAAATATTGAAGATCAGGCGCTATAACTATCTAACCAATTTTATATTCGCATGATCAACATACATTGGATTTTATTTGGCTGTTTGCATTTGAGGTAAATTCCACATGTAATTTTGGAAGGGTTGTATGTATCTTGGCTACCGTGCAATTGAGTGGCCCACATGAATTTATGGGTTTTAAGTGCTCAGATATTTGCTGCAACACATAAATTCGTGCTAGCTGAGCACCTGACCGCACGAGTACAAATCCTTGGTGCTTGTTAGGTGAGGTTCACCATGCAGAATGCTCGGGCCCAACGAATATCCATCTGCCGATGAGGAGATCCACACGTGTGTGTCCGAAATCCCCAAATCCAAATTCCAATTTTGGACAATCCACCCTAAAATCCCCAAATCCCTAAATCGTCATTGAGATTGAGAGAGAGAGAGAGAGAGAGAGAGAGAGAGAGAGAGAGGAGAGAGAGAGAGAGAGAGAGAGAAGGCGTGCGTGGGTAGGGCTTCGGCAATGAGAGTGGGTGAGAGAGAGAGAGAGAGAGAGAGAGAGAGAGAGAGAGAGAGAGAGAGAGCAACAACGAGAGTGAGAGAGAGAGAGCGACTGAAGGAGATGGATGGGCACTGGAGTCGTTTCGGCTTAAAACATAAGCTTATTGCCGACAAAAATTTCCGTCAGTAATACTTGTCACCCTTCATCGGTAAAAGGTTGTAAAAAATTTTGGGCCCACCCGTGCTCTATAAGCCCCATCCACTCCATACATATGTTTTTAAATTTATTTATTAGCTACACTAAAAACAAAAATTATAAATCAACATGTATGATCAACCACACAAAGTGAAATAATATGTCCATCGTTCATTTTGTCTGCCTTTACCGACGATTTTTTTCGTCGGTAAAAATTGCCTATACCAATGATATTGTATAACGTTGGTAAAAATAGCCTGTCAGCGGGAATATATTTTGTATGAGCGGGAATATATTTTGTATGAGCGGGAATGTTTTGCCAACGAAATATGATTTCGTTAGTAAAAGTAATATTTCCCGACGAAATCATATTTCATCGATAAAAGTAATATTCATGCAAGGCTCTATGGGGCCCATCGTGATGTAACTGTTTTATCCACTCCGTGCATCACTTTTCTCAGATCATTTTAAGGTATGCTTCTAAAAATGAAGCAGGTTCACAGCTCATGTGGACCACATCAAAGGAAGCTGCGGTGATAATGACACCCACCATTGAAACCTTTCCAAGGGACACCGTGATGTTTTTTTTTTACCATCCAACCTATTCATAATGTCATGTAGACATAGATGAAGTGAAAACACAAATATCAGCTTGATCTGAAACTTCTCCAAGAAGTTTTTTATGGTGGACGTTCAATCCCCACTTTGTGCTCCAATACTTAAGTCTTGGACCTGTCTCATTCATAATCATATATTGGGCCCACCTAGATGTGATACACATATCCAACCCATTCATTATGTGTGTCCCACTTGGATGAGGGGTCAGACCAAGTTTCAGCCGCATTCAAAACATATGTGGGCCCCACCAAGTGCTTTTATATATATTTTAGTATGTCTTCATATAGTTTTAGATGGTATGGCCCACCTGAGTTTCGTACACGGATGATTTTTGAGATATCTCATTACCTAAAGGGGACACATCAAATGCACGGTGTTGATGTTCGACACACATCATGATGGCCCCCACCAAACTTACTAACATTAATTCTTACGTTCTCAGGGGGTCAATAAGTTGGGTCACAATTTTGACCATAATATGTGGCCCATTTTACATGTCTGGTCCATTCACTCTATTTTACTGATCATTACCCTCAATTTGACTAGTTACTCGCCCCGATCATGCTACATATGAGAAAGATATTGGGCATACAAGATTAATCAACAATTTGAGTGAATTTTGATTTAAACATCTGAAGTTATTTACTCTTCAATCTGGACTGATCAGATTGTCTAAAAATGGTTAAAGGTTGTTCATAATATCAAAAAGATATGAATGAAGAGAAAGCACAAACATCAGCTTGATCCAAAACTTCTATGGCCTCCAAGAAATTTTCAATGGTAGAGGTTCAATTGCACTATTTCCTGTGGTGTGGTCCACTTGAGCTTTGGATATGCTTCCTTTTCGTTATTTAGACCTCAAATTATCTGTTAACATGGATGAATGGAGTGGATAAAATAAATAAATAACGGTGGACCCCACAAAAATTACTCAGTATACTAAGGGTAAAAATCACGCTTTTTTTTTTTTTTTTGTTTTCAAAATGTATATTTTTTTACTCTTAATTTTTCTTTCAAAAGTTTTAACAAAATATCATATTTATTATCAAATATTTCAAAAAAAAAAAAATACAAATTCTAAAATTTTATTGTCAAAATCTTAAAAATTTTATCAAATTTTATTTTATTTTTATCAAAAAATTCAAAATGCCGATTTTTACCAATGATGTATGTATTTCGTCAGTAAAAACTCCTTTACCGACGCTTTTTTTTTTTCGGTAAAAAGTTCTTTTACCGACGATATTGTATAACGTCGAAAAAATAGCCTCTCTGATCTTTTGCCGACGAACTATTTAGTTCGTCGAGAAAAATTACTCCTTTACCGACGAATTTTTTCGTCGGTAAAAAGTTCCTTTATCGACGATATTGTTTAATGTCGGAAAAATAGTCTCTCCGATCTTTTGCCGACAAACGATTTGGTTCGTTGGGAAAAATTACATTTACCGACGACATGATTGTCGGGAAAAGAGTTTTCACCAACGATAAATAATTTCGTCGGGAAAAGTTTCCAGGCCGTCGTTGTAAAAGTTGGCGGGAACTTATTTGGTTGTGGCGGGAATCTTTTGCTGACGAAACCATATTTCGTTGGGGAAAGTCATGTTTACTGATGAAATTGATTTCATCGGGAATAAGTTCATCGGTAAAGGGTCAATTTCTTGTAGCGTCTTATTTTCTATTTATTCAACAAATAAGTATGTTTGATAAATAACATATTTATTGGCAAGGGTGTCAATGGGGCGAGGTCAGGCTTGAAAAATTAAAATTTGAATAGACCCAACTCGACGACCCGACCCGAAATCGTTCAAAATCTAGGCCAAGACCTACCGCAAGCCTGACTTGTTGACAACCCTACTTATCAGTATAAAAAAAAAAGAAAAAAAAAAGGAAAAGTATGTTTGGTTTCCAACATCGGATAATTACTTATCCCTTAAGTTTGTTTGACCCACTCTTAATATCCACTTTCCATCGTGTGAGCCCAATCTTTGATGAGGATCGTTCATTATGTTGGGCCCACCCACCTTGGCCATCCATCATGTGGGCCTACTTTTTATATGGGTTGTCCATCATGTAGGGCCCAACTTTGAAGTGGGTCTTCCATCAAGTGGGGCTCGCCTTGGATATGGGTCATTCATCATTAAGGGCTGACCTTCAATGTGAATTTTCTTCATGTGGGGCCCACCACCAATGTTATTTCCATAAAGTAGAACTTACCTATAATATCCACCACCTATCACGTGGAGCCCACCACTGATGTGTATTGTCCATCGTGTGGGCCACACCTTCACCACGGGTCATCCATTATGCAAGGCCCACCTTGGACATGTGTCATTCATCACATGCACCTTTGATGTGAACTGGCCATTATATGGGGCTCACCTTGATGTGGGTCATCCATCATGTAGGCCCACCTTTAATGTCTATCGCTCATCATGTAAAGTCTACATTTGATGTGAATTGTCCATTGTGTGGGCCATCCATCATGCAGGGCTTACCTTGATGTGGGCCATTTATCATTAGGGGTAGACTTTTGTGTGGACCATCCATTATGTGGGGCTCACCTTCAATGTTAATGTCCATTATGTGGGGCCACCTTCAATATCCACCACCCTTCATGTGGAGTCCACCTTTGATATGAACCCATTATTGTGTGGGCTACACCTTCAATGTGGGTCGTCCATCAAGTGAGGCCTGCTTTAGATGCGGTCCATTCATAATTTGTGGCTTACCGTTGATATGGACAATCCATTATGTGGGCTTATCTTGATGTGGGTCATTCATAATGTGGGGGCTCACCATTGCATAGGTCCCTTCTTCGATGTGGACAGCCTATCATGTGGGGCTTCTTTCGATGTGGAACATCCATCGCATGGAGAGAAAGAGAGACAAATTAAAAGTTGAAAAGCAAGATGAAAAAACTTACTCAAATCCATGATTTCATCACACGAGTTAACTTTACATTAGTACTTACCAAACCAAGATAAGTTTTAAAAAAGTAATTAATTAATAAAACTATTCATTTCCACCTACCAGGAAGACAATCATAAATACATGTTCCAGTTAATTGCTTCCGCTTTCAGGCCCACACCCTTTAAATGATTCTATAATTCTAATTGCTAGATGGTAGATACGTGGGCAACTAGGATAGATCGCCCAACAGCTACCAATTCAACTTACCTCTCAGGGAACCCGATGGCCAATTGGCAAATGCCGTCCTTTATTGTCTCCGCAAAACAATTCAAAGTAGGTCCTGCTCGCGCGTCTCGATGCACTGACTAAGGAAACGGATTTTTACGGCTTGATGCAAAAAAATGAGAGGGATATATATCTAAGGTGGACCACACCATAGGAAAACAATAGCGATTGGATATCTACCATTAAAATCCCCCTAAGGCCCATTGAACTGTTTATTTGACATTGAATCTGTTGATTAGGTCATACAGACCCAGATGAAGGGAAAAAACAGAGATCAACTTGATCCAAAAATTATATAGCCCTCGGAAAGTTTTTAATGGTAGACGTTCATTCAACACTGTTTCCTGTAATGTGGTCCACTTGCTATTTGGATATACCTCATTTTTGGTCTTGTAGCATAAAATTATCTAAAAAAATAGATGGACAGCATGGATGAAATACATAAATCATGGTGGGCCCACAGGGTACCGACCACCAGCCATTGGCTGGTGTTAGGGGAGTAGCCAATCCGTCTCCTGGCTACAGTACCTTGATTTAGACAGTCAGGATTACATTCATGCCACGTGCAAGGTGATTAATCACCACTATTTAAAAAGATGTGCCCAATCCAACGTCCAACACGTATGCATGGGGGGCAAATTTCCTGCAATTTCCTCTCCCCAAACGCTGCGTGAGGCCGAGAAGATCCAAAAAGAACAATGCAAGTCCAGAAACCCAGGTATACCAAACCCACACGAAAACAGTAATGATGAAAACGCACCCTTCTGTTTATATGACATCCAGCCCGTTCAAAAGGTGATTCCCAAAGAAAGTTCCAATGGTGGACATTTAATTCCTATCATTTATTGTAGTGTGGCCTACCCGAATTTTCAATCTGCCCAATTTTTTGCACTCACATCTTCACATGAGCTGGTGAAAGGATGGACGGATTGGATATAATATAGACATCACAGTGGGCCCCATAGATTTTATAGGATTAATCCTCAATAACCATGGTTACTACCATTCTTGGAGTCACATCAGTGAGTTGAAATTAAAGGTCAATACCTACCAAGAAACTATATGTAGATATTCAATTACGTAATCTTTCTTTCCACTTAGGCACGTACGTGGCACAGGTCGCTAGTGCTACCTTCGAAAAATAACAATTCTGATATTATTATAAGCATGGGAACATGCAATTACATGGACTTTTTTTTACTGGTCATGATGTCGAGATGTTTGGATATTTTTGGGTACGGTAGGAGAGTCCATAATTGGTATGGTCCTCGTACGTGGGACCCGGATTCGGTAGTTACCCCTCCACTACCCATTTCCGTAGTAGTCAGTGCTTGAAAATGGTCTGTGGCCCCACCATGATGTATTTATTTTATCCACACCGTTCATCCATTTTTAAAGACCAGTTTATGATTTGAGCCCAAAAATGAGGTAGATCCAATCACAGTTGGACCACACCATAAGAAATAGTGGTGATTAAACGCCCACCATTAAAAACATTCTAGGGCCAATCATTTGTTGACTAGCTTTTAAGTAGGTTTTCCATGAGTCCAGTATCCACTTTCAATCAAAGGTGAGCATCTAATCTAGGCCCGATCACCCTTGTATGAAGGTGAAAACCCAGCCAGGCACGAGGCTGTGGCAGTCGCTGGACTGGACATGGTCCTTTCACGCAGTCACGGTTTAAGTTGATATTTTTTTGTTACATAGTCCTTTCACGCAGTGGCCGTTTAGGTTTATATTTTTGTTGTCCCTTGGGATTTTTTTTACTGTACGACCCACTTATGTGCCACGCACCTTACTAAGCTCACTTATTTTTACATTTCAAGAATAATCCCCTAATGTACGGACAACTTTTCATCGGACCAAAATACCCCGTCGTTCCTTCCGGGAGCAGATTGGTTGGCATGCAAAGACGAGCGCTTATGCTCCTCACCGGACCAAAATACTCCACGGTTATATATTTATTATAACCACAACGGTCATCCAAAGATCAACTGGACCACACCACAAATAGCAGCAGAAAAATTGATTTTCACCGTTAAAAATTTCGTAGGGCCCACCATAACATTTATTTTCCATCCAATCTATCTATAAGGTCACAAAGACCCGACAAAAAACAAAATTCATATTGATCCAAAACTTCTATGACCCCTAAAAGGGTTTCAATAGTGGACATTCAATCCCCCACTGTTTTTTACAGTGTGGTCCACTTGATAGTTAGATCTGTCTTGTTTTTCATCTCAAGCCTTAATACGAGCTCGACAAATAGATGAACGGTTTGGATATAACACATACCTCATCATGGACCCATAAAAACAATGGGGGATTGCATTAGCAAAAAAAATAAAATAATAATAAAATAAATAAATAAATTACGCACAGCCTGCCAATTTTCTTTCTTTCTTCTTTTTTTTTTTGTAAAAAAAAAAAAATTATTTTTACAAGGAGAACTTTTGCCTAGGCGGGCTGGCAATTTTTATTTTATTTTTAATTTGTTTTACAATGAGAACATTTTTCCCACTACATTTTTCTCTAATACATATTTTTATAAATATGTATATATAAGCATATAAAATTTTCTCTCTTTTTATTCATTTATTTATTTAACAAGCATATCTCCTAAACTAGTATGAGTTACTTGACATACCATATATGATTTTGGGGCACGAGAAGCTACTTTGGCCAACCAACCTGGTTATTTTCCAAGATTCCATCAGGTCGATGGTCGAAAATCCATTTCATTCACTTTGCAGTCAATTTCAATCAGTTCGCAGTCAATTTCATTCATTTCATTCACTCCGTGGTCAATTTCAATCAGTTCGCTGTCAATTTCATTAACTTCGCGATCAATTTCATTCACTTCGCGGTCAATTTCAATTAGTTTGCGGTGAATTCCATTAACTTCGTGGTCAAATTCCTTCACTTCATGGTGAATTTCCTTCACTTCGCGGTCAATTACATTAACTTCATTCACTTCATGGTCAAATTCCTTCACTTTGCGGTCAATTACATTAATTTCATTCACTTCGCGGTCAACTTCCTTCACTTCACGGTGAATTTACATCACTTCATGGCGGTGAATTTACTTCACTTCATGGTCAATTCCCTTCAATTCGCGGTGAATTTTCTTCACTTCGCAGTGAATCTCCTTCACTTCACGGTCAATTCCATGCATTTCGCGGTCAATTCTCTTCACTTCACGGTCAATTCCATGCATTTCACGGTCAATTCCCTTCACCTTCATGGTCAATTCGCTTCACTTCACGGTCAATTCCATGCATTTCGCGGTCAATTCGCTTCACTTCACGTAAATTCCATGCATTTCACGGTCAATTCCGGCGATTCCCCTTCACTTCACTGTCAATTCCATGCATTTCACGGTCAATTGCCTTCACTTCATGATCAATTCCATGCATTTCAGGGTCAATTCCCTTCACTTCACGGTCAATTCCATGCTATTCACGGTCAATTCAATGCATTTCACGGTCAATTCCCTTCACTTCACGGTCAATTCCCTTCACTTCACGGTCATTTCCATTCATTTCACAGTCAATTCCGACGATTCCCCTTCACTTCACGGTTAATTCCATGCATTTCATGGTCAACCTATGGATGTGTCGAACCATTTGTTTGACATTAATTTAATGGTGTCCCATGAATGCGAAATCAAATTCAAAGTCCAGATTAAGCAAGTGGACTGTCCAAGGAATCACTCAATCAATCCTAATTATAAAAGTGTGTAAGACCCGACCCGAGTTCATGTGTGTGCATGTGTGTGTAGGTATGCATTTCGTTTCTCTTGATCCCGCGGTCTTATCAGTCGAATCCTGGTGACCCTCAGATAGTGTTTGTCGTCATCCTTAAGTCTGGTCATGTAGATCCGACTCGGATTGAGCCGAAATCTGTGCCATCTTTTCCGCTTCGTCGTTGCAGTTCTGACGTCGCGTCTTGTGCGTCCATCCGACGTTTAGATAATAAGTTGTGTGGATTTCATTTTATAAGCCCTTCATCATGATCATGTGGCCCACCTAGGGGTGGTGTGCACGAATTTCTAGGTGGTCCCATCTTTTGACACAAGTTATAACACACACACCACACACACACACTACCTAAACCCCATCTTTTACACCACCCACTACCCACACTACCCATCCCTACTCCAAACTTATGAGTTTATGAGCATTGTTTATATCACCCTAGCTTCATAATGGATTTGCCTATCCTAGGAGAGAGAACTCATGATGACTCTCTCTTTTCTAGCAATTTCTCTTCTCTCTCTCTCATTTCTCTCTACTCTCTTCTCTCTCTCTTCTCCTAGCAACACCTCCACATGTCCCCACCCTCTCCTTCTATCCAGCCCCTTCTCCCTCTAATCCCCTCCCATCTAACCTTCAACAACCCATCTCACCCATTGAAACATGTCCCTTAGAGCATGGAGAGTAGATTGATGCAAATTTGGAGTAGGATCCTTAAAGGTGGGTGCATGTTCTTCAAATCCATATACTTCTTTGCATTGTAGCTATTCTCCATCTCTTCTTTCATATGGGAGCATGTGGGGCCCATCAAGAGATGATGGTGGCCCCAAGACTCCATGGATGTGGTTTGAAACCCATCCTACATTGCATGCATGTGCATGCAAGGGACCATCTTCCATGGATCCCTTCATGCCTCATCCTTCCTTAGATCAAAGATCTTTGGTTCATCTAAACCCTTGATCCTTGGTGGAGATTATATCTCCACCATAGATCTCTATTTGATAAGCTTGATTATGTAATATGTGCATCCTATGACAATGAAATCTCCTTGTATGTGTGTGATGAAGGGAAGGGCCTCAATGAGGCGGAGACCCTTCTCTTGTGGTAGATTGCATCTCCTTTTCTTGCTGAGAGTCTGATCATGAGTGTGTGGCCCACCTCGTGGACTAACAAGATCCCAACCAACCATAGAGAGGGAACGTTTTCATAGTCCCTCCAATGGAATGTGTGCCCCCTAAATGCACAAAAAGGGGTGCATGCAAGCTTCTTTTTGGTGATGGGATGGTTTAGATATTTGTAGGGCCCACTTGGGTGGACCACACCATGATTTCCAGAGGTTAAATCCTCATTTAATGTATGTTTGCACTTTACTTTTTTGAAGTATATGTTACTGTCCAGTCTGTCTAGACAGATTTTGGACCATTTTGGGGCCTGAATTTTGGTCTTTTGGTGGGGAATTTGATGCTATCTAACACATGATTCTTGAAGACCTATGTCCCACCTATTAACCTACCAAATTTCAGCCCCACCTGACCCTGATTGAGGTCCCAAAGGTGTGCCCCATGTGAGGTGGTTAGTCTGTAATTTCTGTACTGTTCCAGCAACATATCAGTGTGGAATTCCTTAATTATCAAAATAAATTTTCCACTGGTGGCTCACATCCGTGGACCCTACTTTGTAGTACACATATGAGGGGACACAAAAACTATTTTTTTTTTTCAATTTTTAGAGACCATTAATACACACCATTGGAAGCTCAGATCAGGGCCTAAATAAAATACTTCTGCTATTCCAAAAATTCTAAAAATTTATAGAGAGGTGGCCCACCCATGGTAGGACCCACCTACCAAGTTTTGGGGTCAACGGACCCCTGTGCAATTCGTGGCTCTGATTGGACCAGCCCACCGGTTGGGACGCACAGGCTGGGACGTCCAGCCGTGGTTGGCCATCCAGCCCCCCATGTGGGCCCACTTTGATGTGTTGTGTATCCTCGCTGTCCATCTATTTGTGGTCCACCTCCCTGAAGATTTGCCCATTTTTGGGACCCACCTTGATGTGTTTTGGGTTGACCGTCCAGGCCCATAGGACCATCTACCCTAGGACGCCCAGGCCCGTTGGGCTGCTGCTGGACGTCAAGTCCAGCAACATGGCCCACCTGATTTATGCGTATCATCCATTCCTTTTACCTGGTGGGACCCACAGGGATTTATGTGGGTCACAAGTGATCGTAAACTTAAACTATATTTATTATTGCTGGACTCCAGCAAGCCCAGAAACGGGTGGGCTGAAAATTTCAGCAATAGACCCATATTGGCTGCCCCTAATGGTATGATTTGGGGCAGTATGTCCCACTAGATTTAAGGATGAATTATGCACATAAGCTCACCATTTTCTGAGGTACATTTGGGCTTCATTTGTGCACACTAGGAGGCCCACCTCAATTAGATTTTATTTTAGATCTATGTTCATAGTTTTGGTTGGACTTTGTGGGCCCATTTATCTTGGAATCTTCTAGTTGGGTCCCTTAACCTTTGGGCCTGTATCTCACCACTAATTGTGATGGGTTTGTGGGCCATAATGTGTAAGTAGTTGGGCCTTTGGTTGCCCACCAAAATAACCTTATACTTGGGCCAAGTTGTGAGGCCCAACTCACTTGGATAAAGCATAGAAATTGCCCACATGGTTGGATTACCGGGTTGCCCACTAGGCCCACCACAATATGTGGATTTGTGACCTTCACGGTTGGGCCCAAACCTTGCTTGAGGGCCCAACATATTGCCTATTTGTTGGGCTTGGTGTATGCCCACTAGGCCATGGATTGCTTAGGCCTTGGGCCTCATTTCATATTCGAGTAGTGGCGGGTGTAAGTGCTATGATTTGATTCCTCTTTGATTGTCAAATTTTGTGTGTCAAAACTTCTTCGTATGTCATGTGTTTATATCTTGATAAATCTGCTCGAGATACCACGTCAACACTTGAAGTCTACTTCAAAGAATTCTTCAAGCTTCATGATAGTTCAAGCTACAATGTAGAAAATATTAAAGAAGAGCTCAGGGTCAAGACTCAAGATTCAAGTGCAAGAGGAAGTTCAAGATTCAAGTGCAAGTGGAAGTTCAGCATTTAAATTTAAGTATGGGACTCAAGTGCAACTTAATTTCAAAGCTCGTGAAGTAGTCATGCTACATCAAGAAGAACTCAAGCTTCGTAATGATCAAAGTCTAAGAAGTGTTCAATGTCCATACTTCATATCCCAGGTATGATAAACCTTAGACTGACCTTAGGGTAGGTCACTTTGGATACATAATTCATTTGAATATTATTACATGATTTTGGTCTATTCTAAGACCAGTCCTAGACCTTCTTCGACCAATCCTAGCACTGTCTTGACCAGTCTAAAAGTTTCAAGACCAGTCCTAGAATTGTTGCAATTTATCAGATTTTCCAGTTCGGCTAAGACCAGTCCTAGAGTTTGCTCGACCGGTCGTGGGATGGTCTCGACTCGACCTTCAACCAGTCGTAAAGCTACGACTCAAACTCCAGCGACTAAATCAAGTGTCGCACGACTAGTTGTAGAGGGGTCTCGACCGGTTGTGGACTGCCTTCGACCAGTCGTGGACTGCCTACAACTGGTCGTACAACGATCTGATGCGATCGCGCTCAAAAATTCAAAAATCAGTTTATTCCAAGACCAGTCGTGGTGACCCTAGGATCAGTCGAAGATGAATTTCTTCAGCTATAAATATCACACGAATTTCAGAGTTTCATATTGAAAAATTAAGTGAATTCAAGGCTCTACTCTGAGATAAGTTTGTGTTTATTTTTAAGCTATTTTGTGCATAATTGCTTTCTCTTTTTGCTAGCTTATTTAATTTAATTTTGTTCCTATATTCCAATCTCATTTGAAAAGAGGAATTGCCTTATTCATTCTTCTTGGAATTAAAATCAAATATAGCTACGCCCAATTGGTTAAATTTAAAATCAATTAGAACTTAGAACCATATTAAAGTGAGTAGTGGACATTGAACTTCTATATTCTAACATTTACTCCGATTGTTTCTACTGGGTTGCTACGAAAAGGAGAAATCCAGGTATTTAATTATTTTGTAAATTCCATTCTATTTTGGTTTTTGTTTGAGATTCGCCAGAAAAATTTCAATTTGTGTGGTTATCTGAGGAGAGCCAGAAAACTCAGAAGTGTGGGTTTTTGAATTGTGTAAGCCCAAGTTAAAAAGACACAATTGTAATGGTTTTGGGTGAACCTGTGAAAACATATTTGATAGTAAACGCTAATATCCCTTGTGTGAGGATATTAGGAGTGGAGTAACATTCTATGTGGCTGTTGAAAGACAGTTGGTGTACACACAGGCGAACCACTATAAATCTTTGTCTTGTGGATTGAATGCTTGCTTAAATTTCATATCATTTATTATTCAATTTTTGTGGATTGTAAGTGTGGATGTGAATGTTGTAACAATTTACATTTCAAGCAAGCGTGGGGATTGTTGTAATAAGTTCGATCTCTATTTCTGCAATTTATTTCAATTCCTTACTATTTGGTTATTTTTATTCAGATTGAGTTATTGATTCGAAAGACATTCTAGAAATAAGGTTGTCCTACCATAAGCCCTTGTTTATTATGGTGTAAGGTTGTCCTTAGAACTGAATTTGTATCAACCTCTCAATTCTTATTTATTGAGGTTGAATTGATTTCAGTTTTGTGAATTGATCTACAATTGTAAGACTATCTATTTATCTTTATTCCGCTAATTTTATTTTAATTTGGCATAGTCCTATTCACCCCCCCCCCCCTTTAGGACATATAGCTTGGCCATTTCAAGTGGTATCAAAGCCTAATAGCTCATTCTTATTGCTTTTTTGGATTTATTTCCTGAGCTAACGATCTAAGCTATATAAATAAGATGACAAATTTTAATAGCCTATCAGTCACTAGGCCTCCACCCTTTGATGGCTCCAACTATGCCTATTGGAAAGCCAGAATGAAGATCTTCCTCAAATCAATGGATGAGAGTGTGTGGCAAGCCACAGTTACTGAATGGAGCCCTCCTACCATTGAAGTAACTGGTATCAATAAATCAAAATCAATGAGAGTAACACCGTATACTTCCTGGTCCACACTTCAGAAAAGTGAAAGTAGTGCCAATGCAAAAGCACTAAATGCAATCACTTGCGCCTATCACCGGATGAGTTCAAAAGAATCATATCCTGTGATACTGCAAAGCAAGCCTAGGATATCTTAGAAATGACACACGAGGGTACATCAATTGTAAAAAAAATCTAAAGTCCAACTCCTCACAACTAAATTTGAAGAAATTCATATGGAGGAAAATGAAATGTTTATGGACTTTTACACAAGATTAAATGACATTGTAAACTCAATGTGGGGTCTTGGTGATAAAATCTCAGAAAGTAAAGTGTGTGCAAAGATACTTCGCTCACTTCCTGAACGGTTCAACTCTAAAGTAACTGCGATCCAGGAACTTCGTGATATGGACAATATGAGGGTAGAAGAACTAGTTGGCTCTTTACAAACCTATGAGTTAAACTTTAAAGCTCCTAAAGGTAAATTTATAGCTTTGAAATCGTCTAAAAATCTGTCTGAAGAAAACTCTGATTCTGAAGATGATATGACTCTTTTAGTGAAGAAGTTTTATAAGATTTTCAAAAGTAAGAAAAGAGTTGATTTTCAATCAAATGATAAAAAAAAAATTTAGACCTAAAACTCAAAAAATCTTTGAAAGACAGTCAGTGTTACAACTGTCATGAATATGGGCATTTAGTAAACAAATGTCCTAAAAAGGACAAACCCAACAGGAAGGGTATGTTGGTTACTTGGGATAAATCATCTGAGTCTGAAGCTACTTCTGAATTAGAAGATTCGGAAACCGAGTCGGGCAATGAAGTTAAGGCCCTCATGACTCTAGCCAAGTTTACTTTTTCAGATCACGATGATTCAACAAATGAAGAAAATTTGAATAGTGATTATGGAAATGAAGAAGATCTTCAAGATGCTTATAATGCCTTATATAAGGAAAGTTGTAAAATTGCTGTCAAACTTAAACTTCAAAAAGAAAAGTTTTCTAAACTCAAATAATGTTTTGAAACTCTTATTTTAGCAAAATCATAAATTTCAGATTGTTTCAAAAAGTCAAAATGTGATTTGTAATTCAAAACCTCCCTGATTGATGATTTGAAATCTGAAAATGAGAAACTTAAAAATGAAGTATCTTCTCTTCTGAGTTTGAAGGATACATGGAGATATGCCCAAGGTGATTTAAAGTTAGAAAAATTATTATCCGGATCAAGAAAATGTGGCGATCGATCCGGGTTGGGCTATGATAAAAATACATCTCCTAAACAGAAGAATACTTCTCCCAACTTTGTGAAAGGAGAGGCTTCTAACTCAAAAGGAAAAGGTACTTGTCAAAATTTTTCTAAAGATACAAAAACTTTTCAAAAACCTAAAAGCAGCTATTTTAAAAATCAAATCAGAAATCCTCTTGCTGAAAAAATAATTGGTTTACTTAAGCGGATCTTAAAATCTAACTCAGTAGGTCATTCCTACAACATCAGACAAAAGAAGATTAATTATGTTCCTAAACCCAATACAGTTATGAAATGGATTCCTAAAGTTTCCTGCTTAGTTGCCCACACTGCTTTCAAGGCAACAAGTCATTCAAAATGGTACCTAGACAGTGGATGTTCCAGGCACATGACAGGTGACAAAACTTTATTCACTGATCTAAAAGACATGACTGATGGGTCAGTCACATTTGGTGATGGTAGCAACTGCAAGATTATTGGCCAAGGTACGGTTCAACTTTATAATCTTCCCCTATTTAAGAATGTTTTATATGTTGAGGGACTAAAACACAACCTTTTAAGCATATCTCAAATATGTGACAACAACCATAGTGTTAAATTTTCTAATCAAGGATGTGAGATTATAGATAAAAAGGGTTCTGTAATATTAACTGGTCGCAGAACTTCTGAAAACTGCTATATAGTAAGCAATGCTAGTTCATCTAATCAAACGTGTTACATGGTCCATACCGATGAGACAAAATTATGGCATAAACTCCTTGGACATGTACATTACCGGAATTTATACAGATTGAGCAAAGGAGAACTTATTAAAGGTCTACCTAAAGTGCAGAAAGTAGACAAAATATGTGGTGAATGCCAGTATGGTAAAGAAACTAGGAGCTCTCACAAAAAGGTGAACTCAAATACCACATCTAAACCACTCGAGCTTCTCCACATGGATCTTATAGGACCAACCAGAACGGAAAGTCGAGGTGGCAAAAAATACATCTTGGTCATCATAGATGATTATACAAGATACACTTGAGTTTCATTTTTAAGAGACAAATCAGAAACTCTTGATGAGGTGAAAAAGATTATCAAACGGATCCAAACTGAAAAATGTTCTCAAGTCAGTAAGATTCGAAGTGATCATGGATCCGAGTTTGAAAATAGCAGTTTTGAGAAACTCTGTAGCGATCAGGAAATATCACATGAATTCTCTGCGCCCAAAAATCCACAACAAAATGGTATTGTGGAAAGGAAAAATAGAGTACTCCAAGAAGTGGGAAATGTTATGTTGAATAGCATGAAGCTCCCTAAAAATTTATGGGCTGAAGCAGTGAATACCGTCTGCTACATTATCAACCGTGTTTATATTGGCAAATCTAATAATAAAATGGCTTATGAAATGTGGTTTGAGAAAAAGCATATTGTCAAATACTTTCGAGTTTTTGGCAGCAAGTGCTATATTTTACGTGACCGTGAAAATCTGGGAAAGTTCGACACTAAAAGTGATGAAGAGATCTTTTTAGGATACTCTTTAAACAGTCGTGTATATCGTGTTCTGAACAACAGGACCGGTGTGATTCAAGAGTCTATAAATATAGTAATTGACGATCACTTGAATACACCTGCCCCTAGTTCAGATAATGATGAAGCTCTTATATTTGAAAAACCAGATACTTCATCAAGTGAAACTAATTCTGAATTAAGGACTGTTAAAGATCGTCCAACTGATCAAATTCTTAGAAACCCTCTCACTGGTGTGTGCACTCGTAGACAATTAGAAGACATATGTAACTACGTATGCTTTACATCCCAGATAGAACCGGTTGACGTAAAAGAAGCACTTTCTGATGAAAACTGGATAGTAGCGATGCAGGAAGAACTTAATTAGTTTGTCTGAAACGATGTCTTGTATCTTGTTCCTAGACCTAAAGATAAACACATTATTGGAACAAAATGGATTTTCAAAAATAAGTCTGATGAATTGGGAAATATTATTTGAAACAAGGCAAGACTGGTTGTGCAAGGGTACACGTAAATTGAAGGGATTGATTACGATGAAACTTTTGCCCTAGTTGATCGCCTTGAATCGATCAGACTTTTCATATCTATTGCATGTTTTAGAAAATTTAGAATTTTTCAAATGGATGTGAAGAGTGCCTTTTTGAATGACGACTTACATGAAGAGGTATATGTTAAACAACCGACTGGGTTTGAAGACCCTAAGCTTACCAATCATGTATACCGTCTTAAAAAGACTCTCTATGGTCTGAAACAAGCTCCCAGAGCATGGTATGAAAAATTGACTATGTTCTTACTAAGTCACAATTTTCAGATGGGTAGTGTCGATAAGACGCTCTTTGTTAAGAAACATAACGATGATATCTTAATGGTTCAAATCTATATTGATGATATAATTTATGGATCAACTTATACTAACATGATTATTGAGTTTGCAGATCTGATGAAATCTAAATTCGAAATGAGTATGGTTGGTGAATTAAATTACTTTCTAGCATTGCAAGTAAAATAGCAATCTGATGGAATTTTTTTCACAAACTAAGTATGCATTGAACTTGATTAAGAGGTTTGGATTTGAAAATGGTAAGAATTTTGATACTCCTATGAGTACAACTCTAAGACTCTCAAAAGACTTTACAGGTAAAGTTGTAGATCCTAAATTGTATCGTAGCATGATAGGTAGCTTACTTTCCTAACTGCAAGTAGACCTGATATTGCTTTAAGTGTTGGAATTTGCGCTAGATATCAGTTTAATCCTAAAGAATCTCACTTAACTGCTGTTAAACGAATTATTCGATATGTCGCAAGTTCAGTTAATCTGGGTCTTTAGTATCCCTATGATACCAGTGTTCAATTGGTTGGGTATTCGGATGCTAATTGGGCAGGAAATATAGATGATAGAAAATCAACCCGCAGTGGTTGTTTTTACATTGGAAACTGTTTAGTTTCGTGGTTTAGCAAGAAGTAAAGTTCCATATCACTCTCAACTGCTGAGGCCGAATACATTGCAGCGGGAAATGCATGTACTCAGCTGGTTTGGATGAAACGTATGCTGAGTGATTATGGAATCGTACAAGACTCAATAGTTTTATACTGTGATAATTCCAGTGTGATAAATATTTCAAAAAACCCAATCCAACATTCATGTACTAAGCACATTGACATTCAGTTTTATTATATTCGTGAATTAGTGGAAGAAAAAATAATATCTTGAGAATATATTCCTACCGAGACTCAGCTTGTTGACATTTTCACTAAACCGCTCGATAAAAGCAGGTTTAACAAATTGAAATTTGATCTTGGTATGTGCAATTTTAAATGATTGATCATGCATCTTTGTATCATATTGTATATAATGTTAATATGTTATTAATTTAAATTTTAAATTTTGTGGAAATTGTAATTTTTTTTCTGGTCTAAGACCGGTCGAGGACGTGCTCGACCAGTCTTGCTACGACCGGTCGAGTATGTCCCAAGACCGGTCGTGCGCACGCTGACCTCTTTAATTTGGGGAAAACACTCTTCTTCTTCATTCTAACCTTCCTCACCTACGAGCCAAGCTTCGACTAGTCGAACCCTTGTGGTCGATTCCTTCAGGTTAGAGTGGTTTTCCTTGTTTTCTTGAAGAATCTTAATCTTTTCTATTAGATTTCTTGATTATTGTTGTCAATTTTATATAGATCTTTAACTTTTTGGGTTTTTCTTCCTTTTTGTTGAATCTAGAGAAACCCATCTCTATTTTCTTAAAATTTCTTTCATTTCTTCAAGAATATGGATTCTAGAGGTAAAAAGAAAAATCCTAGAGGTGCTTCTTCTTCTCGATCGAATGTTATCACTAGACGCCATCTTAGGGCTCCTGAAGATGTTCCACCTCATGTACATGATTTACGTATACGCAATGTAATTGTTGAAAAAGTCGTTGATTTAAACCATATCGCTCTTTTCGGTCTTTTTCCTCTCCTTCAATCTGTAGGTTGGGAAAACATTTTACGCTAGGGTGGGCCGGCATACCAATCCATAGCATAGGCCATGGTTGCATGCATATCTGACTTTTCTGCTGAGCAACTGACTTTTACTATTGATACTAGAGAAGGGCCTTTTCTTGTTAATTGACATTTAATTTCAGGCCTTATGGATATTCAAGTAAATGATGATGGTATTCATCCTAGCGCACTTGCTGAGAAAGTGTCAGAATCGGAAAAACGTACTTATACTAGAACATTGTGTAACATGAATGCACCATGGACTGCCAATGGAAATGCCCTCAAACCAAGTACTTGTTACCCAAATACAGAGTTTTGCATCGTATTTTCACTTCTAATCTGTATCCTTGCTCTGGAAACAAGACTGAGTTGACTCTGTTTATGATTCGTATTTTGTACTCGATCATTACTGGTGCCAATGTCTATTTGTCCTCTTTAATTTGTTCATCTATCATTCAAATCCGTAGTCATCCTAGTCATGGTGATATTCCATTTGAATATCTATTGAATGTATTAGCCACTCACATGTCAGTCGCTATGCCCGTCGGTGAGGCTCCTATCCAACACCTCATATTTAACAATTCCAACTTGGATAAAATGAAGTTGCATTTGGCCCCTGGTCAAGTTGATGTTGGTGCGGGTGAAGCTGTTGCTGAAGCTGAGATTGGTGTCGAAGGTGATGAGTTGCCGCCCGATGATATTGACATGGATGATATTTTTAATGAAATTGATTCTGACCCTGGAAATGATCCAGACTTTGAACCATCTGATTTCAATGCACGTCTAAGTGCATTAGAGGAAAAGGTAGAACAGATGAATATTGGCCACAATCAATAATTTAAAAGTATGCGCAGATATTTTAAGCGCTTATAGAAGAGCCTTCATCAAAGTGATCCTAACATACCTGCTCCATCTTCTAAATCAGATTGACATTGTTAAATCTTTGGTCTGTAATAACTTTACTAATTTACCTTCTTTGGTTGTGGGGTTGCCTATTTTAAACTTCATTTGCTCTTTTTTTTTTTGTACTCTGACTCACCTTGATTACCTCTTATGTATTGTTCTTAACTCTGAACTTTTTATCTTTCTGAGTTGTTTTCTCTGTTTCTGTCTTTCATATCCTATCTTTGATTCTTCCTTTGTCATATTTTAACAAAAGGGGGAGAATTTGTGAATTCTATGGATTATGATTGTGATGATGGGGGTATATGCCTACTCAGGGGGAGTTGAGGTGTACTAACTCAGGGGGAGTTGAGTTGTCTCGATGATGCTTATTTTATGACAACTGGTGCATGATTCGTTATTATACATTGTGATGCTTATCTTATTAAAGTATGAGAGTGTTTTGTCACAAATTTGACAAAGGGGGAGATTGTAAGTGCTATGATTTGATTCCTCTTTGATTGTCAAATTTTGCGTATCAAAACTTCTTCGTATGTCTTGTGTTTATATCTTGATAAATCTGTTTGAGACACCACGTCAACACTTAAAGTCTAGTTCAAAGATTCTTCAAGCTTCATGATAGTTCAAGCTACAATGTAGAAGATATTAAAGAAGAGCTCAGGGTCAAGACTCAAGATTCAAGTGCAAGAGGAAGTTCAAGATTCAAGTGCAAGTGGAAGTTTAACATTCAAATTTAAGTATAGGACTCAAGTGCAACTTAATTTCAAAGCTTGTGAAGTAGTCAAGCTACATCAAGAAGAACTCAAGCTTCGTAATGATCAAAGTCTAATAAGTATTCAATGTCCATACTTCATGTCCCAAGTACGATAAACCTTAGACTGACCTTAGGGTAGGTCACTTTGGCTACATAATTCATTTGAATATTATTACATGATTTTGGTATATTCTAAGACCAATCTTAGACCTTGTTCGACCAGTCCTAACACTGTCTCGACCAGTCTAAGTTCCAAGACCAGTCCTAGAATTATTGCAATTTATCAAATTTTTCAGTTCGGCTACGACCAGTTCTGGAGTCTGCTCGACCGGTCGTGGGATGGTCTCGACTCGAGCGACTAAATCAAGTGTCGCACGACCAGTCGTAGAGGGGTCTCGATCGGTTGTGGACTGCCTTCGACCAGTCGTGGACTGCCTACGACTGGTTGTACAACGGTCTGATGCGATCGCGCTCAAAAATTCAAAAATCAGTTTATTCCAAGACCAGTCGTGGTGACCCTAGGACCAGTCGAAGACGAATTTCTTCAGATATAAATAGCACACGAATTTCAGAGTTTCATATTGAAAAATTAAGTGAATTCAAGGCTCCACTTTGAGATAAGTTTGTGTTTATTTTTAAGCTATTTTGTGCATAATTGCTTTCTCTTTTTGCTAGCTTATTTAATTTGATTTTATTCCTATATTCCAATCTCATTTGAAAAGAAGAATTGCCTTATTCATTCTTCTTGGAATCAAAATCAAATATAACTACGCCCAACTGGTTAAATCTAAAATCAATTAGAACTTAGAACCATATTAAAGTGAGTAGTGGACATTAAACTTCTATATTCGAACATCTACTCCGATTGGTTTTACCAGGTTGCTAGGAAAAGGAGAAATCTAGGTATTTAACAATTTTGTAAATTCCATTCTATTTTGGTTTTTGTTTGAGATTCGCCAGAAAAATTTCAATTTGTGTGGTTATCTGAGGAGAGCCAGAAAACTCAGAAGTGTTGGTTTTTGAATTGTGTAAGCCTAAGTTAAAAAGACACAATTGTAAAGGTTTTGGGTGAACCTGTGAAAACCTATTTGATAGTAAACGCTAATATCCCCTTTGTGAAGATATTAGGAGTGGAGTAGCATTCTGTGTGGCTGTTGAAAGATAGTTAGTGTACACACAGGCGAACCACTATAACTCTTTGTCTTGTGGATTGAATGCTTGCTTAAATTTCATATCATTTATCATTCAATTTTTGTGGATTGTAAGTATGGATGTGAATGTTGTAACAATTTACATTTCAAGCAAGTGTGGGGATTGTTGTAATAAGTTAGATCTCTATTTTTGCAATTTATTTCAATTCCTTACTATTTGGTTATTTTTATTCAGATTGAGTTATTGATTCAAAAGATGTTCTAGAAATAAGGTTGTCCTATCATAAGCCCTTGTTTATTATGGTGTAAGGTTGTCCTTAGAACTGAATTTGTATCAACCTCTCAATTCTTATTTATTGAGGTTGAATTGATTTCAGTTTTGTGAATTGATCTACAATTGTAAGGCTATCTATTTATCTGTATTCCGCTGATTTTATTTTAATTTGGCATAGTCCTATTCACCCCCCCCCCTCTAGGACATATAGCTTGGCCATTTCAGCGGGCTACCTTTTGAGACCCAGTTGAGGTTGGATGTCCTCCTTGATGGCCCTAAGGTAGGCCCATTGGTTGCTATAGGTGGTTTAAGGTCCACCATAGGCCCTCTTTAGGACCACTTATTCCCTTAGGCATAAATATTGTCCTCCTTAGCTTTGTGGGCTACCCCAAAGTATTGGGTCCCACTAGAGGTTTGTTCCTCAGATTTAATTCTCTAAGTACCTAGACTTGTTTCCCTCCTTGGGAAGGAGGAGTATATTCTAAGTCATCATCGTCTTATGACACACCCTCATAACCCATATGCATCATTGAGTGATTGAATTGCATTATGTGTGGTCATTAGATTGATATGATGGAGGAATGGGTTCCCCTCTTGTGCACATTGAGTGCTTGGAGCTAGTGCATGATTGGTATGCGTGACTCATGCATCTAACATCGCATCTCATGGACATTATTGCCCTTGCTTCATCAGGGCCTTGCGTCCACTAGTGTACTCGTGGATGATTGTATGTGGACACCAGAAATATATCATTTGAGCCTTGGAGTGCATAAGATATCCCTGGGTGAATGCCTCTAAACCTTCAAGGTACTTAGAAGACGCCTCAACGCCATGACCGAGTGAAAATCATGAGTGCCTGAGTGCCTTACACCATTAGGCCGTGTCTCCTAGTGTCGTGTAGTCGGTTGAGATGGGATGTGGCCTTATTCGCCTGAGTGAGAGGGAATGACTAGGATGAGTCTGACCAGAACGTGAGTGGGTCCACTACCGTCGAGCCTTACTGTGGTTGGCTGTCCATAGGCAGGTAGTGTGGTCTCTTACGCTTGTTGATTGTGCAGTCTTGACAGCGACAATCATCCTGTAGTGCATCAGACCCCGGTGATATTCCTTATGATGGAACTGTATGGGATATGTGGACTGGTTATAAGCATTGACATCACTTCACATTGCATTGGTATCAGCTGTATAAGCCTTGTTGCATTGCATAGCCTTGGTAAGGCTTGTGGCATTGACATTGATCATGTTTCATTTCTACATTCTCTATCTTCTTCTGAGCACCATTGTCACACACCTTCACCACCCTCTAAGCTTTCTATAATCTTATGCACGATTGATGCGTGTAGGAGATCCTTGGTCAGCGTCGTAGTAGCTGAGCTTGGATAGGAGTTGAGCCGAGGACCCAGTGTTGTAGATCTTCCTTCCTTCTTCTCTTGTCATCAGATGTATTTCCTTCCAACTATGTACCTGAAAAGCTCAAATTTATAGTGGATTTTGTGATGTGTGCCTTTGTTATTTCTTAGATATACTTGCTGTGATCTTGGGTATGCTCTTATTGCAATAGTTATGCGGTTATGAAAATCCTCCTTATAGAATCCCAGGATCGGAACCTGCCTCAGGAGCCGAGAATGTTGTACTATGGAGGCTGCCGCGGCCAGAACCGGTTATCGGGTTCCTTGTGAGTCTGGTTACTGAGTCTGGGGTGTGACAGGAGTTGGTATCAGAGCATAGCAAGTAATTCTGGAATAACTTAGGATAACATGGCATATCTGCTGCGAGCGTAGGGCAAGTAGTGTCCCGAGGATCTTCCTTTCGTTTGAGCCTGCAATATTTTAACCTTATGCGTTGTTGTCCTTATTTTTCTGTAGACGATGTCGCCCAAGCGGGGTGCTCGTGGCTGTGGTGCTCCTGGCCATGGTTCTCATTTTGCTCCAGCGACCCATTCGACTCGAGTGCATCTAGCTCCCATCTTAAAGTATCCGATTCCCGAGGTCCCGATTCAACCTCCGGTTGCACCTATTCCCCCGGTTGCTCCTGTTCCCCCATCTGAGCCTGCTGTTCCTGTTACAGAGGCTCCAGCTCCGTCAGCCACACCCGTGCTTCCGCCTGAGGCGAGTGCCGCTCCTGCATTCTCGACAGTGCTAGTCGGTGCCGAGCATTTTTAGCAGTTGATGCGGCTTGTCACTGCTGCGTTGCATATTCGTCTGTCAGCAGCCATTCCGGTTCCTGAGTAGACAGATTTTCCACACACTAACGCTATTTCTAGAGAGTTCAAGCAACATGACCCTCTGAGATTCAAGGGTGAGCCAGGCCCATCTGCCGCCGAGGCTTGGCGAGTAGAGATAGTGAGGATTTTTGACACGATGCAATGTTCAGCTGACCAACGTGTTTTCTTGACAACTTTTCTTTTCTAGGGCGAGGCCCGTCATTGGTGGTCGTCCGTATCTAGGATGGCCGAGCCAGATTTTGTCTGGACATAGGAGGAATTCGTGGTCCACTTTGACCAGAAGTTCTTCCCTGAGCATGTGTGTGAGCAAAGAGAGATGGAGTTTAAGACCCTTATTTAGGGTGATATGACGGTGTCCCAGTATGAGGCCTGTTTCTTAGGGTTGTCTAGATTTACTCCTCATCTCACTGGTGACGAGAAGATGAGAGCTCGCCGTTTTCAGATCAGTTTACGACCTGCGCTCTGTAGCCGTGTAGTAGGTCATTGTTTGTGGACGTTTGATGAGGTCATGCATAGGGCCTTGGTATATGAGGAGGACTGGGCCATGACCCAGAGATTGTGAAAGTAGAGTTCCGGTGGAGACCAGAAGAGGAGAGTACCAGCCGACAGTTCCCGTCAGCACCAACAGAAGAGACGGAGGGGCAGATCGGAGTTTAGACAGCTTGCGACTCAGACAGTAGCATCATCATCATCAGTGCAGCCAGTCGCTTCATCTTCCAGCCCCTTTTCCGGTGTTTGCTTTGGTTGTAGGCAGACTGGGCATCGAAGGCGTGATTGTACTCTCCCCTTGTAACAACAGAGGCCACCGCAGTTGCCTCCTCCTCTCCTCCTCAGCAGCAGTGAGGGCAGCTTCCAGCTCCCGCTCCTAGGGCTCCTCCTCAGCAGCAGAGGCAGCCAGGTAGACCTCCCTAACTGCTACAGTAGCAGCAGCAGAGGGGATATCCACATGTCTAGTCCATGGGTCGAGTATGTATCATAGCTCAGCAGGCGCAGACTCAGGCTCCGTAGTCTTCTAGCTTGCTTCCCTTGCCAGCTCAGGGCAAGTTCTATTCCGTGCAGCATGCGAAGGGCCAGGACCAACAATCATTGACCAATGGAGTAGTCGAGGGTATTCTTCTTATTTTTGCTTGCATTGCCCATATTTTGTTTGATTCTGGTGCTTCTCATTCCTTTGTGGCCGAGTAGTTTTGCCGATCGACCAGTATTCCATCGGAGTCCGTGTCTGAGGCCTTGGCAGTTTCGACTCCCTTGGGGAAGTCTGTAGTATTGAGTAGTCGTTGCCCTTCTTACCCGGTGTTAGTGGGCGAGATGTTCCTTCCTGCCGATCTGTTCGTGATGCCGATGACAGTCTTTGATGTTATCCTGGGTATGGACTGGCTTACAGAGTATTGCGCCGTCTTGGACTATGCCGCGACGACAGTCACGTTTTATATTCCCAGTTTGCTAGTGTTCCACTTTGTTGCCAAGCCCAAAGGAGAGCCATTGTCTAGTTTCTTAGCTTCTGTCGTTGAGGATTCTGTGGCAGGGTGTATTGAGCAGCTGCCCATTGTTTGTGAGTACCTGGATGTGTTTCAGGAGATCTCGGGTTTGCCACCACGTAGGAAGGTAGATTTTCAGATAGATTTGGTGCCTAGTACTGAGCCTATCTTGAAGGCCCCCTACCGGATGACACCGATGGAGTTGAGGGAATTGCAGGAGCAGTTAGATGAGCTCTGAGAGTTAGGTTTCATTCATCCCAACAGTTCACCTTGGGGAGCCCCGGTATTGTTCATGAAGAAGAAGGATGGCTCATTGCGGTTCTATGTGGATTACCGCGAGCTCAAAAGATTCACTATTAAGAATCGATACCCACTTTCCCATATTGATAATCTGTTCGATCAGTTGTAAGGTGCACAGTATTTTTCCAAGATAGACTTGCGCTCCAGTTACCATCAGATTCGGGTCCAAGAGGAGGACATCCTGAAGACGGCTTTCCGGACGTACTGTGATCACTTTGAGTTCCTGGTCATGTCATTTGGGCTGACCAATGTGCCCACCGTATTTATGCAGCTGATGAACGAGGTCTTCCGGCTGTTCCTCGATCAGTCCGTGGTGGGGTTCATTGATGATATTCTTGTATATTCAAGGACCCGGGAGGACCATATTGAGCACTTGCAGATTGTGCTGGAGACCCTCTGAGCCCACCAGCTGTATGCGAAGTTGGAGAAGTGCGAGTTCTGGCAGGAGGAGAATTTCCTCGGTCACGTGGTAACGAGGGGGGTGGGTGTCACTGTGGACCCCTCCAAGGTTGATGCAGTGCATCAAACGCGTCCGAGATCCGTAGCTTCCTTGGTCTGGCGGGATATTATCAATGGTTTATCGAGGATTTCTCTCGTATTACAGCACCGCTGACCTGGTTGATGTGGAAGGGCGCCGAGTTTATTTGGAGTGACGCTTGTGAGGAGGCATTTATAGAGTTGAAGGATCGCCTCATGTCCGCTCCTGTTCTCACTCTTCCTGATGAGAGTGAGGGATTTGTTATTTTCACCGATGCCTCTAGAGTTGGCTTGGGTGCTGTCCTGATGCAGCACGGGAAGCCAGTGGCTATGCCTCGAGCCAACTCAAGGTCCATGAGCTGAACTACCCCACCCATGATTTGGAGCTAGCAGCAGTTGTCTTCGCACTAATGGTATGGAGACATTATCTATAAGGGGTCAGGTTTGAGCTCTTTTCGGATCATAAGAGCTTGAAGTATTTGTTTTTGCAGTCCGAGTTAAACCTTCGACAGAGGCAATGGATGAAGCTGTTGAATGATTATGACTTCGACCTTCAATACCACTAGGGTAAGGCGAACGTGGTGGCGGATGCGCTCAGCCGTCAGCCACGCGGCCTGGTGGCTCAGATGATGGTGCAAGAGTGGCAGATGCTCGAGGATGTTTCAAAGTTTGACTTTGAGTTTGGTCTGCAGTCTTCCATTATTCAGCTTTCGAGCTTGTCGATTCAACCTTCTTTGGTGGCTAGGGTGATCAAGGCTCAGCAGACGAATAAGTCACTTCAGGAGTACCGAGCAGAGGCCGCATCCGTGAAGTAGTCAGACAGGCAGATTGGTTCCAATGGTGGATTACGCTTCAAAGGCCGATTATGTGTCCCGGACGTGCCAGAGTTGCGTCGTGATCTGATGGCCGAGGCACATCGATCGAGACTTACTATTCACCTGGGCTCCACAAAGATGTATAGAGATATGAGGAGGCAGTATTTTTGGTTGGGGATGAAGTGACGAATAGCTAGTTTTGTGGCCGAGTGTGACCCTTGCCAGCGTGTCAAGGTCGATCACTAGAGACCCCCTGGTCCCTTGCAGCCGTTGAGCATTTTAGTGTGGAAGTGAGAGCATGTGTCGACGGATTTCATTGCAGGTTTACTGAGGACTCAGCGCGGTCACGATACCATCTGGGTTGTCGTTGATCGTCTGATGAAGTCGGCGCATTTCATTCCGATGCGTGCTTCCTGGACTATGGACCGGCTTGCGAAGGTATTCATTGAGGAGGTAGTAAGACTGCACGACATTCCAGTTTCGATTGTTTCTAACCGAGACTCCAGATTTATGTCTCAGTTTTGGAGGAGTTTACAGCAGATGATGGGGACCCGCTTTGCATCTAGAACCACTTATCATCTGCAGACAGATGGGCAGACTGAAAGGGTTAACCAGATCCTTGAGGATATGCTTAGATCTTGTGTGATTGACTTTGTGGACAGTTGGGATGAGCATTTGCGCCTCGCCGAGTTCCCATACAACAATAGCTATCTGGTGACTATCGGCATGACTCCTTTTGAGTCACTCTAAGGTAGACTGTGCAAATCTCCTAGCTATTAGACCGAGGTCGGAGAGCGTCGTCTCCTAGGTCCCGAGCTTGTGCAGCAAACGTCAGAGGTTATTGATGTTAACAGGCAGAGGATGCGCACAACTTAGAGCCAGCGGAAGAGTTTTGCTGATCGTCGGCGTCGACCCCTTGATTTTGCAGTTTGGGACATGGTATATCTCAAGGTCTTATATATGAAAGGCGTGGTTCGCTTTGGTGTGAAGGGCAAGCTTGCCCCTAGATTTATTGGACTTTTGAGATTACCGAGCGCGTGGGCGCTGTGGCCTACAGGCTTGCCTTACCTTCTGAGTTGTCCATGATCCACAGCGTGTTTCATGTTTCTATATTGTGGAAGTGCGGGTCGAACATCATCCCTGTGATTGATTGGGAGCCCCTCGAGGTCCGTGAGAATGCTTCTTACATTGAGCAGCCGATTCGTATTCTTGATCGGAAGGAGCAGGTTCTCAGGACCAAGGTCATTCCCTTAGTGAAGGTGCAGTGGGGTTATCATTCGGAGGCCATGTTCTTGGGAACGTGAGGCTAAGATTAGAGAGCATTATCCCCATTTGTTTGATTATTAATCGATGTATGATTGTTTGTATTGCCTTCTCTTTGATGATTGTTATATGATGGTGGTGTTTTGCCTTTCTTTTTGTCCTGGATTGGTCAATTTTGAGGACAAAATTTCTTTGTTGGTGGGGAGGGTTGTAAGACGCGGCTCGAGTTCATGTGTGTGCATGTGTGTGTAGGTATGCATTTCATTTCTCTTGATCCCGCAATCTTACCGATAGAATCCTGGCAACCTACGACCCTCAGATAGTGTTTGTCATCATCCTTAAGTCTGGTCATGTAGATCTGACTCGGATTGAGCCGAAACCTGTGCCATCTTTTCCGCTTCGTCGTTGCGGTTCTGACGCCGCGTCTTGTGCGTCCATCCGACCTTTAGATAATAAGTTGTGTGGATTTCATTTTATAAGCCCTTCATCATGATCATGTGGCCCACCTAGGGGTGGTGTGCATGAATTTCTAGGTGGTCCCATCTTTTGACACAAGTTATAACACACACACCACACACACACACTACCTAAACCCCATCTTTTACACCACCCACTACCCACACTACCCATCCCTACTCCAAACTTATGACTCTATGATCATTGTTTATATCACCCTAGCTTCATGATGGATTTGCCTATCCTAGGAGAGAGAACTCATGATGACTCTCTCTTTTCTAGCAATTTCTCTTCTCTCCCTCTCATTTCTCTCTACTCTCTTCTCTCTCTTCTCCTAGCAACACCTCCACATGTCCCCACCCTCTCCTTCTATCCAGCCTCTTCTCCCTCTAATCCCCTCCCATCTAACCTTCAACAACCCCTCTCACCCATTGAAAATGTCGCTTGGAGCATGGTGAGTATATTGATGTAACTTTGGAGTAGGATCCTTAAAAGGTGAGTGCATGTTCTTCAAATCTATAGTTATTCTCCCTCTCTTCTTTCGTATTGGAGCATGTGGGGCCCATGAAGAGATGATGGTAGCCCGAAGACTCCATGGATGTGGTTTGAAACCCATCCTACATTGGATGCAAGGGACCATCCTCCATGGATCCCTTCATGCCTCATCCTTCCTTAGATCAGGGATCTTTGGGTTATCTAGACCCTTGATCCTTAGTGGAGATTGGATCTCTAAAATAGATCTTTATTTGATAAGCTTAATCATGTAATATGTGCATCGTATGACAATGAAATCTCCTTGTATGTGTGTGATGAAGTGTAACGCCCTGAAATTCGATGGTCGAGTAGCAACTCAACTCTTGAGTTCCAAAACATCACTTATACAACATAGAGAATGATGATTGAATGTTGTCTGTGTTAGTGCAATAACCATGAGTGAGATTATACCAAAACAATAATCCATACTCCAGTTCGATGTACAAAACGCAAGCGGAAGACTGAAAGACATATATAGATGTGTATAAAAACAAAATGATTTCGATCTCTCCTCAAAGTATGATTACTTCACTGAATCATCATATACATGTACCGAATCAAAAACAAAATGTCAAAAGAATAGTCCAACTGTCGTGATAGCCTAGTAGCCCCGTAAATTTAGATAGCCTACGTAAAGCCGCCGGAGAACTGCATGAAGGAAAACTCATCTTGATCATCATAATAATTAGGCTCAGCCTCCTGTGAATCGTCGGTACCTGCATCTAAGACAGAGTCTGGTGGGTGTCCAGAACACCGTCCCGTAACGTGGGAGTGAGTAGCTAACTCAGTGGAACAATAAAGCATAGGTTAACATGTTATCAAATCAGTCAAGCAGTAATGATAAAGCAGTACAATCAACAATCTTAAGTACTCTTGTTAATGCAAGTATGAGATGCAGTCGTGATGCATGCCCCTCGCCTAACCACCCGCATACGGCACCATCTTACGTCCGCGACATGCGTTCATCCCTCAGTACTCCACATCTTCCAGGCACATGCAATGCGATGATGAGCATGATTACCGAGTTGTTATTAGTCCATTTCAAACAACAATATTGGGAAACTAGGGTACCTCCCTTATATCATTCCCAAACATGATCCATTCTAGGGTCGTCAGTCCTAGATAATCTCATACGATGGTGTGTTTCTAGGATGCTACAAGTGCTGCCAGGGCTGTTACATGGAATCGTTACACCACTCCCCCATCACCTTATCAATACAGGCCTAGTTTGTACTCTTATTTCTACGGAAGGGTCGTCACCTCCACGTAGACTCAGAGTACGCTCGAGGTCACTACAAAGGGCTGTCAGGGCTGTTATACGGAATCGTTATACCACTCCCCCATCACCTTATCAGTGTAGGCCGACAGCTCGAATATAGTGTCCCATACCACCATAATCGGCTCATGAGTTTGGTTGCTCAATGGTCACTACGGGGAGGCTCGTGGCCCCATCGTAGGCCGACAGCTCGACCACGGTGTCCCATACCACCATGCCCGGCTCATGAGTCTTAGTGGATCGAGGTACCACGGTTAACGGGATTTCACTGGTAAGCTTGGTACCTTAGGTTCAAACAGAGGCGTCCAAACATGGTGAATATACATAAGACAGATCGGGTTACTTGACGAGCTCGGCTAGCTCGAGCGTACGACCAATTGAACGACATGAAGCGCAAGCACTTCGTGTGGCCTAACCACTGCCGCCAACCGAAGCACGACTAGGGTTCGTCGAACATATCTCACATGGCGAATGAATCTCAGCCACGCATTCATCTCTGTTTTTGATTGCCTGGACTACTTCTTAGTCTCAAACTCAATCCATTTCATCATGTAGTCATATGAGGCAATCCACTGTAATGGATTCCATAGGTTCAAGAATTTCAATCACATAAGCATATTATGAAACAAAATTTACAATCAAAGCATATTACAATACAAACACAATTTCACACACAATCATTGCATAAGTAAAACAAAATTTACAATAAAGCGTACATGTAGGAAATCATTCACACAATTAAAGTAACCGAGATTTGTTTCTCGATCCACATACAAGGTGTACTAGACGAACGCTAGCACATTCAGGCATTTTCACAAACACATAGACTACAAACATCATCATACATGACGTATGATGATTGCACATGTGTTAGGCCAAATCCTTCCACTAGGGAGTTGCCCCGTATATCACTCGTGTATACCCATGACGGAAATCATGGCATGCATGAATCCGGGATCAGTGTTTACTTAAACATTTCCACAAACACTTGGGCTACACATTTATCACATATAACGTATTTTTGTCGTGACGTGATTTAGGGCAAGTCCTTTCGCTAAGGAGTTGTCACACATGTATTAAGCCTATATTCATGACAAATAAACATGTTAAGCACAAATCCAAAATCCAAACAAAATCAAACATTTTAACATATGCATAGAATAGCCTAAATCCTACATATCTCATATAAACTCGTATAACAAAACAAACGACGCATTTTGCATGTGTAATAGCACCCTTGTCAGTTATAAATCATTAACCAACATTGAAAGCCTTGAAAACCATAACCTATACACCTAAAGTCCACACCTTACGCCGTAGAAGCGTAATGAACTCGATATATTTGTTAAGTCTTCGTGTACGACAATTTGACAACCTATAGAATGAAATAGATTAGCTATTTTATCATTTGCAATGATCATAACCCTAGATCAAAGTAGGGTTAGGGTTTCTTATCTAGAAACGAAGCTGAAATCGCCGGAAAAGCGATTAGAAAGAGGTGGTTAAGCTTGTATAGTGGCAGGTAGAGTATCAGGGAGATCCTCCCACTTCTCTCACACTTTCTCTCTCTTTTCTCTCTTCTCTCTCCTAGGGTTTCTTCAAATTCGTATGGGCTGAATGAGAGAGGGTTTAAGGTCCTTATATAGGCTAAAACATAACCAAAATAGACCTAGGGTCAAGGTATACTTAGGTTATATCCAAAGTGGGTCCATTTCGATCCAACGAAGCACTTCTGGAGCCCCCCCTCGAGCCAAAGGTCGGACTTAAGCTCACTGACTATAGATCTAGGTCGAGTTAAGTTTTCATTCCAATCGGGTTTCCAGATCGCACGTAGCGGACCAGTTTCAGTTCAACGGTCACAGAAACTCGATCAGGGTTACAAATACACAGACATGTATGAGAAATGTTTCCTGATCCGAGGGTGTATTTGAGTCAGATTCTGACGGTCTGATTGCTTATATTTGGCCCGTAAACATCAAGTCTCAGATTACTTAAATTTGATTTAATTTCTAAAGAAAACCAGGTTTTCTCACACTCTTCACTCTGGGCTCAAGCGAATAGCCGTGGGACACTATCTGAATTTGATCTCCGAGATGGTTATCAAGCCCAGCAAGGCGGTCCTAATTCTATAAGCTCGTATTATTCAAACTTTCGATGTGCGGTCCAAATTTGATACGGAGTTTCAATGTGCTCCCGAGAGCAGCTGGGTAATGAGATTGATCCTAGATTTTAGGGTAACCTAGCGTTAATGATTTTACAAGTTTTGAGTCTTATAGATCGTATTTAAAGTGATTCAAGTGGATTGCATGGCTAATCTAGTTTAACACTTAGTTAACTTTGTCTAATTTCTAAAGGATTTGATCCTAAGTGATTTCTGCCTGAGGTGGTACTCGGGCCATTGTACGGAACTTTTTGAGTCGTTACATGAAGGGAAGGGCCTCAATGAGGCGAGACCCTTCTCTTATGGTCGATTGCTTCTCATTTTCTTGCTGAGAGTTCTGATCATGAGTGTGTGGCCCACCTTGTGGACCAATAAGATCCCAACCATCCATAGAGAGGGGACGTTTTCACAATCCCTCTCATTGAACGTGTGACCCTTAAATGCACAAAAAGGGGTGCATGCAAGCTTCTTTTTGGTGATGGGATGGTTTGAATATTTGTGGGGCCCACTTGGGTGGACCACACTATGATTTCCAGAGGTTAAATCCCCATTTAATGTATGTTTGCAATTTACTTTTGTGAAGTATATGTTGCTGTCCAATCTGTCTGGACAGATTTTGGACCATTTTGGGGCCTAATTTTTTGTCTTTTGGTGGGGAATTTGATGCTATCTAATACATGATTCTTGAAGAACTAAGTCCCACCTATTAACCTACCAAATTTCAGCCCCACCTGACCTTGATTGAGGTCTCAAAGGTGTGGCCCAAGTGAAGTGGTTAGTTTGTAATTTCCGCACTGTTCCAACAACATATCAGTGTGGAATTCCTTAATTATAAAATAATTTTTCCACTGGTGGGTCATATCCGTGGACCCCACTTTGTAGTACACATATGAGGAGACACAAAAACTATTTTCTCTAATTTTTAGAGACCATTAATCCACACCATTGGAAGCTCAGATCAGGGCCTGTCAAAAATTTGCATTAAACAAATTTTCTGGACAGTCTATTTTCTTTAAATTAAATAAAATACTTTTACTATTCCAAAAATTCTAAAAATTTATTGAGAAGTGGCCCACCCATGGTAGGACCCACCTACCATGTTTTGGGGTCAGCAGACCCCTTTACAATTTGTGGCATTGAATGGATCGGCCCACCAGATTGAGACGCCTAGGTTGGGACGTCCAACCGTGGTTAGCTGTCCACACCCCCTTAAGGGCCCACCTTGATGTGTTGTGTATCCTCGCCGTCCATCCATTTGTGGTCCACGTGGGACGTGGTCCACCTCCATGAGGATTTACCCATTTTTGGGACCCACCTTGAGGTGTTGTAGGCTGACCATCCAGGCCCATAGGACCTTCCACCCTGGGACGCCCAAGCCCATTGGGTTGCTGTTGGGCGTTTAGTCCAGCAGTATGACCCACCTGATTTATGTGTATCATCCATTCCTTTTACCTAGTAGGACCCACAGGGATTTATGTGGGTCACCAGTGATCATAAACTTAAACTATATTTATTATTGCTGGACTCCAGCAAGCCCAGAAATGGGTGGGCTTGAAATTTTAGCAATAGACCCATGTTGGCTGCCCCTAATGGTATAATTTGGGGGCAGCATGACCCACTAGATTTAAGGATGAATTATGCACATAAACTCGCCATTTTCTGAGGTGCATTTGGGCTTCATTTGTGCACACTAGGAGGCACAACTCAATTGGATTTTATTTTAGATCTATGTTCATAGTTTTGGTTGGACTTTGTAAGCCCATTTATCTTGGAATCTTCTAGTTAGGTCCCTTGAACTTTGGGGCTGTATCTATCCACTTATTGTGATGGGTTCACGGGCCATAATGTGCAAGTAGTTGGGCCTTTGGTTGCCCACCAAAATAACCTTGTACTTGTGCCAAGTTGTGAGGCCCAACTCACTTGGATAAAGCATAGAAATTGCCCACATGGTTGGATTACCCGGTTGCCCACTAGGCTCATCACAATATGTGGATTTATGACCTTCATGGTTGAGCACAAACCTTGCTTGAGGGCCCACCATATTGCCTATGTGTTGGGCTTGGTGGTCTATAGCCCCACTAGGTCATGGATTGCTTAGGCCTTGGGCCTTGTTTCATATTCGAGTAGTGGCGGGCTACCTTTTGGGACACAGTTGAGGTTGGATGTCCTCCTTGGTGGCCCTAAGGTAGGCCCATGGGTTGCTATGGGTGGTTTAAGGTCCACCATAGGCCCTCTTTAGGACCGCTTATTCCCTCAGGCATAATTATTGTCCTCCTTAGCTTTGTGGGCTACCTCAAAGTTTGGGCCCCCACTAGAGGTTTGTTCCTCAGATTTAATTGTCTAAGTACTTAGACTTGATTCCCTCCTTGGGAAGGAGGAGTATGTTCTAAGTCATCATCGCCGTATGACACACCCTCATAACCCATATGTATCATTGAGTGATTAGATTGCATTATGTGTGGTCATTAGGCTGATATAATGGAGGGATGGAGTTCCCCTCTTGTGCACATTGAGTGCTTGGAGCTAGTGCATGATTGGTATGCGTGACTCATGCATCTGACATCACTTCTCATGGACATTATCGCCCTTGCTTCATCAGGGCCTTGCCTCCATTGGTATATTCGTGGATGACTAGATGTGGACACTGGAAATATATCATTTGAGCATTGGGGTGCATACGATATCCCTAGGTGAAAGCCCCTAAACCTTCAAGGTGTGTAGAAGACGCCTCAACGCCGTGACCGAGTGAAAATCATGGGCACCCGAGTGTCTTACACCGTTAAGCCGCGTCTCCCACTTTCGTGTAGTCGGTTGAGGTAGGATGTGGCCTTATCCGCCTAAGTGAGAGGCCATGACTAGGCTGAGTCTGACTAGCTCATGAATGGGTCCACTACCATCAAGCTTTGCTGGTGATTGGCTGTTTACAGGCGGGTAGTGTGGTCTCTTACGCTCGTTGATTGTGCGGTCTTGACAGCGGCAGTCATCCTGTAGTGCATCAGACCCCGGTGATATTCCTTATAAGGGAACTGTATGGGGTATATGGACTGGTTATAAGCATTGACATCACTTTGCATTGCATTGGTATCAGCCGTATAAGCCTTGTTGCATTGCATAGCCTTGGTAAGGCTTGTGGCATTGGCATTGATCATGTTTCGTTTCTACATTCTTTATCTTCTTCTGAGCACCATTATCACACACCTTCACCACCCTCTAAGCTTTCTATAATCTTATGCACGATTGATGCGTGTAGGAGATCTTAGGTCGGCGTCGTAGCAGCTAAACTTGGATAGGAGTTGAGCCGAAGACCCAGTGTTGCAGATCTTCCTTCCTTCTTCTCTTGTCATCAGATGTATTCCCTTCTAGCTATGTAATTGAAAAACTTAAGTTTATAGTGTATTTTGTGATGTGTGCCTTTGTTATTTCTCAGATATACTTGCTGTGATCTTGGGTATGCTCTTATTGGAATGGTTATGCGGTTATGAAAATTCTCCTTGTAGGTTCCCAGGATTGGAACCTGCCTCAGGAGCCGAGAATGGGGTACTACAGAAGCTGTTGCGGCCAGAACCGGCTATCGGATTCCTTGTGAGTATGGTTACCGAGTTTGGGGCGTGACAATGTGTTTCTGTAATCCAATCATTTAATATTGTAAAGTTACAAAAAGCTAAAATCAGATTGACCCGGCACGAAATCCCCTTGGTCGAGCGATATGATATTGGGCAAGAGTATTCCCAACCTTACAGCAATAACTTTTATGAAAATCTTATATATATGCAGTTACATAGGCTAATAGGCCAAAAATCTGAAAAGTTGGAGGGGGAACTTATCTTAGGGATTCGGCAAATGAGGGACGATGTTAACTACCCTACAAGTCGAATTGTAACATGATAACTGCCCTTGATATGCTGACATCAAGCAATATCTAGAAGTCCAGACATACCCTATATATATAAGCTTGACAGTCCAACTCATGATTTGCAATGACATTCTGTACAAGTCAATATTTCAACCAGGTCTTGCTACGATACATGAACGAAACAGAAGAAGTATAGATCATATCTGAATTCAAATGCGGGGCCCACCAAAACCATTCAAATTCAAATGACGTTGGGCCCCACCACAATAAAAACCATTTAATAGATGTATGTATGGCCCACCAAAACCATGAACATTGAGTGTGGGGCCCACTGAATAGTTTTTTTTTAAAAATATCCGGGCGGCACTACCGTCCAGATGTCCAGAGACTGGCGGCAGTGTTGCCGCCTCTGTACCACCCAGGAATATTTTTTTTAGGTGGGTCCCATCGTGGGTCCCACACGCCCAAACCTTCATTCCTAACCCTTTCTTCATCTCCCTTCCTAAAACCCTCTCTTTTTCTAAACCTTCTACCATCTTCTCAACTTCTAAACCCTCTCTCTTCATCTTCCACATACCTTTCTCTTCATCTTCTAAACACCTTTCCTTCATCTTTACACAACCATCTTTTCTTCTTTCAAACACCTCTCTCTTCATATTCTAACGTATTAATGTAATCATCAACATATTAGGAATGCATCGCTAAGTAAATTCTAAGCGTTGCAGGTATTAGCAATGCATCACTAAACATCGCCAACGTATTAATATCGGTAATGTAATCACCAATATTTTCAACTATGTAAATTCTAAGTGTCGCTTGTATTGCCCGCATTTCCGGTTATTAGCGATATTATCGACGATATCAATATTATTTCCATATCCCTGGCTAGCGAAACTTGTAGCGATACCAATACTTCGAACACTGGTCCCAAGACTTTCTCCAGCTGGAAAGCATTACCTAAATAGTTGATGGGCTTTTATAGTTGAATGTGGACCATATGCAACTCCGACGAATTCTAAGACAATTCCCTTCACCCTTATTGAGGAGTGACTGAATTGACCGTGAAATGCATGGAATTGACCGTGAAGTGAAGGGAATTGATCGTGAATTGCATTGAATTGACCGTGAAGTGAAGGAAATTAACCGTGAAATGCATGGAATTGACCGTGAAGTGAAGGGAATTGACCGTGAAATGCATGCAATTGACCGTGAAGTGAAGGGAATTGACCGTGAAATGCATGAAATTGACCGTGAAGTGAAGGGAATTGATCGTGAAATGCATTGAATTGACCGTGAAATGAAGGAAATTTACTGTGAAATGCATGGAATTGATCGTGAAGTGAAGGGAATTGACCATGAAATGAATTGGATTGACCATGAAGTGAAGGGAATTGACCATGAAATGCATAGAATTGACCGTGAAGTGAAGGAAATAGACCGTGAAATGCACGGAATTGACCGCGAAGTGAGGGGGAATTGCATGGAATTGACCGTGAAATGCATGGAATTATCCGTGAAGTGAAGGGAATTGACCTTGAAATGAATGTCTTATTGGAAATTTGAATCGTAGTGGTAAGAAATTTACAATTTCAAAGAAAGCAACAAATGTATTCAATATATAACAAATGTTTTCAATGTATCCTCGAAAGGCAACAAATGTATTCAATGTATCCTCGAAAGGCACAATGGGAAGGCCGGTGGTGAAGTCCGATGTTTGAGCCTGCTCGGGCAATGGAATGTCGTTTCCACTTATGTTTTTGGCATTGGATATTGAGGGTAAATATACTCTTGTAAATGAAGGTGATGTTGTATATTCACTTCTGAGCTTCACGTCAGCTGACGCCCTCACTTGACTTGTCATGAAGTTTGATGTCTGAGCCGGCTCGGGTACTGGAGTGTTGCTTAGTGTAACTTGTGTAGGTGGATGCCATATATTCATATTTCAAGATTTGTTCCTCACCCAAACTTTTTACTGCTGGGGCGTCATGTTCGAAACCATTGTAAGCCATCGGGACTTCGAGTATTGCCTCATTAATACGCTGCATTGTCTTGATGAAGAAATGGATGTAGTGGTACGGATACTTCAACTGTGCTGCCAAGAACATTATCATATCTTCGTCATCTTCAATTATAGTTGGAGGGACTAATTCGTTTGTGCAAGGATACAATACTTTCAACCTAATATCATAATCCTCAGGTCTACTCTTTGCAATCTTGTACATTTTTTATGGAAGCTCATCATATGTAGTGTCAAAGCCCATAGTAGTAGATTTTGAGTCTTCACCCTTGTACGTGTATCAATGGTTTTCTCTTACTAACTCCCCACCATATGAGTAACAAATGATTATTGAAGCCATTTTCTGAAAACGAACACAATGATATAACTCGTTTAGTATTCACATGTATAAGGTGGATTTGACCAAGTAGTAGGAATTCTGTAAGTGCTATGGTTTCCTATTCCTTTGGTTGTCAAATTTTATGGTGCCAAAAACACAATCTATGTCTTGTGTAGCATGTTGATTCATATGTTCAAGACACTGCATCTTTGCTTCAAGTCAAGAACGAAGAACTACTTCAAATCATTTTAAGAAATGCAAGTACAAGCTACAACGAAAGAAGTGATCTTGTTCAAGACTCAAGTTAGTGTACAACTCAAGATGAAGTGTAATTCAAGCTCTAGAAGATCTCAAGTTCAATGCTACATCAAGTATAAAGATCTCAAGCTTCACAATCTTCAAAAGGTCAACTATCATTTGAAGAAATAAAGATTCATTGTCCATACTTCACATTTAAGGTATGAATGACCTTAGATTGACCTTAGGGTAGGTTATTTTGTATATATAATTCAAATTGAATCTTTTTATAAGTATTTGGTCTGTTCTAAGACTAGTCTTGGACTCTGTTCGACTAGTCCTAGAACTGGCTCGACCAGTCCAAGAAATTCCAAGACCAGTCCTAAGTTGTTGCAAAATTTGAAATTTTTTTGGTTGAGCTTCGACCAGTCGTGGAGTATGCTCGACCGGTCGTAGGAACATTGCCGACTCATTCATGACCAGTCCTGCAGCTACTATTCAAACTCCAGTAACCATTACTGGTTCCTCACGACCAGTCGTGGGTTGGTCACGACCAGTCGTGGAGGCCTCACGACCAGTCGTGGAACGGTTTTATCCGATCACGCTTAAAATTTCAAAATACAGTTCAACTTACGACCAGTCGTGGTGGCCACACGACTAGTCGTAGACGCGATTTCTGCATCTATAAATAGAACACGAATTTCAGAGTTTCTCAATCCGAATTCAAGTAAAATCAAGGCATCACTCTGAGATAAGTTTGTGTTATTTTTAAGCTACGCTGTGCATATTTAATATTCTCTTTTGTTAGCTTTGTCAATTTGATTTTCTTTCTATATTCCAATCTGAATTGAATAGAGGAATTGCTGTATTCCTTCTACTTAGAATCAAAATCAAATAGAGCTAGCCCAACTGGTTTAATTTAAAATTAATTAGAACCTAGAACCATTTCAAGTGAGTATTGGACAATTGAACTTCTATATTTAAACTTCTACTCTGATTGGTTCTTCCAGGTTGCTACAAAAGGAGAAATCCAGGTATTTTACATTTGTGTAAATTTCCATTGCTTTTGGTTTCTTTTGAGATTAAGCTAGAAAAATCTTATTGTGTTGGTTATCTGAGGAGTGCTGGAAAACTCAGAAAGTGGGGTTTTTGAATTGTGTAAGCCCATTTGAAAGACACAATTGGGAAGGTTATATGTAACGCCCTGAAATTCGGGGGTCGAGTATGAACTCAACTCCCGAGTTTCGACGCATCACTTATGCAACATACACAATGCCGGTTAAATGTTGTCTGAGTTAGCGCAATAAACATGAATGAGATTAAACCAAAACAGTAATTCATACTCCAGTTCAATTGCATTTAAAAACAGCGGAAGACTGAAATTTTATATTCAAGTATGTAAAGTAACAAAATTTTCTGAACTCCAGAGTATGAGTACTAGCTGAGCACCAATATACATGTAATGTCTGTAAGTCAAAAACCCAAAATACATCCTCAAAAGAGGCCCCGAGAATCCCGCGATGCAGCCGGCCTAAGCGTAGCCGTCAGAGTACTGCATGAAAAAGAACTCCTCCTGGTCTCATCAACGTCGGGCTCTGGCTCCTGAACCAAGGCGCCCTCTAACCCTGCGACAGAGTCTGGTTGGTGTGTACAACACCGTCCCGTAACGTGGGAGTGAGTAGCTAACTCAGTGGAACAATAATGCATAAGTTAACATGTTATCAAATCAACCAATCAGTAATGATAAAGCAGTACAAATCAAGCATTTCTAACTACTCTTGTTAAATGCAAAATGACATGACATGATGCAGTATGCCCTTGCTAAACCACCCTCAAGCGACATCATCTTACGTTCGCGAATGCTTAACTCCCTCAGTGCGCCACATCTGTAAAGCACATGCGGTGCGATGATGCTCGTGATTGCCAAGTTATTATTAGTCCATTTCAATCAGCAGTATTGGGAAACTAAGGTACCTCCCTTGTATCATTCCCAACATGATCCATTCTAGGGTCGTCAATCCTAGTTATTCTCATACGATTTTATGGTTTGAGAAGCTTAGTGATGGCATCGCAAAGGGCTCGTCACCCGTCAGCACGGATACAGATCTCACCGTATGTGGCTCAATTGCTGGCCGTCAGCTCGAGTACAGGTCTCACCGTACTCGGCTCAATCACTAGTCGTCAGCTCAAGTACAGGTCTCACCATACTCGGCTCAACTCACACTCTAGTTGCTGTGAAAGGCTCGTGACCAATTACAGATACTTAGAGTACACGCGATGATACCACGGAGGACTCGTCGCCCGTCAGCACGAGCACAGATCTCACCGTACTCGGCTCTTGCCGAAGTATCGACAGCTCGAATACAGTGTCCCATACCACCGTATTCGGCTCACGAGATAGTTGCGCAATGGTCACTACGGGGAGGCATATGGCCCCAGCATAGGCCGATAGCTCGACCACGGTGTCCCATACCACCATGCCCGGCTCATGCATCTTAGCGGATCTAGGTACCATGGTTAAACGGGAATCACCACTGGTAAGTTTGGTACCCTAGGTTCAAGCAGTAGCGACCAAACAGGATGAACACACAACTACACTTCGGTTTAATTGGCGAGCTTGACTAGCTCGAGCGCACCACAAGTTGAGCGATATGGAGCGCAAAAGCACTCCGCGTGGCCAACCACTATCACCAACCGAAGTACGACTTGGGTTCGCCGGACCCGTCCTTTGTGGCGACATGAATCTCAGCCACAATCACAAGTCTGGTACCGAGTGTTTGGACTATATACATAGTCCCAACTCAAACAGTTTCATCATTAGCATGTGAAGTAAAGCATGATAAACAAGCAATACAAGCATGTTAGTAAGCATGTTATAAAGCATGAAGTAAAACATGAAGTAAAGCATATTACAAAGCATGTTGTAATGCATGTAATAAAGCACTATCCCCATAGGGATACAATTGTATGTGCAATACAATTAAGTGGTTGCGGTGAACCACCGCATGGAGGGGATCCTACATGTCTCTAAGGGAGTTGGAAAACCCATATCAGCACCTATCTAAGGCACTAGTACATACACATGTACACATACATGCACCTATACAAACACTTAGAATACACTTTTCCAACATACATGACGTATGTTAGGCAAGTTCGTGTTTGGGCTGTCCCTTCGCCTCGAGAGTATTTTTCCCGTGTATATCGTAATCATACAGCAAATAATCATCACAATTACATTTCCAAAATCCGCACGTATGCGGAATTTCTGGAATACACAATTTCCACATATATGACATTTACACATGAACATGTATTTTTGCGATCCCTTTCGCCAAACTAGCATTTTATCCACACATGATATAATCAAACATTAAATAAACATGTTAAACATTTTCTCAACAAAAATACGTATACGGTATTTCTACGTATATCAAGAGTATGTAAAATTTCATATTCTTTATCGCTAATCGAAACAGGAAACGGAAAGCACTTTGTACATGTGCATTTGTATGCAGATCATGAATCTATCATTATCTGACATTGAAAGCGTTGAAAACCGTAACTTATACGCTTAAAGTCCTCACCTCAGCCCTTGGAATTTCAACGAATCAGCAAGGGTGTTGGAGCTTCCGTATACGGGAGTTTCCTAGCCTAAAGAGCGCATTCGATTAGTCTTTCCATAACCTATCACTAATCAAGCTCAAATCAGACCTAGGGTTAGGGTTTCTTACCTTCAAATGGGGTGGAAACCGCCGGGAAATCCCCTGGAATAGGGCGGTGTAGGCCGTGGGAGGAGTGGAAGCAGCAGGAGGAAGATCGGCCTTGATCTCCACAAGTTTCTCTCTCTTTTCTCTCTTTTTCTCTTAGGGTTTGGACCCAAATTCGTATGGCTGTGAGAGGGGCTGTTCTAAGCCCCTTTTATAGCCTAGAACATGTCCAAAATAGACTCAGGTTTAAGGGTGGCTGCATATATAGGCAGTTCGCCACTTTCCAAGCTCAAAAGGGGTGTTCTGGTGGCCCTCTTTGAGCCAAACGTCAGACTTAAGCTCACCCTCTGTGGATCTACGTGGGATTATGTTTTCGACTCGATCGGATTCCCAGATCGCACGTGGCGGACCACTTTCAGTTCAACGGTCCGTGGGCCACGATCAGAATTTCTGAGTACATGTAAATGTTCCTGAAATTTTTCTTAATCCGAGGGTGTAATTTGGTCTGATTCCGACGGTCAGGTTGCTTAATACTGACGCGCAACCGAAAGGTGCCAGATCACTATTCCAGATATTTTCATTTGGATGGAAATAGTGTTTTTCACACTCCCTCGCTCCGGAGTGAAAACAATGGCCGTGGGACATCGAAATCATCTGATTTTTGAGATGATTGTCAAGCCCAGTGGGGCGGTCCTGGTTCCTTAGCTTCGTGTTAATCGGACTCCCGATGTGCGATCTAGACCTCATACGAAGTTTCGTTTCAGTCCCGAGAGCAGACGGGTAATGAGTTTGGCTCTAGACTTTAGGGTAACCTAGAGTCACCAATTCTGCAAGTTTTGGGTCTTGCAGATCGTATTTAAAGCGATCCCAACGGATTTCATGATTAACCGAGTTTAGTACTTAGTTAACTTTGTTAAATTTCTAAAGGATTTAATCCTATGTGATTTCTGGTCGAGGTGGTACTCGGCCCAATGTACGGAAATTTTCAGGTCGTTACATTATAGGTGAACCTGTGAAACCTATTTTCATAGTGAACGCTGATATCCCCTGTGTGAGGATGTTAGGAGTGGAGTAGCAAGTTGTGTGGCTGTTGTTTAACAGTTGGTGAATACACAGGAGAACCACTATAATTCTGTGTCTTGTGGTTTGAATGTTTATTTAATTTCTATCTTTTATCATTCAAGCTGTGGAATGTATGTGTGGATGTGAATGTTGTAATATTTACATTTCAAGCATTATGGGAATGTTTTAATAGTTTAGAATTTCAATTCTTGCTATTTCCTTTATTCCTCTTCAGTTGAGATATTGATACTTATACCGTTCTAGTAAGGTTGTCATGCCATAAACCCTTGGTTTTTATGGTGCAAGGTTGTCCTTAGAACATCATTTATATCATCCTCTCAATAGTTGAATATTGAGGCTACTTTACATTTTTGTATTGTGATTTATTTAAAGTACTGTCTTTCATTTATTTGTTTATAAGACTATCTTATTGTTTAATTCCGCTGGTATAATTTAAAATTTGGCATAGTCTTATTCACCCCCCCCCCCCCTTTAGGACATATAGTTAGGCCTTTTCAAGTGGTATTAGATCCTAATAGCTCGTTTTTATTGTTATTTGGATTTATTTTTTAAGCTAATCGATCTAAGCTATTTTTAAGATGTCAAATTTTGATAGCCTTTCAGTCACTAGGCCTCCACCATTTGATGGCTCCAATTATACCTATTGGAAAGCCAGGATGAAGATTTTCCTTAAATCTATGGATGAGAGCATGTGGCTTGCCACAGTGACTGAATGGATCCCTCCTGCCACTGAAGTGACTGGTATCAATGGATCAAAATCAATGAAAGTCACACCTTATTTTTCTTGGACAACTCTTCAGAAAAGTGAGAGTAGTGCCAATGCAAAAGCACTAAATGCAATCACTTACGCACTATCACCGAATGAGTTTAAAAGAATTATATTCTGTGATACTGTAAAGCAAGCTTGGGATATTTTAGAAATGACACATGAGGGTACATCAATTGTTAAGAAGTCTAAAGTCCAAATCCTCACAACTAAATTTGAGGAAATACATATGGAGGAAAATGAAAGGTTCATAGACTTCTATACTAGACTGAATGACATTGTAAACTCTATGTGGAGTCTTGGCGATAAAATCTTAGAAAGTAAAGTGTGTGCAAAGATACTACGTTCACTACTTGAATGGTTCAACTCAAAGGTGACTACGATTCAGGAACTTCGTGATACAAACAATATGAGGGTAGAAGAATTAGTTGGGTCTTTACAAACCTATGAGTTAAATCTTAAAGCTCCTAAAGGTAAATCCATTGCCCTTAAGTCTTCTAAATGTATTTCTCAAGAAAATTCTAATTTTGAAAATTCTGAAGATGATATGGCTCTCTTAGCGAAAAAGTTTTACAAGATTTTCAAAAGTAAAAAGAGGGTTGACTTTCAAAAATCAAATGATAAGAAAAGATCTAAATCTAAATCAAAAACTTGAAAATCTTTAAAAGATAGTCAATGTTACAACTACTAAGAATATGGGCATTTAACAAATAAGTGTCCTAAAACGGACAAACCTAAAAAGAAAGGAATGTTGGCTACTTGGGATGAATCTTCTGGCACTGAAGCCTCTTCTAAATCAGAAGATTCTGAAACCGAATCGGGCAATGAAGTCAAAGCTCTTATGACTCTAGCCAAGTTCACTTTTTCAGATCATGATGATTCTACTAGTGAAGAAAATCTAAATAGTGATCATGAAAATGAAGAAAATCTTTAAGATGCTTATAATGCCTTATACAAGGAAAGTTGTAAAATTGTAGTTAAACTTAAACTTTTGAAAGAAAAGTTTTCAAAGCTTAAAGAAAATTTTGAAACTCTTGTTTTAGAAAAATCCCATATTTCAGATTGTTTTGAAAAATGCAAATGCGATTTAGAGTTCAAAACCTCCTAGATTGAAATTCTGAAATCTGAAAATGAAAAACTTAAACTTGAAATCTCTTTACTTTTGAGTTTAAAGGATACATGGAGATATGCCCAAGGTGATCCAAAATTAGAAAAATTATTGTCTGGATTAAGAAAATGTAGTGATCGATCCGGTTTGGGCTATGATAGAAATATTCCTCCTAAACAGAAGAATACTCCTCTTAAGTTTGTAAAAGGAGAGTCCTCAAACTCAAAAGAGAAAAGTTTTAATCAAAAGTTTACTAAAAATGCTAAAACTTTTCAATCTTTCAAAACTAAAAGTAACCATATCAACTATAAAAATCAGAACCGAAACCCTTTAGCTAAGAAAATAGTTTATCTACTTAAGAAGCTCTTAAAATCTAACTCAGTGGGTCATTCTTACAACAACTACAAACATAAGAGGACCAACTATACTCCTAAACACAAAACAGTTATGAAATGGGTTCCTAAGGTTACTTGCTTGGTTGCCCACACGGCTTTCAAAGTCTCAAGCCATTCAAAATGGTATCTAGACAGTGGATGCTCCAGGAACATGACTGGTGATAAAGGTTTGTTCACCACTCTTAAAGACATGACTGATGGTTCAGTCACATTTGGTGATGGTAGCAACTGCGAGACTATTAGCCAAGGTACGGTTCAACTTTCTAACGTCCCCTTATTTAAGAATGTTCTATATGTTGAAGGTTTAAAACATAATTTGTTAAGCATTTCTCAAATATGCGATAAAAATCATAGTGTTAAATTTTTTAGCCTAGGGTGTGAAATATTAAACAAAAACGGTTCTGTAATATTAACTGGTCGTTGAACTTCTTAAAACTGTTACATCGTAAGTGATTCTAGTTCATCTAATCAACTGTGTTACATTGTCCATACCAATGAGACCGAGTTATGGCATAAACGCCTTGGACATGTACACTATCGCAATCTCTATAGACTGAGCAAAAGAGAACTAATAAGAGGTCTACCTAAACTTCAAAAAGTAGACATAATATGTTGCGAATGCCAGATTGGCAAGCAAACTAGGAGTTCTCACAAAAAGGTGAACTCCAATGCCACAGCAAAACCACTCGAACTTCTCCTCATGGATCTTGTAGGACCAACCAGGATGGAGAGTCGAGGTGGAAAAAAATACATATTAGTGATCGTGGATGATTATACCAGAGTTACTTGGGTAACCTTCTTAAGAGATAAATCAGAAACCCATGATGAAGTAAAAAGGATTCTCAAACGGATCTAAATTGAAAAATGTTCTCAAGTTAGTAAGATCCGTAGTGATCATGGATCAGAATTTAAAAATAGCAGTTTTGAGAAATTCTATTGCGATTAGGGAATATCACATGAATTATCTACACCCAAAACACCACAACCAAATGGAATTGTTGAAAGAAAAAAATAGAGTGCTTCAAGAAATGGCTAATGTAATGTTGAATAGTATGAAGCTTCCTAAAAATCTTTGGGCTGAAGCCATTAATACTGTCTGCTATATAATCAACCGGGTTTATATAAGTAAATTTAATAATAAAACTGCTTATGAACTATAGTTTGATAAGAAGCCTACTGTCAAATACTTTCGAGTTTTTGGCAGCAAGTGCTATATTTTACGTGAGCGTGAAAATTTGGGAAAGTTTGACACTAAAAGTGATGAAGGTATCTTTTTAGGGTACTCTTTGAACAGTCATGCATATCGAGTACTGAACAAGAGGACCGGTGTGATGCAAGAGTCCATCAATGTGGTCATTAACGATCACTTGAATACACTGGCCGCAAGTTCAGATAATGATGAAGTTCTTTTAGTTGACAAACTAGATACTTCATTAAATTAAACTAATTCTGAACTGAGGACTGTCAAAGATCATCCAACTACTCAAATTCTTTGAAACCCTCTCACTGGTGTGCTCACATGTAGACAACTAGAAGACATATGTAATTACATGTGCTTTACATCCCAGATAGAACCATCTAACATAACAGAAGCTCTTACTGATGAAAACTGGATAGTACCAATGCAAGAACTTAACCAATTTGTGAGAAATGATGTTTGGTATCTTGTTCCTAGACCTAAAGATAAACACATTATATGAACTAAGTGGATTTTCAAAAATAAGTCTGATGAACTTGGTAATATAATTCGAAATATGGCTAGACTGGTTGTACAAAGGTACACTCAAATTGAAGGCATCGACTATGATGAAACCTTTGCCCCAGTAGCTTGTCTTGAATCAATCAGACTATTCATATCCATTGCATGCTTTAGAAAATTCAAAATTTATCAAATGGATGTAAAGAGTGCCTTATTAAATGGCGATCTGCATGAAGAAGTTTATGTTGAACAACCAACGGGTTTTGAAGACCCTAAGAATGCTGATCATGTCTATACCTAAAAAAGGCTCTCTATGGTTTGAAACAAGCTCCCAGGGCATGGTACGAAAAATTGACTAAGTTTTTACTAAGTAATAATTTTCTAACGGGAAGTGTTGATAAGACTCTTTTTGTTAAGAAACATAACGATCATATCTTAATAGTACAAATCTATGTCGATGAGATTATTTATGGATCTACCTGTACTAACATTACTGTTGAGTTTGCAGATTTAATGAAATCTAAGTTCGAAATGAGCATGGTTGGGGAATTGAATTATTTCTTAGGGTTGCAAGTAAAACAACAACCTGATGGTATTTTTATTTCTCAAACCAAATATGCACTGAACTTAATTAAAAAGTTTGGATTTGAGAATGGTAAAAATTTTGATACTTCTATGAGTACAACATTAAGACTCTCAAAAGACTCTACAGGTAAAAATGTAGATCCTAAATTATACCGCAGTATGATTTGTAGTTTGCTTTATTTAACTCTAGTAGACCTGATATTGCTTTGAGTGTTGGTATTTGCGCTAGATATCAGTCTGACCCTAAAGAGTCTCATCTAATTGCTGTTAAGCAGGTTATGCGATATGTCACAAGTACTACTAATTTAGGTCTCTGGTATCCATATGATACTAGTGTTCAGTTGGCAGGGTACTCAGATGCTGATTGGACTGTTAATATCGATGATAGAAAGTCAACCAGTGGTGGTTGTTTCTATATTGGAAATTGTTTAGTTTCTTGGTTTAGTAAGAAGCAAAGTTCTATATCGCTTTCTACTGCTGAGGCTGAATACATCGCAGCTAGAAATGCATGTACTCAGTTTGTTTGGATGAAGCACATGTTAAGCGATTATGGAATTGCACAGGATTCAATGGTTTTATATTGTGATAATTCCAATGCAATAAATATTTCTAAAAATCTAATTCAGCATTCACGTACCAAGCACATTAACATTAGATTTCATTACATTCGTGAATTAGTGGAAGAAAAAATAATTTCATTAGAATACATTCCAACTGAGACTCAACTTGCTGACATTTTCACTAAACCGCTCGACAAAAGCAGGTTTAATAAATTGAAATTTGATCTTGGTATGTGCAATTTAAAGTGATTATTCATGCATGTATGTATTATAGTGTATATATATTTGATAATTTATTGGTTTAAATTTTAAATTTTTATGTACATTGCATATTTTTGTCTCTGCACGACCAGTCGAGGTTGTGCTCGACCGGTCGAGAACAGTCCTCGACCAGTCGTGTAGCACGCTGATTCTTTTAAAAATTGGGGAAAAACTCATCTTCTTCATTTCTTATTTCTTCTTCAATGGGCCATAGCACGACTAGTCGTACCTAACTGTCTGATTACTCAAGGTTGGTGCATCATTTGTATTTTTCTTGTAGATTCAAGTCAATATTACTTCATTTTCACTCTTGGAGTAATTTATGTTGTGTTTCATTGTTCTTTTGGGGTTTTCTTTTGAAAAAATATGATCTTAGCAAACCCCACTCTATATAGTTTGAAACTCTTTGTATCTTTGATTATTCTATTGCCAATGGATTCTAGAGGTAAAAAGAAAACTTCCCGTGGTCCTTCTTCCTCTCGTCCCTCGACTATCACTCGGCGCCATCTTCGATCACCCTAAGATGATCTCACTCATGTTAGGGATTTGCGTATGCGCAATGTTATTGTTGAAAGACCTATTTTTATTGATCACATTGCTCCTTTTGGTATCCTTCCTCTTTTCCAATCTGTAAGCTGGGATAACATCCTACATTGGGGTGGGCTTGTATACCAATCTATTGCTCAAGCCATGATTGCGTGTATTTCTGAATTTTCATTTGAGAATTTAACATTTAATATATCAACAAGAGAAGGTCCATTTGAGGTATATCGCAATTTGATTTTGGCTCTAATGGACATACCTGTTAATGACGAGGGTATTCCTATTCATCTCTAGTTGAAAACCGTCTGAAATAGAAAAACGTATGTTAACTAGAGATTTATGCAATATGGATGTTAAATGGACTCATAAAGGGAATGCGTTCCCCTCAAAGTATTTGTTACCCAGATACAGGGTTCTCCATAGAATCTTTACTTCAAATCTGTATCCGCATTCTAGTAACAAAACAGAACTAACTTCATTTATGGTTCGGGTTTTGAATTCTATCATCACTAGTACTAAAGTCTATCTGCCTTCTTTAATATGTCATTTCATCATTCTGTTTCGTCTCCATCCAGGACATAGTGATATTCCATTTGCTTATCTTATGACTGTGTTAGCTTCTCACATGCCAGTTGCTATGCCTGTTGAAGAGGCTCCTATTCATCATCTTATTTTTAACAATTCTAATATAAACAAGATGAAGCTGGAATTGGCTCCTGGCCAAAGCGATGTGGGTGGTGGTGGTGCTGAAGTAGGGAATGAAGAAGAAGGTGATGATATTCCTTCTAATGATATAAATATGGATGACATTTTTGATGGAATTGAATTAGATTATACAAATGATCCTGACTATGGGCCATCTGATTTTGATGTCGTCTACGTGCTCTTGAGGAGAAGGTTGAGAATATGAATGTTGCGAATGATTTGCAATTTAAATATATGCGTAAGTATCTCAGGTGTTTAAACAAAAGGCTTCATCAACTTGATCCTACCATACCTGCTCCTTCATCAGGATCTGATTAAATGTTTTTATCCTTTGGTTTGTAATAACTTTTATACTACTTTTGTTGGTGTGTGGACTTTGATTTTACTTCAGTTTGTATGTCTGACTTTTGTTTTAGCTGGTTAATGGTATTTTATCTTAACTAGTTATTCCTTTAATTACTCTCTTATTGGACTTCCACTTCAATTTATTCCTTTCTTCCTTTGTCATATTGTGACAAAAAGGGGGAGAATATTTTAAGTTTGATAAATATGGATTCTTGGGGAGTAACATCATTTTTATGGTGGATTTATATGTGCTATTCAGGGGGAGTAAGTAATGAAGATTTTGTGAATGACAACTGGTGCCTGATTCATTAATCAGGCTGTAATTTCATAACTGGTGCATGATTCTTTGTGTTCATATTGATCATATTTTTGTTAAGTGTATTTTGTCACAAATTTGACAAAGAGGGAGATTGTAAGTGCTATCGTTTCCTATTCCTTTGGTTGTCAAATTTTACGGTGCCAAAAAGACAATCTATGTCTTGTGTAGCATGTTGATTCATATGTTCAAGACACTGCATTTTTGCTTCAAGTCAAGAACGAAGAACTACTTCAAATCATTTCAAGAAATGCAAGTACAAGCTACAACGAAAGAAGTGATTTTTTTCAAGACCCAAGTTAGTGTACAACTCAAGATGAAGTGAAATTCAAGCTCTAGAAGATTTCAAGTTCAATGCTACATCAAGTATAGAGATCTCTAGCTTCATGATCTTCAAAAGTCAATTATCATATAAAGAAATGAAGATTTAATGTCCATACTTCACATTTAGGGTATGAATGACTTTAGATTGACCTTAGGGTAGGTCATTTTGTATACATAATTCAAATTGAATCTTTTTATAAGTATTTGGTCTGCTCTAAGACTAGTCCTGGACTCTGTTCGACTAGTCCTAGAACTGGCTCGACCAGTCCAAGAAATTCCAAGACCAATCCTAAGTTGCTGCAAAATTTAGAAATTTTTTGGTTGAGCTTCGACCAGTCCTTGAGTCTGCTTGACCGGTCATAGGAACAGTGCCGACTCATTCATGACCAGTCCTACAACTACGATTCAAACTCTAGTAACCATTCCTGGTTCCTCACAACCAGTCGTGGGTTAGTCACGACCAGTCGTGAAGGCCTCACGACTAGTCGTGGACACCCTACGACCAGTCGTTGAACGGTTTTATTCGATCGTGCTTAAAATTTCAAAATGCAGTTCGACCTACGACCAATCGTGGTGGCCACACGACCAGTCGTAGACGCGATTTCTGCATCTATAAATAGAACACGAATTTCAGAGTTTCTCAATCTGAATTCAAGTAAAATCAAGGCATCACTCTGAGATAAGTTTGTGTTATTTTTAAGCTACGCTATGCATATTTAATATTCTCTTTTGTTAGCTTTGTCAATTTGATTTTGTTTTTATATTCCAATCTGAATTGAATAGAGGAATTACTGTATTCGTTCTTCTTGGAATCAAAATCAAATAGAGCTAGCCCAACTGGTATAATTTAAAATCAATTAGAACATACAACCATTTCAAAGTGAGTATTGGACAATTGAACTTCTATATTCGAACTTCTACTCCGATTGGTTCTTCCGGGCTGCTACAAAAGGAGAAATCCAGGTATTTTACATTTGTGTAAATTTTCATTGCTTTTGGTTTCTTTTGAGATTAAGCCAGAAAAATCTCATTGTGTTGGTTATCTGAGGAGACTCAGAAAACTCAGAAAGTGGGGCTTTTAAATTGTGTGCGCCCATTTGAAAGACACAATTGTGAAGGTTTTAGGTGAACCTGTGAAACCTATTTTCATAGTGAACGCTGATATCCCCTGTGTGAGGATATTAGGAGTGGAGTAGCAAGATGTGTGGCTGTTGTTTAACAGTTGGTGAACACACAGGCGAACCACTATAATTCTTTGTGTCTTGTGGTTTGAATGTTTATTTAATTTCTATCTTTTATCATTCAAGTTATGGAATGTATGTGTGGATGTGAATGTTGTAATATTTACATTTCAAGCATTGTTGGAATGTTGTAATAGTTTAGAATTTCATTTATTGCTATTTCCTTTATTCCTCTTCAGTTTGAGATATTGATACTTATACTATTCTAGTAAGGTTGTCCTACCATAAACCCTTGGTTTTTGTGGTGCAAGGTTGTCCCAAGAACATCATTTGTATCAGCCTCTCAATACTTGAATATTGAGGTTACTTTACATTTCCGTATTGTGATTTATTTAAAGTATTGTCTTTCATTTATTTGTTTATAAGGCTATCTTATTGTTTAATTCCGCTAGTATAATTTTTAATTTGGCATAGTCCTATTCACCCCCCCCCCCCTCTCTAGGACATACAACTAGGCCTTTTTAAAATCCACCGTTGTACTAGCTCGAATATGACTGACTTATCGGTCATAATTTCAAAGTTCTCAATTGCAGGGATCTATGCCACTCAGTTTGCTATTATTTTCTCTCACTTCGCGGTTAATTTCACTCACTTCTAGGGCATGTTCACTCACTTCGCGATGAATTTCACTCACTTCTAGGGCATGTTCACTCACTTCGCGATGAATTTCACTCACTTCTCGGTCCTGAAGTGATTGAAAATGACCGCAAAGTGAGTGAACTTAAGGGAATTGAATTGACCAAGAAGTGAAGGGGAAATGGCGGAATTGACCATGAAGTGAAGGGAATTGACCATGAAATGCATGGAATTGACCGTGAAGTGAAGGGGAATTGACCGTGAAATGCATGGAATTGACCTTGAAGTGAAGGAGATTGACCATGAAATGAAGGGAATTGACCGTGAAGTGAAGAGAATTGATCGTGAAATGCATGGAATTGACTGTGAAGTGAATGGGATTGACCGTGAAATGAATTGAATTAACCGTAAAGTGAGGGGGAATCGCATGGAATTAACCGTGAAATACATGGAATTGACCGTGAAGTGAAGGGAATTGACCGTGAAATGCATGGAATTGACCGTGAAATAAATGTGTTATTGGAAATTTGAATCGTAGTGGTAAGAAATTCGCAATTTCAAAGAAAACAACAAATGTATTCAATATATAACATTTACAATCGTATTACAAAAAATGCACTATAAATTGACAGTCGTATTACAAAAATGCACTACAATTTGACGGTAAAATGCATGAAATTGACCAAGTAGTGAATGAAGTTGACCGATCAATTCAGTAAATTGACCGGAACTAAGTGAAATTGACCGCGAAACTTCATTAAATTGACCGCGAACTTCTTGAAGTTTTTTGGATAACCACATAAAATTGACTTAGCAATGCATCAAATTGACCGCGTGAAATTGACCACAAACTTCTAGGTAATTTCTTAAGAATTTAAACATCCTTACCTCCCACAACCACCATATCAGTGAAATCCATGTTCAAGAAAAAGAATAAGAGTGCGTTGATGTGAAACACATTCTTCAGAGAAAAGCCTACAACATTTCACGTTTATCAATGCATTCACGTCCTCTCAGAAAATGAATGCAGGTAGCCTTGAGTAGAATGGAACATGGAGATGTAATGTGATAGTAGGATGGAGATTCTATGGAGACTTAATGAAGAAAATGGGTGAAAAGAAGGAATAGGGATGGCAGAGATGAGTTCGGACGTGTATTTGAGTGTAAGGGAGTGAATGGAGTGAAATTGATAAAGCAGAGGCATTTTCGACCTGTGAAAAGCTATCTGAACAGCTGGGGCTTATTCTTAGAAGCTAAAAATAAGTGGGCTTAAAAAGGTTTGTGGGCCATAAGTAGGTCATACAGTAGGAAATTTCTCTTTTCCCTTTATCCAGGTAGGTGTGACCTGATATATAGGTTAGATGGCAAATAAACATTACAGTGCGCCCTAGGAAGTTTAATGGCGGGTTTTCAATTATCATTGCTTCCTTTGGTGTGGTCCACCTAAGATTTGGATATGCCTTATGTCATAAAATGAGCCGGTGAATTGGATAAAACACTTACATGGTGAGGCTCACATAGGTAGAGCTATTATTCACAAAGCCATGCTAACTTGGCTTAGCTCGATCTAACTTGGTTTGACTCAGCTTGAACGATATTGGGAGCTGAGCTTCATATGACTTAGCTCATTTGAAAATGAGCCATGGTTGAGTAGAGTGGAGCTTGACTTGGCTCAACTCGAATTTTATATATATATATATATATATATATATATATATATATATATATATATATATATATAATTAAAAAAAAAAATCCTAAAGGCCCTACCCTACCTGTCCATTTCTTTACCTTTCCCTTTACAAACTCAACTCGCCGCGTCCGCCAGAGAGCTCATCTCTCTCCTCTCTCTCTCTCTCTCTCTCTCTCTCTCTCTCTCTCTCTCTCTTCACTTCCAAAGATGACCTCTTGAGTTTTCGGCTCTTTCCATCATTGAGGTAGCCTTTCGTCGCCCTAAAAGTACACTCCTCCTGGTTACCAATGAATTGGTTTGCAATTGCCTTTTGAATATGAGTAGGGCTTCTATTGAAATGCTTTTATAACATACCGAAAATCGGGGGTCGAGTAGTAACTCAACTCTCGAGTTCCAGAACATCACTTATGCAACATAGATAATGATGATTAAATGTTGTCTGCATTAATGTAGTGAACATGAGTGAGATTAAGCCAGAACAACATATCATACTCTAGAGATAGTTAAATTGCAAGCGGAAGACTGTGATAGATATATAAAATATATAAAAACTGTGGTGAGTCTCCAGAGTGTGATAACATTACCAGGTTAATAAATTTCAAGTACATTTCTAAAATATACCAAATGTGTAAGTGTAATGTCTTCTATTCCAAGTACCATAGCCCCGTCAATACAATACCAGGTCTTCATAGACCTGTCAGAGAGCTACATGTAGGAGAGCTCCTCCTCAATATCATAGTACTCCGGCTCTGCTTCATAAGTATCACCATCACCTGAAACTCAACAAATCTGGTTGGTGTGTACAACACCGTCCCGTAACGTGGGAGTGAGTAGCTAACTTAGTGGAACAATAAAGCATAGGTTAACATGTTATCAACTCAGTCAAGCAGTAATGATAAAGCAGTACAATCAAACACTCCTAACTACTCTTATTAATGCAAGTATGGATGCAGTCATGATGTATGCCCTCACTGACATACTCCCTCATGCGACACCCTCTTCGTTCGCGGCATGCTTTCATCCCTCAGTGCTCCACATCTTCCAGGCACATGCAATGCATGATGAGCATGATTACCGAGTTTTTATTAGTCCATTTCAAACACTAGGATTGGGAAAGTAAGGTACCTCCCTTGTATCATTCCCAAACATGATCCATTCTAGGGTCGTCAGTCGTAGACAATCTCATACGATGGTGTGTTTCTAGGTCGTTGCAAGGGCTGTCAGGGCTGTTACACAGAATCGTTGCACCACTCCCCCATCACCTTATCAATACAGGCCTAATTTATACTCTGTTACTACGGGAAGGCTCATCGCCTCACCGCAGATTCAGAGTATGCTCGAAGTCACTACAAAGGGCTGTCAGGGCTGTTACACGGAATCGTTGCACCACTCCCCCATCACCTTATCAATGTAGGCCGACAGCATGAATATAGTGTCCCATACCACCATAATCGGCTCACGAGTCTGGTTGCTCACTGGTCACTACGGGGAGGCACGTAGCCCCAGCGTAGGCCGACAGCTCGACCATGGTGTCCCATACCACCATGCCCGGCTCATGAGTCTTAGCGGATCGAGGTGCTATGGTTAACGGGATTCCACTGGTAAGTTTGGTACCCTAGGTTCAAGCAGTAGCGTCCAAACATGGTGAACATACATAAGACAGATCGGGTTGCTTGACGAGCTCAGCTAGCTCGAGCGCACATCAAGTTGAACGATATGAAGCGTATAAGCACTTCGTGTGGCCAACCACTATCGCCAACCGAAGTACGACTCGGTTCATCGAACACATCTCATGTGGTAAATGAAACTCAGCCACGAATTCGATCCCGTTACCGACTGCTTGGACTATACAATAGCCCCAATCACATTTAAGTTCAGATATTTAAAGCAGTAATGGATCAAAATTCAAATCATACAATCAAAGACTGATATTATCCGTTTAGGGCTGCCAGGGCTGTTGCACGGAATTGTTACACCACTCCCCCATCACCCATGACGGATCATACAACGTAAACATGAATTTAAACATATGCACTACATAGATAAAATCATACAATCAGTTAAGCATGTTATGAAGCACAACACAAGCATTAGTTTGTACATATTCAATTCCTAATCACACAGATATCTAAAGAAATCATGCACATAGTTAAAGAAGTTGAGAATCATATCTAAACACCCCTAAACATTACAATTTACTAACTACTACTCATTCAGACATTTCAACAAACACTTTAAAATACATACATCAACATACGCGACATATGTTGAACACATATGCATTAGGCTAAATCCATTTACTAGGGAGTTGCCCCAATCATAACACGCGTACACCCACGACGGATAGTCATGGCAAGCAGGAATCCAAGTTCCATATTCATTCAGTCATTTCCACAAACACTTGGGCCACACATCTTAGCATATATAGTGTGCTCTGGCCGTGGCGTGATTTAGGGCAAATCCTTTGGTCAAAGGGGTATCACCAATACACAAATCATAAATCCATGACAATTAGTCATGGAGAGCACGAATGAGAATTCTATACTCATTCGGTCATTTTCACAAACATTTAGAATACACTATTTTAACATTCATAGTGTACAACAAAAACATGTATTAGGGCGAGTCCTTTCGCCAAACAAGTATTTTATCCATATATAATATATTCATACAGCAAATAATCATGTCAAACACAATTCCAAAATTTATATGTATACAGTACTTTCTACAAATAACTAAAGTATGTGAAATTCCATATTCTTCATCATTAATCGAAACGGAAATCAGACAGCATTTTGTACATGTGCAATTGCATGCAGATCATGAATCTATCATTATCTGACATTGAAAGCTTTGAAAACCATAACCTATACATCTAAAGTCTGCACCTTTTGTCGTAGAAACGTAACGGAGTCGATAGATTTGCTAAGGCTTTGTATACGGCGATTCGGCAACCTATATGATGAAACAGGTTAGCTATTTCATAACCTACAACTCTTAAAACCCCAAATCAGTTTAGGGTTAGGGTTTCTTACCTAGAAACGTTGCTGAAATCGCCGGAAAAGCGATAAGAATGAGGTGGTTAAGCACCTAAGGCAGCAAGGAAGAAAGGCAGGAAGGATCTCCCACAACTCTCCCACTTTTTCTCTCTTTTCTCTCTTCTCTCTCTAAGGTTTCTCTCAAATTCGGATGGCTGAAATGAGAGAGGGTTTAAGGTCCTTATATTACCCCAAATCTCACCAAAACAGACTTCTGGACAAGGTTTACTTAGGTTATAACCAAAGCAGACCTTTTCCAGCTCAACGGAGGACTTCTGGCGGGTCTCCTTGAGCCAAAGGTCGGACTTAAGCTCACCGACACCGGATCTAGGTGGAGTTAAGTTTTCGTTTCGGTCGGGATTCCAGATCACGCGTGGCGGACCAGTTTCAGTTCAACGGTCAGCGGATCTCGATCGAAGATTCCGAGTACATGTAAATGTGTATGAAATTTCTCCTGATCCGAGGGTGTAATTTGGTCTGATTCTGACGGCCTGGTTGCTTAAAACTAATCCGCAAGCAACACGTGTCAGATTAATATTTAAGATATTTTATTTTGAATTAATTTCATATTTCTCACACTCTTCACTCTGAGCTCAAGCGAATAGCGCTGGGACACTGGCTGGATTTGATTTTTGAGATGGTTGTCAAGCCCAGCGAGGCGGTCCTAAGTCCTTAACCTCGTATTATTCGGACTCCCGATGTGCGGTCCAGATCTGATACAGAGTTTCAAGACGCTCCCGAGAGCAGCCGGGTAATGAGATTGATCCTAGATTTTAGGGTAACCTAGCGTCAATGATTCTACAAGTTTTGGGTCTTGCAGATCGTATTTAAAGTGATTGGTGCTAATTTCACAGGCACTCTAGTTTAACACTAGCTAAATCTCGCCTAATTTCTAAAGGATTTAGTCCTGAGTGATTTCGGTCTGAGGTGGTACTTAGACCTTTGTAGCAATGTTTAGTTTAAGTATTGTTCTTCATCACCTAAACTTTAAGGTAGTGCCTAATGTGAAAGTGCTTAGAAGGATTTAAGGAACGAGGTAATGAAAGGTGAGATTTGTGAAGAAAATGGTTTGAAAAGGGACTTAAGACCCTTGAGTTGAGTGTTTGAGAAGTTAAACAAGAGTTAGGATTGTCCCACCGCCTAAGGACGTCTAATTCCAGGTTAGGAAAAATCCGGGCTGTTACAGCTTTCCCTCCCTCAAAAGGCCTGATGCTAAGGTAACTCAAGTGGGAGAGCCATGTTATGGGTGACCTCATTGCACAGTTCAGAGAGCACTTGTGTATATGATGTAAGTGAACGTGTATGAAAAAGTTGTCATAAAGTTTCATTGTTCATTCCATTGTCAACCCTATTTATATTTTACGATGGCCCAAGAACAAGCTCATTCTTCAGTCGTTCCGATCTATTTCCGTGAGGTGTTAATCACCCCTGCTACAATAGCTAACACTCTCAATCTACAGATGGCACCAAAAGGCCTTCCAGAAATGGATCTCGATCATCCTGATGTTCGATCCATGGTAACCAAGTATCTATGCAATGGTCGAGACATCCCGTGGCATAAAGGAAATGTGCTAAAAGCTAGATTCACGGAGCCCCGATTTCGGATTCTGCATGGTATATTCACCACAAATGTATATCCAAGAAGCACCAACAGATCCTATCTCACTGGACTCATGGTCATGATAGTTTACTCTGTTGCAAATGGGATAAGGATGTGCCTTTCAACTCAGCTCGTTAGTCAGTTGGTAAATGCTATTCATACCTCCAGGGATCTTCATCTCCATATCCCTGGATCATCAACAGAATATGCAATACCATTGGTTTCCTATCGACCACTGACCCAGTACTCCCACCTCAAGTCTTCAATATAAAGAACATTCACAAAATGGACTTGAGGTTTCACGAGTATACTGAAGACGAAGAAGAAGACATTCAAGAAGGGGGAACAGAAGCTGGTGCGTCTCATGCTGAGGAAATAAAGATGGCAGGAGAGGAATCCTCCAGACCCGATCCAGCCCCATCAGCGTCAATGCGTGGACATGCCAAACGATATAAGCTGGACAGAATCAAGGCAATCCAGAGCGATATCCATTCTGTGCATGAGCGGCTGACAGTCTTGGAGCGAGTCATCCACAAAGTGCAGCAATCTGTACAACAGCTGGTAGGTTTGATGACGTGTCGACAGGATGACACTGCACCATCACACTCTGCACCATGATGATGGTCATTGCACACTATTACATACACTCCACTCATATTTCTGCGTACGAATATTAGTATCTTTTTGAATATTCTACGTCTGTATGAGTGTATGTGATAACTAACTGCTCTAGAGATTCTGACTTTTTTGTATATGTCCATGGAAGGATTTATTTTCTTTTATGTTTGGTTTGGTTGGGATAAACTTTTAAGTCTACTGCTGTCTGTGGCAGTATATGTTTGGATGTTTTGAATTATGGCCAAATATAATCCTATCTTTTATTGCCATAATTATGTCTTGAGTTCCCCTGGTTTATCATGATTCTGATATGGATTGCATGTGATGTTTTTAACGAATATTCTAAACTGCTATATCACTACTCTATTTTGTCTAATATGCATCCATATGTTCTGAAATTGATGTCTCCTTAAACTGAGTTAACTATTATACATCAATGTTCTGCTTCTACCTAATCGGTTCTCCCGAGTAATTCACTCTTCAGTCAATATCACTTGAGATATCTTTGTCAATGACTGACAAAAAGGGGGAGACCATTTACAAACACCCCGAATGGAAATTGTGTATCTGTTAGATGTTGTTGCAGGTGTTAGGGGCAGCAGCTGCATCAAGCAAGGGGGAGTTTACAAGAAAGGGGGAGCAGCTACTGGTTGTGTACATGGGATAGAAATTGTAAAATTGTGTAAAAGCATGTACACACAATTTAGGGTGTGTTTGTCTAGAGAGTTCTAGGGCGTTTTGGGAAATTTGTCACGTAATTGACAAAGGGGGGGGATTGAAAATGCCCTGGTTTGTCAAGTTACGTGAGTGTTGAGTCAGATTGTCTACAGAGCCTGATAGGAAGATCAATTCAAGCGTCTGCCTCAACTGGATGTGTGCAAGCTCACCACAGGTAAACCTAAAGCCTCACATCCCATAGCCTAAAACATCAGGTGAATAAAACCTTAAAAATAAGTTAGAAATCATAGGGTTTTAAGGTGAGAAAACTTTTTTCAAAATAGGAAAATCTCTAAGTTTTTCTCGCCTTGTCGATTTTATCGAAACACCCTCGATATGATCGACCTGCTCTATCGATGTCCTCGATACCTTAATGATATTATCGATGTGGGGACCAAAAGTGTCCAGCAACTAAATATTCATCTGGACGAATTTATCGATGTATCGATACACCTATCGATATCATCGATATAAGAACTAAAAATGTCCAGCAACTTCACAACATATCTGGACGAATTATCGATGTATCGATACACCTATCGATATCATCGATATACAAATCTCGAGTCTATCGAAAATGGCTTGATAGGATCGATAGGCAGATTTTCGGCGCCCCTGTTTTTGAATGAAAAACTCAAATTCCTTCGATATATCGATGCTCTTCCGATATGATCTGAAATCAAATATCGATAACATCGGAAGTCCATCGATGATGTCGATCGTGGGTGCGCATTTCTTACAGCAGATATTTCAGGTTGTTTTTAACTATGATCGGGAGCCCTTCGATAGAATCGATATTCAAATATCGATGATATCGGCACTAGGTCGATTGCATCGAACATGGTCATAAACCGTCCAACAAGCTTAAAGACAAATCCGCTGGATTTATCGATGCCTCGACTCTGATCTCGATATCATCGACATTCAAATTCCGATGATCTCGATGGTTCCCCGATCATTCATGAAATCCTGAAATATTTCAAAGTCAAGTCCCTCTCATTTTTCAAGTGTCGATAGATCGAACCTGTCATCGATGGAATTGGAGTTCGAAATCCGATGACATCGACAATAGTTTCGATTCATCGACCAATTGGAAAAAGTTTCAAAAACGCATGACATAAAGTTCGAGTCATCGAGCAGACCATCGATGCTATCGAGAGTATACGCTCGATGATATCGAACCCGCTCGATGATATCGAACTCTGTCATAAATGTGACCGTTTTATATCCGTTGGAACTTTTTGCCTATATATAGAGGACTTGTCTTTTGTTGCTCTGAGAGAAAGAAGAGAGAGCTTTTATGTGTTTCAACTTATATCTTATATCCAAAGCCCTTTCTCTCAAGGGAGTTCATCCTCAAATCCACCCTCATCATTGACATTCAATAGAGTGGATTGGGGAATGAACTTCCGCATTCAAGGATCCTCCAGCTACTACCTTAATGATAAATCATTAAGCTAGGATGCCTTGAATGCATAAGATTGGAATCGCTCTATCTTTCTAATAGGAAAACATTTTGAGAGTAGGATTCCATCTTCACCTTGACCTAACCCGAAGCCGAGTATTGGTACATCATTTTGTGTTGCAAATTAATGGAGCAGAAGGCTCTTTGTCAACAATGAAGAGGAGATCTTCGACATTATGCTAAACGAGACTCATCAGCTTATTTGTAAGTATCCAGAGTCCAAGAGGACACTTGTGATCATTCCTTTCTAGGATTGGGTCTTAAGTGGTTCTCACCCTTTGAAGTCCTCAAGGAGGACTCCGGTGGGAGTGTACGTGATGGGTGCATTGTGTGGACCCTTGCTCTGTGGAGAGTATAAACATCTGGTTAGGAGTGAACCAGTAAAACTCTAGGTTTGAGGTGAACCGCGTAAAAGCTTGGGTTTGAGGTAAACCATGTAAAACCTTAGGGTTTGAGGTCAACCTTGTAAAAACCTCTAGTAGGGGTCTTATGGAAGATCCTTGGCCAGTGTGCCTAAAAGTGGGTGCGTTGTGTTGACCCTTGCTCTTAAGAGCATAAACAGTCAGACTTAGTGTAGGTTGTAAAGGTTGAACGTGAACCTGATGTAAAACGTTAGGTTTGAGGTGAACCACTGTGAAACCTCCTTAGTGAAATCCGGTACCCTCAAAGGTTGAGTGCGGTTACCGGGAGTGGAGTAGACTTATTGTCGAACCACTATAAAAATGACTGTGTTTGAGATTGTTATTCTTCTGATTATGTGATTTACTTTAATACTTCCATATCTGAATATCTGATCACACCTCACACACCTACACAGTCATATCCATCATGAACTAGGTTGCATATTGTTTTACTTCTTAAAAACAGTTTGTGATTGGATTCTCTACTAGACTTGGAAGTCAGTAGAGTTATTTTTGAGTAATCCTAATGTGTGTCTGTTATTAGGATTAGTATAATAGGATTAGAAATAAATTCATAAAAACTTTAAAAAGTCCTATTCACCCCCTTTAGGACATATTGGCATATTCTTTCTTCAACTAGTGCAGTCTTTACCACCATTTCAACTGCTTCCTCGTCAATTTGTAACACCGAAGGGAGAATGTTATGATTATTAGGGTTCTTACGCAAAAGCTCCCACATCTTTCCTTATATGTGAATATACCGTAAGAACTCTATAAGGTGGGCCTTATTGAGCAATAGTCTAGATTGACCTGACTGTTGGACTATGTGATCGTGTAAACTAGTGGACCCCACTTCAATGTGATTTATGCAGATACTCTGCGTATGGATGCGTACGGGCTCTACGTATGGATGCGTACGGGGTGGATTGTTATAGCCTGATACGCAAGGCTGTTTGAGTTGAACTAGGATACAACAATGTGGAGTCGTGGAAGAGAGTTGTGATGGGTTTTAAACTCTCATCCCCACAGTATCTATATAAGAGAGAGTTGGGTCCCCGATCCTACACTTCGACAGAAGCCTAAGTCCCATCTATTATTCTACATACGGGTGTGAAGGAGAGGAAGATTACAGCATTGGTTTTCTGGTATTCTAATCTGTATCAATGGCATCTCAGTTAGGTTAGCCATCCGAACCCTAGATCTCCATGTCCTATGTACAAGTAGATCTCTGGGATTTCCGCATCTAGATAATCTAACAGTTGGTATCAAAGCCACTGTGCAAAAGCATGGATGATCAGATTCATCTATTACAGATTCAAATTCATCCATTAGAGATTCAAATTCAAAATCAAAGTTTCGAATTCCCAAATCGGGCAAATTGGGATTTTGATTTTTGAATCAGATTAGGGATTTTCATTACCACATCCAGTATTAGGGACTTCAAATTCAAATCCCCAAATCCAGATGCTAATTAGGGATTTTTCAAATCCCACAGAGGCTAATTAGGGATTTTTTTAAACCCTAAATCCAGTTTTAATTAGGATTTCGAATCCCCAAATCCATATTAGGGATTTTTTCAAAACCCTAAAACCAATTTTAACTAGGGATTTCGAATCCCCAAATCCAGCTTAAGGATTTCAGATCTATAACCTAAATCCAGTTTTAATTAGGGATTTTGGAGTCGAACCCTAAATCCAGAATTGGGGATTTTAGTTCTATTAGCCCCTAATCCAGACAAGTGGCTAGGGATTTTGATTCCCAATCCAGCCGTTAGGGTTTCAATACCCAAAATTCAGTTGGAAAAGATATTCCCTCCCTCACTTGTATCTTCAATGGAGGCGACCCTGGATTTCTAGTCCACCACTAGCGTCTCTGGTTTTCTTCATCACCGTCAGCCACGAAGCCCACCATTAGGGATGGCAGTATAATCATGATTAGCATCGTGGTTGATGAAGACGATCGGATCTTTGACTGGCTGTGGATCCATCTACGCCAAAGGGGATTTTTCTCTCTCCCTTCAGCTGCTACCCTCAGACGGTCGAAGACGATCTTGATTTTTACTGCTGGTATTAGGTCGAGAACGACCTTATATGAAGTCGGGTCTTCGGACCTGATTACATATATTCGGGTTCTGCTTCTGGACCCGTGAACGAGATCCACCTGAAACCTTTCAGTTGGGCCTGACGCTCATTTTACGGCCCACTTCGAGTATTGGATCCACCTAAATTTTTGTGTTGGGCCTGACACTTAGGCCCATACCCTGGGACATTAGATTTGTTCCCTCCTGTCACTAGTGGGCCTCATCAGTAGGTATTACCATGAATGTTAGTTGGACCCATTTTTTTCGTACCATTCAGTTCACATTCATTATATATATCATGTCCTAATTAAGGCATATAGATTGCCCATATGCAACCCATATCCACAACACATAATTTTGGGCCTTTCTTGTTTTGGTTGTGGGACCTCTCTACTGGACTTCCGTGCGGTCCTAATCTAACTCTAGATTAAGAGTTGGGCCATGTCCATGGGTCGTGAACTCTAGTGGCCCCATATTCGTGGCCCATGTTTGGGTCTATGCCCACTTAAGATTTGTTTTGGATATATTTTGACCTCTTGGGCTTATACTTAATTTAGACTTGGGCTTCAATTGGGTCTGTCTAGTGACTCATCTTAGAAACCACCTCATGGGCCCACTTCAGTTAATCATGGGCCTAATTAAGGCCTAGTGGTTAACTAGATGAAGCTCCAATACTGGGCCCATACCTATTTTGATTCAGCCCATATTTAACGCATGTTGGATACTCATTTAATGTTTGGGCCTCCCTTTAGGGCTAAGTTTGATATCCACTTCCTAGATCTGACCCATCTCTGTAGTTTAAAATGGGCATATAATCTGGCTCATTCACTAGATGGGACAATAAAGAATATGAATCTTTCACATGTGGATCTTAAGCACTGGATCTGATCTGTCCATCTTATGGAAGTAATGTAAAGATCTAACCATCCATCTGAATCGTTCCATACCAATCGCCTATCGTGTGAATGTTAAAGGTTAGACTTGTAATGTTTATTAATGATGAACAAATCATATAAGAGTAATGATTCGGCCCTATTATTAGCCCATCACCTATCCTTAGGAGTTGATATGGATCGTTGAAATATATGGTGTGAAACCTATCCGTATGTTTCACATTAAGGTTCCTTTATTTTCCAAAAGGTCTGTACCAATTAACTTATGGGCCACATCGGACTAATTAAGATAAGTCTATATTTGTAATATTGGATGCAGGATTATAATCGCAATCTTAAGTCTATATTTGTAATATTGGATTCGGTTGTATTAGCCACCATAGTGACCTCAATCTATGAAAATTTTACAAGTACAGACTTGTAACATTGGGATAAGGAGGATTGCATATAGTTGCGTTCACGTTTTCATGCGTACGGTAACGAAAACATAGACGATTACCATTTGGCAGTCACATGAACTAGTGAAGTAAATGATGGTGGTAATATAAGGTTGAAAGACTCATCTCACCTACAGGTGTTGAGTGTTTCAGCTTTACATAATTGACATCACTTAGCTTCATGTTTAGGAGGATCACTGGCATATTATTATTACCACCCATAGGAGGAATAATGATGATGTAACAGATCCTCACCAGGATGTGATAGTTGGGCCCATCTTCATCTTGGATGATTCAGTTGATGCCTCCCTTAGCAACTGAATTGATTAATTTTTGCTTGATATTTAGTTTTATTCATGAATTGTTCTATGTAAAACAATTTGCTAATGTGAGTATATTTTGCAACCGGTTAAAATTCCAACTCAAAAGCATCTAGTTCCCATCATAACCGGATCCGATTATGTTCAATAAATAGAGTCCATAGGGACAGTTCTGAGATGGTTAAATTTGGATATTACTCTAGAAAAGTCTGAACCATCAGTCAGAATTTTGATCTTGTAACCTCAAGACATGTACCTGAACATAATGGAAACAAAAAAAATGGAAAACATGGTTCTAACGAGGGATTCTCAGCACCTCACAGCCCTCTAGGTTCTCTAGTTGAAAACCAACCTGGGAATGAATCGAGTCACAAGCGAGCTAAAGGGGATAATTGCTTCTTTTACAAGAAGCCGAGCCATCGAAAGAAAGACTACGTATAGTATAAGGAATGACTCATAAAGAAGGGTAATAATTATGTTCTAGTCTGTTTTAAATCTAATCTAACTGATGTGTTGGTGAATTCTTGGTGAATAGATTCAGAAATAGCTATTCACATATATACTTCTATACAGGACTTACTACAGACCAGGCCACCAACTGATGCAAAACACTCAGTATACGTAGGCAATGGCATTAAAGTCAATGTAAAGGCAATTGGAGTCTATAAGCTTAGGTTAGAGTATGTTTGTTTATTAGATTTAGTAGATACATTTTGTGTGCCCTCTATAAAGTGCAATCCAGTCTCTATTTCTCGTTTGGATAAATTAGGATATTCATTCCAATTTGAGAATAAAGTATTTAGTATTTACCTTGATTCGATTAAAGTTGGCAGAGACTCTATGGTGAACAACCTATACCAGCTAGACTTGATTGCCACGCACGTCTATAATGTTAATGACTTGAATGGAAATAAAGTAGGATCCAAGCGAAAGCTAGACTATGAGAATTCCTCCATGTTATGGCATAGGTGACTATCTCATATATCTCGTGAGAGATTGGACAGACTTGTGCGAGAAGGAATTCTACATACTCTAGACTTCTCCGACTATAAAGTCTGCATTGATTGCATAAAAGAAACATAGACCAGAACTAGAAAGAAAGCTGCAACAAAGAGTGTATGTCTCTTAGAGGTGATACATACGGACATTCGTGGACCATTTCCTACGGCTTCATGGAGTGGACACAAATATTTTATTACCTTTATAGATGACTACTCTCGTTTCAGGTACCTCTACCTTATCAATGAGAAATCAGATGCCCTGGATGCTTTTAAAATCTATAAAGCCAGAGTTGAAAACCAACTCGATACAAAGATTAAAGTTGTCAGATCTAATCGTGGTGGTGAATACTATGGTAGATATGACGAATCAGGTCACAATCCAGGGCCATTCGCTAGATATCTACAGGATTGTGACATTGTCGCCTAGTACACTATGCCTAGTACTCCAGAGCAGAATGGTTTGGCTAAAAGACGCAATCGCACCCTTATGGATATGGTACGAAGCATGGTTAGCAATTCGACATTGCTAGAATTTCGGTGGGGTGATGCAATCAAAACATCAATTCATATACTTAATAGGGTCCCCAGCAAAGCAGTATGTAAAACCCATTTTGAGTTGTGGAATAGGAGAAAACCAGGTCTCCGATATCTACATGTTTTGGGTTGTCTTGTTGAGGCCAAAAACTTATAACCTGCATAGAAAAAAGCTCGATCCTAGAACTGTAAGTTGTTTTTTTCATTGGATATCCAGAAAGATCAAAAGGCTATCGATTCTACTGTCATTCTCACTCTATCAGGATTGTTGAGACTGGGAATACCAGATTCATTGAGGACATTGAAAACAGTGGAAGCACGAACATTAGAAATTTGGTATTTGAGGAACAAAGGAATATGACTCCAGTCATAGTCACTGAAGATCACATGGATATTAATGATGCAGTTGATCATGCAATCACTACAGAACACCACGTAGAACCTCATGTATAAACAACTAATGAGGAAAATCAAAATCACACCCAACATGATGAACCATTAAGAAGATTTGAAAGAAAAAGAAGGCCTGTAAATCGAGACGATTACATCGTATACTTACAGGAGCACGATTTTGACATAGGGGTGGTGTAAGGCCCGTATCCTAGACCGTACTGTTCCTTAGACTTCCGTGATCATCCTTGTCGAATTTCGGCAACCCGTGACCTATAATTGACGTTTGCGCACGACCCTAAGTCGTATCCCATAGATCTGAGTCGGTTCAATCCGAGACTTGTACCATTGCGACAGCACCGTTGCCGCAGTTCCGACGCCGCGCATTACTCAAACTAGGAGATGTGGGCCCGCGTTCAGTTCGAGGAAAATGCTGCGCGTTTGCAATCCCAAGATAATATCACATCAAATCCCATCAATCAAGTACACATCACCTCACATGTCAAGTACAACCCCATCCCCAAGCAACCCCAAAGTCAACTCTCTCTCTTACATCCAAGTACACCCATCACTCGCCTTTTCACCCATCACTGCACCCATCTCTCTCTCTCTCTCTTACATCCCATCCTCTCTCTCTCTCTCTCTCTCTCTCTCTCTCTCTCACATTTTTCAAAACTCCATCTCCATGCAACCCAACGTCCAAGTTATCTCCATGAGAGAAGCCATGTGTGGCCCACCTTCCTACCTCCCATCTCCACCATCAAAGCCTCATCTCAACCATTGGATCACGTTCTTTGGAGCTATAGAACGCGTAGATGGAAGAAGGATGAAGAGATCTTGAGGTGGGTGATTTTATAATTTTCTACCATTGATTTTGTGATTTGAGGGCCTGCATGTGGTGGGACCCATCTTGATGTATGCATTGTATTTAGAGGGACCCATAGTAGCGGGGTCCCTCCCATCTCAACGTTTCTCTTTCTCTTTCCCTATGAATGATGGCCCACCTTGATGGGTGTATCATTCGCACGGTGTAGTAGTCTATGGATGATGCTGGACCCACTTGGTTGTATGTCCACACTGTCCACGCTGGACAGGGACCCACCAGGATATATATTTCATCCCAGTCGTCCGTCCAACTCCCTGGCCATTGGGCCAATGAATGAGGCAGATTCAATCTCTGTTGAGGCCACATGTGTGGAACCTCGCTGAGATGTATGTATTTTCGACCCACCTGATGCGTGGGTGGGATCCATCATCGTCCGTCCCTCTGGACAGGACCCACCTGATGTGTGGATGGGATCCATCACAGTCCATCCATTTCCTCTGGTGGACCACCATGACTGTATGTGTTGCATCCCACATTCCATCTGGACGGTGGAAATCTTGCAGCTGGGAACTGCCATGTACGTCAACATGTTCAGGACCCAACATGATGTGTGTGTTCTGAACACACCGTCCATCTGCTGGTGGGGCCTTGACCGTGATGTATATGATATATCCTAACCGTCTGTCTGTCTGGACGTGGGCCCCACACCAACCATATGGCTGTTGTATGATGTTAGTAGGTCAGGTGGGGCCCTGACTGTGATGTATGTTGTATATCCAACCGTTCACCCACGTGGGCACCACATGATGTGTATCCTATATCCACACCATCCAGCTCTCTGGACGGTGGAATCCACTGTGATGTTTATGCCGTTCATCAGTGTGTGGCCCACGTAATGTGAAACCCACACATGATATAATGTTTTATCCATGCTGGACGTGGGACCTTTAATGCATCTGGACAATTCTATATATATATATATATATATATATATATATATATATATATATATATATATATATATATAATATACTATATCAGATATAGTTGGTGGCCGATAGCCCACCATGATGCATGCTTTAATCACCACCGTCCACTGTATGGGACGGTGGGACCCACCTCTTTCTCTTAATGTAGCCTGGGGGGGGCAACGTGATGTATGTGCGTCACCCACACCATCCATTGCGTGGACGTGGGGCCCACACTCGATGTATGCATTGTATATTTACACCGGACCACCATAATGTATCTGTTTCATCCAGCCGTCCATCTGGATGTTCTGCTGGGTGGGGCCGTCCTTGATTTATGTACTGCACATGCACACCGTCCATCTTGACAGTACTGCGTGGACCACCTTGATGTGTGTTTTAGCCACATCGTCCAGTCCACTAGACATGCGGCCCACTTAGTATATGTATTGTATATCCAAGTTGTTCATCTGGTGGGCTCATTTGGACGTGCAGGCCCACCTGCTATATATGTGTAGACCCACTGTAACTATAACATCCCGGATTTTTGCCAACTTGGGATTAGACGTCCTTAGGCAATGGGTCGATCCTAACACCTTATTAACTTGTCAGAACTCAAGCCCAAAGTCTAAAACCGCTTTTAAACCCATTTCCTTCACAAATTCCACCCTTCACCACCTTGTTCTTTCAATTTTTCTAAGTACTTTCACCCTAGACGCTATCTTAAACTAGCTAAGTAGTATAACTTGGATCATTTTATATACAAACTACAAAGGCCCAGGTATCACCTCAGACAGAAATTACTCAGGACTAAATCCTTTAGAAATTAGGTGAGAATTAGCCAATGTTAAACTAGAGTACCTGTGAAATTATCACCAATCACTTTAAATACGATCTGCAAGACCCAAAACTTGTAGAATCATTGACGCTAGGTTACCCTAAAATCTGAGATCAATCTCATTACCCGGTTGCTCTCGGGAGCATCTCGAAACTCTGTATCAGCTCTGGACTGCACGTCGGAAGTCCGATTAACACGAAGTTAAGGAATTAGGACCGCTTTGCTGGACTTGACAACCATCTCGAAAATCAACTCCAGATAGTGTTCCGAGGCTATTCGCTTGAGCTCGGAGCGGAGAGGCTGAGAAATGTGAAATTAATTCAAAATAAAATAGAAATTTATGAAATCTGGCACCTCTCGCTTGCAGATCAGTATTAAGGAACCAGACCGTCAGAATCAGACCAAATTACACCCTCGGATCAGGGATATTTTCCCAAACATATCAATGTACTCGGAATCTCCAATCGAGATCCACTGACCGTTGAACTGAAACAGGTCCACTTTGGATATAACCTAAGTATACCTTGACCTAAAGTCTATTTCAGTGAAGCTTTAGGCTATATAAGGACCTTTAAACTCTCTCTCATTCAGCCATACGAATTTGAGAAAAAACCCTAGGAAAAGAGAGAGAAAGTGTGGGAGATGTGGGAGATTCTTCCTGCCTTGCTTCCCTACTGCTATACGTGCATAACCACTCCCATTCTCATCGCTTTCCCGGTGATTCCGACTTCGTTTCTAGGTAAGAAACCCTAACCCTAATCTATTTTGGAGTTGTGAAGGTTGTAAGTTATGAAATAGTTAACTTATTTCATTCTATAGGCTACCAAACTGCCGAATACAAAAGCTTAACAAACTTAGCTGATTCGTTACGATTCTAAGACGAAAGGTGCGGACTTTAGGTGTATAGGTTATAGTTTTCAACGCTTTCAATGTTAGATAATGATAGATTCATGATCTGCATGCAATTACACATGTACAAAGTGTTGTCTGTTTTCCGTTTCAATTAAAGATGAAGAATATGAAATTTTACATATTCTAGGTATTTGTAGAAAGTACCGTATACGTATAAATTTTGGAAATGTGTTTGCCATGATTATTTGTTGTATGAATATATTATGTATGGATAAAATACTGATTTGGCGAAAGGACTTGCCCTAATACATGTTTTGCTAACATACGTTATGTATGTTGAAATAGTGTATTCTAAGTGTCTGTGAAAATGCTTGTGAGAGTAAGTGCTTGGATCATAGTGTCTTAGGTAGGTGTTGAGATGAGATTCTCAATTACCTTAGAGACGTATATGATTTCTTCCATGTTGGTTGTTTACTTTAATCGCTTACTTATGAAATATATGTGTTTGTATTTCCTGTTTACATGGTGCTTTATAACATGCTTTATGACATGCTTGTTATCATGCTTAAATTACTTTGTTCATCATGCTTTACTCTACACGCTCTAAATAAGGATTGATTGAGTTTGGGACTATGATTATAGTCCAGACAATCGGTACCAGACTTGAGATTGTGGTTGAGATTCAATTCGCCACATAGGATATGTCTGACGAACCCGAGTCGTACTTCAGTTGGCAACAGTGGTTAGGCCACACGAAGTGCTTATGCACTTCATGTCGTTCAGTTGATTGTGCGCTCGTGCTTGTCTAACTCGTCAAGCAACCCGATATGTCTAATATATGTTCACCATGTTTAGACGCTACTGCTTGAACCTAGGGTACCAAACTTACCAGTGAAATCCTGTTAACCATGGTACCTCGATCCGCTAAGACTCATGAGCCGGGCATGGTGGTATGGGACACCGTGGTTGAGCTATCGGCCTACGCTGGGGCCACGTGCCTCCCCGTAGTGACCAGTGAGCAACCAGACTCGTGAGCCGATTATGATGGTATGGGACATTATATTCGTGTTGTCGGCCTACATTGATAAGGTGATGGGAGAGTGGTGCAACAATTGCGAGCAACAGCCCTGGCAGCCCTTTGTAGTGACCTCGAGCATACTTTGAATTTGCGGTGAGGCGACGAGTTTTGCCGTAGTGTATAGAGTATGAACTAGGCCTGTATCAATTTAATGATGAACCGTTAAAAAGGTGATGGGGGAGTGGTGTAACGAATGCGTGTAACAGCCCTGACAGCCTTTGCAGTGACCTAGAAACACACCATCGTATGAGATTAAATAGGACTGACGACCCTAGAATAGATCATGTTTGGGAATGATACAAGGGAGGTACCTTAGTTTCCCAATCCTGCTGTTTGAAAGGACTAATAACTACTCGGTAATCATGCTCATCATCGCGCCGCATGTGCATGGTAGATGTGGAGCACTGAGGGATGAACGCATGTCGCGAACGTAAAATGGTGTCGCATGAGGGTGGTTTGGCAAGGGCATTCATCATGTCATTCATACTTGCATTAATAAGAGTAGTTAGGAGTGTTTGATTGTATTGCTTTATCATTACTGCTTGACTGAATTGATAACATGTTAACATATGCTTTACTGTTCCATTGAGTTGATCACTCACTCTCACGTTACGGGACAGTATTGTACACACCAACCAGAATTGTTGAGTTTCAGGTGATGGCGATGCTTATAGAGCAGAGCTGGATTACTATGATGTGAAGAGGAGTTCTCCTACATGTAATTCTCTAACTGGTCTATGAAAACCTGGTATTGTATTGACGGGGCTATGGTACTTGGGATAGAAGACATTACACTTCCTCAATTTGGTATAATTTGAAATTGTACTGGTAATGAATTAACCTAGTAACATTATCACACTCTAGAGACTCACCACAGTTTATATATTTTATTTATCTAACACAGTCTTCCGCTTGCTATCTCACTTGTCTCTGGAGTATGATATGCTGTTTTGGCTTAATCTCACTCATGTTCAATGCACTAATGCAGACAATATTCAATCATCATTCATTTTGTTGCATAAGTGATGCGTTGGAACTCGGGAGTTGAGTTTATGCTCGACCCCCGATTTTCAGGGCGTTACAGTAATGCCTTGAAAATCGGGGGTCGAGCATAGGCCCAAATCCCGAGTTCCAATGCATCACTTATGTAACATAGATAATGATGATTAAATGTTGTCCGTATTAGTGCATGAAACATGAATGGGATAATACCAAAACAACATATTATACTCCAGAGATAAGTGAAATTGCAAGCGAAAGACTGTATTATATGTCTAAGATATATGAACTGCAGTACGTCTCTGAAGTGTGATTATGTTACCAGGTTAAATAATTACATGTACACTTCCAAAATATACAAAAAGTGTAATGTCAACTAGTCAACATCCCAGAAATCCCCGTCGATTAGGACACGACTCACATGAATCCCTGAAACCTGCATGTAGGAGAATGCCTCCTCGTCATCCTCGAAGTCCGGCTCCCCCTTGTAGGCATCGCCACCGCCTGCAACTAAGAAAGGGTCTGGTTGGTGTGTACAACACCGTCTCATAACGTGAGAGTGAGTGATCAACTCAGTGGAACTATAAAGCAAAGGTTAACATGTTATCAATTCAGTCAGGCAGTAATGATAAAGCAATACAATCACACATCCCTAAGTATTCTGATTAATGCAAAAATGGTTTGTATAAATGATGCATGCCCTCGCCTGCACTCCCTCTTCAATCTTCATCTCACGGTCGCGCATGTCAGTCACTTCCTCAATGCTCTATCCAACGCCAAACGACACATGCAATGTGGTGCATGAGCATGCTTACCAAGTTCTTATTGGTCCTTTTCATACAGCAAGATTGGGAAACTAAGGTACCTCCCTTATATCATTTCCCAAACAATGATCCATTCTAGGGTCGTCAGTCCTAGTAAATCTCATATGAAGTTGCGGTTCTAGGTCACTATAAACGGCTCGTCACCTCGATGCAGTGTAGGCCTAGTTTATACTCTAATTGCTAGGGAAAGGCTCATCGCCTCAACGCAGGCTCAGAGTATGCTCGAGGTCACTACAAAGGGCTCGTCACCTTATCAGTGTAGGCCGACAGCTCGAATACAGTGTCCCATACCACCGTATTCGGCTCACGAGGTTGTGTTGCTCACTGGACACTACGGAGAGGCTCGTCACCTTATCAGTGTAGGCCGACAGCTCGAATACAGTGTCCCATACCACCGTATTCGGCTCACGAGGTTGTGTTGCTCACTGGACACTACGGAGAGGCTCGTCACCCTAGCATTGGCCGACAGCTCGACCACGGTGTCCCATACCACCATGTCCAGCTCATGAGTCTTAGTGGATCGAGGTACCAAGGTTAACGGGGTTTCCATTAGTGAGTTTGGTACCTTAGGTTCAAGCAGTAACGTCCATACATGGTGAACATACATCGGGTCAATCGGGTTACTTGACGAGCTCGATTAGTACGAGCGCACCTTGAGTTAATCGACATGAAGTGTGTAAGCACTTCGTGTGGCCTAACCACTGTCGATAACCAAAGTACAGCTCGGATTCATCGACCACATCTTGTATGGGGAAACAACTTCAGTCAACTGGTCAGAACCTGTTACCGATTGCCTAGACTATATAATAGTCCCAGCCGCATTCAATTACAACAAGTAACCATATGAGAAAGGCAAAGTAGTAATGGATCAATAATTCAAATCATACAATCATTTGAGCATTTTATGGAATACAACTTAAACATAAATTCACACATATACATTCCATACCTAAACAGACACTATAGTATAAATTACATGGAGAAAATCATACACATAATTAAGGTAGTTGAGAATCATATCTCAACGCTTATACAAAGTACAATTAACTAACTACTAGTTCATACATGACGTATGTTGGTTATAATATGTATTAGGGTAAAACCTTTCGCCAAGGAGTTATTGCATATACAACAATCATATATGCATGACAGATAATCATGTCAACCGTGAATCCAAAAACCATACGTATTCAATTATTTCAACAAATACATAGAATACACTATACTTGACATAGTTCATACGTATTCGTAAAGCGAAACAAACATCACGTTTGGCATGTGAAATGACACCCATGTCAGTAATAAATCATTAACCGACATTGAAAGTCTCGAAAATCATAACCTAAACATATATAGTCTGCACCTTTCGCCGGTAAACAAGTAATGAACTCAATTTGTATACCGAGTCTTTGTCTACGGTACAACGGCAACCTACAGTATGAAATAGGTTAACTATTTCATCACTTACACTATTTGAAACCCTAAAACAGATTAGAGTTAGATTTTCTTACCTAAGAACAGAGTCGGAATCGCCGGAAAAGCGATTCAGATGTGGTGGTTAAGCACATGGAGCATCAGGGAAGAATCCCAGAAGCAAACGCCAACTCTCTCTCTTACTTTCTCTCTTTCCTCCTCTTTTCTCTATCTTTTCTCTTCTAGGGTTAGGAATTTGTATGGAATGAGAGAGGGGTGGGTTTAGGCCCTTATATAGGCCCAGAACTGACCAGAATGGCCCCAGGGCCATGGTATACTTAGGTTATAGCTAAATGGGGGCTGTTTCGATCCAACAGAGCACTTTTGGAGGCCCCTTTTCTACGTGCGGTCGGACTTAAGTTCCCTGGCATTGGGTCTAGGTCGAGATAAGTTTTCGGTCCAATCAGATTTACAGATTGACCGTGGCGGACCAGTTTTAGTTCAATGGTCACCGACATTCGATCAGGGCCACAAGTACACTGACATGTGTTGAAAATTTCCTCTGCTCCGAGGGTGTAATTGGGTCAGATTCTGACGGTATGAATCCTTATATTTGGCCTGTAAGTGAACGACTCAATTCACTTAAATCTGAGCACGTTTCCTAAAGATATTCGCGTTTCTCACACACTTTGCTCCGGGCTCAAGTTGTGCATTTCTGGATACTATCTGGATTTGATTTCCGAGAGGGTTGTCAAGCCCAACAAAATGATCAAAACGACTTATTTTTGTAGTAATCGAACTTTCAACGCATGGCCCAGGTCCGATACAAAGTTTCGTGATGCTCCCGAGATCAACTGGGTTTTGAGATTGATCTTAGATTATAGGGTAATGTAGCGCTAACTGTTCTACTCGTTTTGGGTCTTGTAGATCGTATTTAAAGCGATTAGTGCTAATTTCATAGGTAATATAGTTTAGCACTTAGTTAATCCTCTTCTAATTTCTAAAGGTTTCGATCCTGGGTGATTTCTTCCTGAGGTGGTACTCGGGTCTTTGTACGGATTTTTCTGAGACGTTACAATCTACCCCCCTTAAAGAAAAATTTTGTCCTCAAAATTAGTACCTTTTCATACTCCTCGAGAATCTGAGGGTAGTTCTTACGGACCTCTGCTTCAGTTTTTCAAGTAGCCTCTTCTTCCGTATGATGCTTCCACAATACCTTCACAAGTGGGATAACCTTGCTGCGCAACACCTGTTCCTTCCTATCTAGGATACGCGTCGGTCGCAGTACATATGTAGCATCCTCACTCAACTGTACCTGCTCCCATTTGATAATGTGGGAAGGATCGGGAATATATTTATTCAACATGGATACATGAAATACGTTGTGTACGCCTACGAGTGGTGTGGGCAGAGCAAGGCGACAGGCCACCACACCCACTCGATCCAGTATCTAGAATGACCTAATAAATCTCGGTGTAAGCTTCCCCTTCTTGCCAAACCGAAGCACTCCTTTCATCGGGAAAACATTCAGGAATACGTGGTCCCCAACCTCGAACTCTAGCGGTCGCCGCCTCGTATCAGCGTAGCTCTTGTCTGCTCTGTTCTGCAAGAAGCTGACGCCTGATAATGTCGATCTTCTCTGAAGTGAGATGCCCTATACGGACGCCCATTTAGTGTCTCGTAAGGAGACATGCCAATACTCGCCTGGAAGCTGTTGTTATAGGCGAACTCGGCATAAGGAAGACAGTCATCCCAACTGTCCTTGAAATCTAGCACACAGACTCGCAGCATATCTTCCAATATCTAGTTTACCTGTTTCGCTTGCCCATCAGTCTATGGGTGGAACGCGGTACTGAACCTCAATTTCACACCCATGACTTCCTGGATATGAGTCCAGAAGATAGATGTGAATCGCGTGTCTCGGTCTGACACGATCTCCATGGGAACTTCGTGCAGACGTACAATCTCCTTGTGTACAACCTGGCCAGCTCGTCTACAGAGTTCGAAACTCTGATAGGGAGGAAATGAGCCAATTTCGTCAACCGATCTACGATCACCCAAATGGAATCATGACCCTTCCTCATCTTCGGTAGCCCAGAGATGAAATCCATAGAGATGAAGTCCCACTTCCATTCAGCAATGGGCATGGGCTGAAGCAGTCCAGGAGGTCGGTGATGTTCGGCCTTAACCTGCTGGCACGTGAGACAACGTGATACATACTCTGCTATGTGGGCCTTCATGTTGTCCCACCGGTACAACCTCTTCATGTCGCGATACATCTTCGTACTGGCAGGATGCATTGCCATCCTCAAATCGTGAGCAGCCTCGAGGACTTCTTTTCTCAAGTCAGGAAGATTTGGGACGCATAGGCGGCCACGGTAATGTATGCCCCCATCTACACCAACTCTCCACTCGGCATCCTCATTGTTGCTAGCCTGCTCTCGAAGCTCAGACAATCGTTCATCGTCCTTCTGGGCCTCAACGATCCTATCATCAATAAGTGGCCTCACACGAACATGCACGACACTCTCAAATAGCTCCTCCACTAAGAGCTTCTGCTCGAAGTCTCGCACGAACTCCTCCATACCCCATTCTGCCACCATCAGCGGAGCCACAAACTCAATGGACTTCCTGCGGCTCAACGCGTCAGCCACAAGGTTAGCCTTGCATGGAAGGTAGGAGACTCGAACTTGAAGTCCTTCAAGGTTTCCATCCATCGTTGTTGCCTTATATTCAGGTCCCGCTGAGTGAATATGTATCTGAGGCTCTTATGGTTGCAAAAGAGCTCGAACTCCTCCCTATAGAGGTAATGTCTCCAGAGATTCAGTGCAAAGATGACGGCTGCCAACTCTAGGTCGTGTGGGGTAGTTATCCTCGTGTTTCCTCAACTGTCTCTAGGCGTAAACAATCACCCTGTCCTTCTGCATAAGGACACAACCCATACCAACGCGAGACGCGTCGGTGTATATAGTATACTTAACCCCTTGCCTGACAATACTAGCACAGGGGCGGACGTTAGCTTGTCTTTCAGCTCCTGAGAGCTACTTCCGCCTTCTCATTCCAGGCGAACTTCAGATCCTTCCGTGTCAACTGAGATAGCGGTCTCACAATCTTGGAGAAATCCCTAATTAATCGACAGTAGTACCTAGCCAGACCAAGGAAGCTCCTCATCTCAGTAACTGAATCGGGCTGCTCCCAATCCTAGACTGTGGCTACCTTAGCAAGGTCCACAGCTATCCCTTCCTTGGACACCACATGTCCCAGGAACTTGACTTCTTCTTTCCAGAAGTCGCACTTCTTGTATTGTGCGAACAACTGGTTCTCCCTGAGAGTATTTAAAACTGCTTGCAGGTGCTCCTCATGCTCATCCCGACTCTTGGAGTATATCAGGATGTCATCTATAAATACGATGACGAATCGGTATAAGTACGGTCGAAACACCTGGTTCATCAGGTCCATGAACATGGCCGGTGCGTTCGTAAGGCCGAACGACATGACGAGGAACTCATAATGCCCAAAACTGGTCCTCGAAGCTGTCTTCTGCACGTCCTCATCCCTGACGCGCAACTGGTGATACCTTGAATGCAAATTGATCTTTGAGAAGTATCGTGCCCCCTTCAACTGATCAAACAGATCATCTATCCTGGGCAACGGATACTTGTTCTTCACCGTCACCTGGTTCAACCTACGATAATTAATACATAGTCGCAGTGAACCGCCTTTCTTCTTCATGAACAACACAGGCGCTCCCCAAGGAGACACACTGGGTCGTATGAAGCCCACAACTAGCAGATCATCAATCTATTTTCTCAACTCCTCCATCTCACATGGAGGTATGTGATACGTGGGTAACGAGATGGGTGTTGCACCGGGCGCCATGTCGATAGTAAAGTCGATCTCGCGCCAGGGAGGTAGTCTAGGAATCGCCCTGAACACGTCCTCAAACTCCTGGACCACTGGCGTGTTCCCTAACATCGGCCCATCAACATGCTCTAGTAAGGTAGCGTAACAACTAACACGACAGGGCCAACTGACCTGCACTGGAAAAGTAAAGACAGCGCCCTTAGGTCCGTAAGCTGTCACGATCCTGGCCTCACAATCTGTCTCAGTCCTCATCTTGGTGAGCCAATCCATACTGAGAATAACGTCATAGTGCCATAATGGGGCCACGATCAAATGGACAAGCACTATCCTACTAGCCAAATCTACTGAGCAAGCCTCACAGATCTGGGTGACATCTGTAAAGGTCCCTGTAGCCGTAGTAATCCTCACTCCCTTCGTAGTAGTAACCAACGATAGCCGCTTAACTACTGCGCATGAAATGATGGAGATGGTGGACCCAGTGTCCACCAATAAGAAAACTGGAGTACCTCGAATCTGAGCTATGACTTCAAAAGCCACAGGTGCTACGTCTGATGCCTCGGATACCTCAACTGTAAGTGAGTGCACCCGAGCCTGCTGTGAACGGTTCGGCTGTGGTGCCATAGGCCATTGAGATGGCCTAGATCGAAGTGCGGGTGGCCGTAATGATGGATGAGCTGGTGTTGACTGTAGAGGTGGTGCTAATATAACCTGGGGAAGCTGGCGGTAAATCCTCAGGGGTGGTGAGAAGCCGCTATCTCTCATCCTGGTGAAGCAGTTCACCTCTGTGTGGCTAGGCCGCTTGTAGTAGGCACACCACTCATCAGGTCGCCTCAATGGGGCAGGTGAAGCAATCAGCCTTGGCGGTGAGTCTGCGCGTGGCCTCTTGCAGAGGAACGGTCTGATCTGAAGATCAGGACGCGGCCGAGGATCCATAGGCATTCGCTACGGGACAACCTATCCCCATCCTGCTCAGCTCGCAGGGACATGCCCACTAGTTCAGCATAGGTAGATATGCTAGCGCAGTACATCTTCGAGCGGATCTCGAGTGGCAGACCATCCGAAAATTGCCGCATATGCATCGGCTCATTGACCAATATCAACGGAGCGTACCTGCCCAGCTCCGTGAATTTTTTCTCATACTTCGCCACCGTCATCCCTCCCTGTCGGAGGCGAAGGAACTCACTCTCCTTCTCGTGGCGATAAGTGAGGGGATAGTATTTCTCATGAAAGTGGGTCTCAAAGTCTACCCACGTCCATACATATCCAACCGCAATGGTACGGAGAATGCTATCCCACCATAATCTAGCCTCCTTCTCAAACATGAAGGTGACTAGCTCAACCTGCTCTGCCTCAGTGCAGTGCAGCTGCTTTAGCATCTTAGAGATGCAGTCAAGCCAATACTCAGCCTCCTCGGGTCTATGAGTACCCGCAAATGTAGGAGACTGTAAGCACTGTAATTGCTCAAAGTGGCTGCTGGCACCTGTATTTCCTGTAAGATGTACGAAAGGTGCAGGTGGAGCCACACCCATACTCTGGGCAAAGATTGCCCCAAGGGTGGCCAAGAGTTGCTACTTCTGCTGCATCTCCTGCTGCTGCATCAGCAATATCATCTGCTCGAACCTATCAATAGATGGAGTCGTCTGAGGCACGTGCAGCATCGAAGAAGACTCACGGGCCTACTCAGGGGCTGGTGGTGCAACGAGTGGTGCCGCAGATGGTGCCACAGGTGGTACAGTAGATGGTGGCATAGGTGTCGGCCCATTAGTGAGACCAGTGGCCAGCTAAGAATCCGGCATAGTGTCAGAGGGAGACGGGCCCAAACTGGAGTCCGTATGGCTATCGCTTAGGGGAGGTGCCCCTTCAAATGACTCGTCAAGTGTACCATGTGTCGTACTCCGCGTGGCCTTAAGTGGCATTCCCTATATAACATAAGGTGCAACCTGTGTCAGATGTAGCATAGCAATACATAATTCTTTAAGCATTTAACGCACCTTATAGCAAAAGAAACGACATGTATTTCATTTAACAAAATTTGTCACAATACATGGAATAAAGTTCTGCATGAATTATGACAGGAACGTATGCGGCTATGCTAAGCCCAAACTACCAAACACAAACACACTTTCTACCTACTACACTACTAGGCCCATCAACATTAAAACATAGACACCCTAAAACAACAATAAAACTAGGTACAGGGCGACGACATGGATGACTAGACATCCGAGTTCGGTGACGGAGGAGGGGCACCCTTATCCTATACGCAGCACATGATAGCTTTCAAGGTGCGAGTCACCTTCTTAAACTTGTGTTTCATGAGGGTGCAGGTATCAATGATCTCCTGTCACAGGGCAGCCTGTCCCTCCTCAAGTCAAGCTAAACGGGCTTCCCTAGCAGCCCAATCAATGTCATGCACCAGTACCGTAGGAGGGGAGCTCTTATCCGTGTCCTGAGCCTCCTCTTCTTCTTCTTATTCCTCCTCTATCTCTTCCATACTTTCCTCCTCGCTTCTATACTCCTCACTAGCCGTCTCGTCCTCACTATCATCAAGTCAGGCTAGCCGCTGCCGTGACTCAATTTTCATCTGATTGAAAGTAGTTTCGTTGATGTAATGGATCGGCACCGGCATTTCCGCCCTAAGTCTGTAGCCAAATTCACATGCAATCTTGTATATGAGTCGGCCAAATGGAAGCGAATCAGAAATTTTAGTAGAGCGTGTGGTAAGAACTATCTGTCGCAGAACATACGTCGGCACGTACAACTTCTCTCCCTGTCCCACTTAGTACAGGAAATCTACCATCAGGCGCATGCACTCGCTGCGATTGCTCCACCTTGGGTAGACGTTGAACGTGAAAATGTGGTGAGGCAGGAAGAAGTCGTCTGTCATATTAGACGCCAGGAGATTATTGTTTAGCTGCCGATAAACCAGTTGGCCATAAAGGAAATGTGTACGGCGATCCCTTTCACGTGCACTCTTCATATTCTTCTCGCTTGCATGGACCTCGCGAAGCGACATTTTTATGAGCCGAGCTATCAACCCAACATCAATTGTGGCCTCTCGATATCTACCCATTAGGATCTTGAACTGCAAGGGCTCCAATGTAGGCTCTCGAATGTGGGCGTAGAAGGATCGGACAGTACCCACATTTGCGCGGTACTTGCCCTCAAATATCGGACCCCACCTGGCCTTCACTAGGCGGTCCACCAACAGATGCTCCCCAAAGAGCCGCTCATCCACGTGCGCTTCAAAGAGGACCTTACGACCCGCATATCTTCCATGAGACAACTCTTCCAGCAGAGCCCTTTCAAGGGAAGCCTGGGGATCAAGCTCCCGCTTGGTCCTTATCTCACGATCCACACTTGAACTAGTGGCGGCGACCCTTTTTCTCCTTGAACGAGTAGGGCGACTAGGCCCGACTTCATCAACAGGAGCCCTTTTCTTTCCCATGATAGAAATCATGGTCAGAATCGAGAATATGGCCGTAACAATCTCGAATAAGGCCATGAAAAAGGGAAGAAAATAGGGAAATGGAATGGTTTATTGGGTTCCCCGGATTTGAGACACAAAGTGGGGTTTGGATGCTCAAATGAAAGGAAATGAAGAAGGTGAACAGCTATGAGAGAGAGGTTTGAAAGGGTGGCGTGAGTGGTGCACGAAAATGGAAGGAGAAGCACTTGGAGGGGAGATTTGAGTGAAGATTTTTGGGTTTACTTGAGAAAGGAGAGCTAGGAGGGGTGGGATATGGAGAGGGGTAGCCATGAGAGTGTTTTAAAACATCCCAACACAAAATAGTAGGCCACACAACGCCCTAGGGGCATCGGTCCGCACCGGCCAGGCCTACCAGGCGGCGAGGCCTCGCAGAACCAGTGAGGTCGTCGCCGACCTCTGGACTTTTTGGTGAGGGGTTGCCGGTGGGGCGAGGTCCTCCTACCCCCTAGGTCCTAAAAACATTGCGGGTCCCCTGGAGATGCCCCGCTTAGCCCCCGACTCCCTTTTGAGTCGTTTCAGGCATTTCGGGTTCCTTGCTGATTTATATTTGCATTTATCGATTATTAAAGGCTGGGATGGGTAAATCGTGGTCTAAACCTGTTGATTGACGGTCTAGGGGTGGTCCGGGGTCATCTCAAGCGATCACGAAGGGGTACAGACCCGATCTCGACGATCGATATCGGTCAATTTCGTCGTTTGGTGAAACTGGGAATCCTATGCCTGTTTCTATATTTTCTCGCACCTTCCTACATCGAAATGCGTTAGCGTACATCATGTGACCATAACCCAAGTTCAGGTTAATCCAAATCATGATCTGATACCAACTTGTAACGCCTTGAAAATTGGGAGTTGGGCACCTGCTCGACCCCCGATTTTCAGGGCGTTACACCCACCTTGATGTCAGTGTTTTATATCCACACTGTCAGTACTTGGACGGTGGTAGGTGTAGCCCACCATGCTGGATGTGTTTTATCCTAGCTGTCCGTCCATGTGGAAAGTGTGGGCCCCGCATCTGATATATGAGTTTCACCCATGTTGTCCGTCCATGGGTCCCACGTGGGGATTGCCATGATGTATGTATTTTATGTCCACGCCGTCCATCTGTCAGTCCCACCTTGATGGATGTGATTCATCCACACTGCCCGGCCATGATCTATGGGCCCACCTATCGTGTTATTGTAGGGCCCACCATGATGTCCGGGTTTCATTTATGCGGTCCATGTGATGTGGCCCACTTGATGTTTATGAGGCCCATTAGTGCGGCCCATTGATGCAGCCCACTTGATGTGTATGAGGCCCATTAGTGCAGCCCATTGATGCGGCCCACTTGGTGTATATGAGGCCCATATGAAGAGGCCCGACTTGATGTACATGAGGCCCATTATGATGTGTATTAGGCCCTTATCGTGCGATCCATTGTGACGTGTATTAGGCCCATGACGCGTGACCCATTTGATGTATTCGAGACCCATATATGTGGCCTATTTGATGCATACGAGACCCATGTGTAAGGCCCACCTATTGTGTATTCAAGGCCCATGAGTTGTGGCCCATTGTGATGTATTTGAGGCCCATGGGCGAGGCCCAATGTGATATATGTGTGGCCGTTACGTTGCGTATGAATCCCTTATGTGGGCCACTCCTTGGGAGCAATGTTGGTTAGATTCCACATTGATGGGCAATGATGGTTAGATGTCCTCATTGTGACTTTTCCTTAGGCCTTGTTAAGCTCATTCTTACCGATTCCGATTGTCATCACCGATTGTCGTTCTGATTGACGTGACCAATTTGTCGATTCTGATTATCGATCGATTTCGCTTGTCATGACTGATTGCCGATTTCAATTGATGTGACCGATTTACCGATTCGGATTATCGATCGATTTCGATTATCATGACCGATTGCCGATTCCAATTGACATGACCGATTTGCCGATTCTGATTATCGATTGTTTTCGATTGTCATGACTAATTGTTGATTTCGATTGACGTGACAGATTTGCCGATTCCGATTATCGATTGATTCCGATTATCGTGACCGATTATCGATTCCAATTGACGTGATCGATTTGCCGATTCTGATTATCGATCGATTTTAATTGTCATGACCGATTGCCGATTCCAATTGACGTGACCGATTTGCCAATTCTGATTATCGATTGATTTCGATTGTCATGATCGATTGCCGAGTCCGATTGACATGACCGATTTACTGATTCTGATTATCGATTGATTCCGATTGACATGACCGATTTGCCGATTCTGATTATCGATTGATTTCGATTGTCGTGACCGATTGCCGATTCCAATTGACGTGACCGATTTGCCGATTCTGATTGTCGATTGATTCCGATTGTCGTGACTGATTGCCGATTCCGATTGACGTGACCGATTTGCCGATTCTGATTATCGATTAATTCTGATTGTCGTAACTGATTGCCGATTCTGATTGACGTGATTGATTTGCCGATTCCGATTATCGATCGATTCCGATTGTCGTGGCCGATTGTCGATTAGCGATCAAGGCTGATTATTATGACCGATTTTTTTATTCTGATTATCGATCGATTCCGATAATCGAGGTCGACTCTGATTGTCGAGGCCAACTCTGATTGTCGAGGCTAATCCCGATTGTCAATACAGATTCTGATTGTCAAGTATCGGGGCCGATTCCGATTATCGAGGCCGATTGTATAGGTTGATTCTGATTGTCGTGGCTGAGTATCGAGGCCGATTCTGATTTATCTAGGCCGATTGTATAGGCAGATTCCGATTGTCGAGGCTGAGTATTGAGGCCAATTGTATAAGCCGATTTCGATTGTCAAGGCCGATTGTATAGGCCGATTCCGATTGTCGAGACCGAGTGTCGAGGCCAATTCCGAGTGTCGATTCCGATTGTTGAGGTCGATTTTGATTGTCAAGGCCAATTGTTGAGGCCTATGTGATGAGGCTCATTGTGATGCATCTGAGGGCCAGGCGATGGAGCCCATTGTGATGTATGTTAGGCCCATCATGATGTGTATTGAGCTCTTGAGTGAGGCCCATGGTGTTGTATATCAGGCCCTTTGTGTGGTCATGGGTCCACTATATGTTAGGCTCTATGTGGGCCACTTCTTGGGGGTAATGTTGGTTAAATGTCCACATTGTCAAGGCCAATTGTCGATGCCGATTGTCAGTGCTAGTTATTGATACCAATTATGAGTATGTGACAGCATAGCATCACGATACGTGCCCATACGCATCATCTACACGTTTGTTATGAGATGTGGTTGACCATTGCATATGACATTGGGCATGTTGTTATGAGACTCTCTGATAGGAGGAGATTGTCTCACATGAGTACATGGTATGCGCAGGATTGATGCATGACTGGATTGTATAACTCATACATCTTGCATTGTTTGTTGTGATTATTGTACGCCTAACGACATCAGGTCGTAGCCTCCACAGGTATTTTGTGGATGGCCAGATGGGACACCGAAAATCTGTTCTATATGGGGTGCTATAGATATCCCTGGGTGAAAGTCTCTAAACCCTCTTGCTTCCAGAGGTTACTCCAACGTCTAGACTGAGTGGATACATGAGCGCATAAGGGCCGTATACCGTTAGGTCATGTCTCCCACTGTGTCGTGGTCGGTTGGAAGGGAGTACGACCTTACTTGTCCGAGAGGAGGGGGCAATGCTAGGCTGAGTTTGACCAGCTCAAGGAATGTGTCCACTATTGACGAGCCGGGCCCGATATTTGCAGGCGGATAGTGAGGTCTCTTCCACTCACCTTGTTGCGCGTGATGGGGCGTCAACTTGGTTTGGAGTGTAATAGACCCCGGTGATTTCCCAGAGAGGAACCGTACTGATATGTGGACTTATTGAGTAGGAGTTGCATACTCATGCATTCATTTCATTCACTATCCACTCGGGCTGGTGGTGCGCAACTAATTGTTGAGTACCTTCGCATGGCTAGGATTTTGGTTGGGTGCGCGACTAACCTGAGATCAGGAGTTCACCACATTGAGTCTGACTATCCAAATTTAAGTATGAGAGTGGTTTGGATAGAAGTCTCTTTCGGTAGACCCCGTAGCCTGCGATATTACATACTATTATCCCGAGTTCACACTCCAGCTTGGTCATTTCATTCGCATCGCATATTGCATTGCATCCTCAGCACATAGTCTTTAGCTTATATCTCCGCATTGTATAACTGATCTACATTACTTCCTCAGTATATGATATTGGTTTATTATATTTTTGCATCGCATAGCTTGGATAAGGCTGATGGTATTTATGGGTCTATCAGTATGTTTTCTTATTATTCTAATATTGTATGATTATGGGCTTGTCAGTATTTCCGCTTACTCTGATTACTCTAATATTGCTTACTTGACACTTACCTTGTGCGCATACTTTCACCACCCACTAAGCTTTCTATAAGCTTATGCACCATAGATGCGTGCAGGTAGCATTAGGTTGCAGCAGCGTTGAGCTTGGAGCATGTAGTGGACCTCTGGAGCTTTGATTTTTAATATATGTATTTCCCTTTCAACATTGTATTCAAATGATTATATTAGTGGATATGTGATGATGATGTTGCCTTTGTGATTTAGGTAAACTCGTAGTTATGCTTCTTACGAGATAAATGTAAGTTGGAAAATCCTCCTTGTAGGATCCCAGGATCAGAATTTGGCGTATGGGCGCCGGGAGCCGAAAATGGGTTACTACGGATGCTGGGGGCACCAGATTCGGCAATCAGGATTCCTATGAGTCCGATCTCTGGGTTTGGGGCATGACAGGTGGAAAAGGATCCTGAATCCTTTACACAAGTCAAACAAAGTGTTGATCTTTCTCGTTGGTTTGATGCCATAAAAGATGAGTTAAAATCCATGAGGAATAATAAGTATGGGATCTCGTTGAATTATCCACTGGAATAAGGATAATTGGTTGTAATTGGATATTTAAAATCGAGCGGGACTCCAAAGGTAATGTCGAAAGATATAAAGCCAGACTTGTTGCCAAGGGTTTTAACCAACGTAAGAGCATTGACTTTAAGGAGACTTTCTCACAAGTATTTAAGAAAGACTCATTCAGGATTATAATGGCTCTTGTAGCTTATATGGACTTAGAGTTACATCAGATTGATGTAAAGACTGTATTTCTCAATGAGGATCTAAATGATAATATATACTTGTTACATCCCGAAGATTTTGTAGCTAATGGCTTAGAACATTTGGTTTGCAAACTAAAGAAATCCATTTATGGGTTGAAACATGCATCGCGACAATGGTACTTAAAGTTTCACGAAATAATTTCCTCGTATGATTTTGTAGAAAACACTGCAGATGAATGTATATACATTAAAATCAGTGGGAGTAAGTTCGTTATGATGATTTTGTATGTTGATGACATTCTATTGGCTAGCAGTGATATCAGGATGTTGAGCGACACCAAGAAATTCTTATTTCAAATATTTGAAATGAAAGATCTTGGTGACACCTCTTATGTCATAGGCATTAAGATTCGCCATGACAGATCACTTGGACTGCTCAGCCTGTTACAGAGGGCCTATATTACCAGGGTACTCGAAAGATATGACATGCAAAATTGTGCTTCCGAACAGTCGCTCATTGTGAAGGGCGACAAATTTGGCCTAATTCAGTGTCCAAAGAATGATTTGTAAAATAATCGAATGAAAGAATTTCCATATGCATCAGTAATATGGAGCATTAAGTATGCTCAAGTCTACACGCGGCCGAATATTGCCTTTGCTGTTGGAATGTTGGGCATGTATCTATCTAATTCAGGAACGCAGCATTGCATAACTGCAAAGATAGTATTACACTACATACAAAGAATAAAGGACTTCAGACTCACCTACAGGAGATCTAACCATTTGGAGTAGGTTAGATACTCAGACGCAGATTATGCTGGCTGCGTTGATACCAAGAAGTCCACCTCAGGCTACATCTTCATGTTGGTTGTGGGGTTGTATCTTGAAAAAGCGTGAAACAGTCAACTACAACCTCATCCACCATAGAAGCTGAATTAATTACTTAAGGCATCTAATCAGGCATTGTGCTTACAATGTTTCTTCTCTGGTTTGCGGGTACTGGAGCATATCCTGAAACCATTAAGAATTTTTTGCGATAATTCAGTTGCTATTTCCTTCTCTAGTAACAATAAACATTCATCAAGGTCGAGGCACATCGACATTAAATATCTTGTTGTAAAGGAAATAATTCAAAATTATCAAGTGTCCATGGAATTCATCGGCAATAAGAAGATGATTAAAGATCCGCTCACTAAAGGGCTCCCTATCACGCCATTTTAGGAGCATGTGACATCCATGGGAGTCAGTGATCCCACATATGTTTTCAGTTAGTGGGAGTTGAGCATACTTTGATTTTCACAGACATTTAGAGATCTCATTTTATACAATTTTGATGATTTTGATACAAAGATTTATTTTTGCTTCTCTATATATGTGCGCAAAATTTTGAGTAAGTAGAACTACAGTCGTGTCTCGTTGGAGACATGTAAAAGCTTCAGGAACTCTTAAGGATAGACACATATCACCGCACTAAGTGTGTAATCCTTATACCACATTTCCTAGTTGCTGATCTATGTCATTAAGATTGAAAGTACTTATGACCGCGCTTAGCCTCACTTCGCCTAAATTAAATGTTGTGACGACTACCGCAATTTGGTACTGACAATCTTGATGGACCAGATTGAATAACATTACACATATTATCCAACAATTGCATTGGTCAATCATTTGGATGATTTTCCTTAAAATCAAAACTAATTTTTTCAAAAGAATTTTTATAGATAAACCATTAACATTGTTCTATATGGCCCAAGTGGGAGAATGTAAGAACTCTATAAGGTGGGTCTTATTGATCAACGGTCTAGATTGACTTGACTGTTGGACTATGTGATTGTGTAAACCAGTGGACCCCACTTCAATGTGATTTACGCAGATACTCAGCGTATGGATGCGTAAGGGGTGGACATATGCAAGGCTGTTTGAGTTGAACTATGATACAACAATGTGGAGCCGTGGGAGAGAGTTGTGATGGGTTTCAAACTCTCATCCCCACAATATCTATATAAGAGAGAGCTAGGTCCCCGATCCTTCACTACGACAGAAGCCTGAGTCCCATCTATTATTCTGCATACGGGTGTGAAGGAGAGGAAGATTATAGCATTGGTTTTTTGGTATTCTAATCTGCATCTATGGCATCTCAGTTAGGTAAGCCATCCGAACCCTAGATCTCCATGTCCCATACACAGGTAGATATCTGGGATTTCCGCATCCAGATAATCTAACATATACGACATAAATCTCCTTATGATGACCCTTATTATCAGTGTTAGTTATAAAGAATGAAAGCAGTGGGGAGGATTTTCTGGTTTTTCAAGTTTTATACTCAATGAAATTGCGGTAATAACCGCTTTAGTTGAAGTGGAAATATACCAAGATGTCCTAGAGGGGGGTGAATAGAACTTTTTAAAATTTTATGATGATTTAAAACCTATCAACCCTATTCTGAACTAATATGCTAATAGCAGGATTTCTTTAATGTAACTCTAATGGCTTCCAAGCTAAATAGAGGATCCAATCATAAGACTATTCAAAACATAAACAAGATGTAGAACTTAGTTCATGATGGATGTGACTGTGTGTGAGATGTGATTCTAATTAGTTCTAGGTAATCATGTAAACATGCATTATGAGAACATTTAGAGAAATCACACAAGCAGTAAATGTAAATAGCAATACCAAGACACAATCGTTTTTATAGTGGTTCGACTACGTGTCTACTCCACTTCCGGCGGATGCACTTAACCCTTGAGTGTTCCGGATCTCACGAACAAAGGTTTCAAATCAGGTTCACGTCAAACTAGTATAACTTACACAAGCTGATTCTAGAACCTACACAAGGTACCTAACATGTCTCCACGAGACACAAGTTTATGCCCCACACAGGAGCAAGCGTCAACAGACAACACCTAGATTTTAGGCCACATAGGCCAAGGATCCACACAAGGAACCTAGAGTTTATGCCCTATACAAGAGCAAAGGTCAACACATAGCACCTTGGTTTTATGCCACACAGGCCAATGATCCACACAAGGAACCTAGAGTTTATGCTCCTATGAGCAAGGGTCAACACATAGCACCCACACGTATTCTCCCGTTGGAGGCCTCCTATGAGGATTTGAAAGGAGTGAGAATCACCTATGACCTAATCCTACACAAAGGAATGATCAGTAGGATTTCTGGACTCTAATGACTTACAGATAAGTAGATGAGCCCCATTTAGCAAGATGATGAAGATCTCCTCCTTTGATGATGAAGAATCTTCAGCTTTCTTAATCTACAACACTTATGATGCTTTAATGTAAGGCGACGGGTTGGGTCAAGGTTATGTTGGAATCTTACTCTATTAAATGTTTTCTTATATTAGAAACAGAGTAATTCCAACCATTTATGCATTCAAGGTAACCTAGCTCAATGATTTTCCATTAAGGTGGTAGCTGGAGGATCCTTGAATGTGGCAGTTCATTCACCAATCTACTCTATTGAATATCAATGATGAGGTTGGATTGAGGAATGAACTCCCAAGAGAGAAAAAGGCTTAGGGTATGTGATCTGGGTTAAACACTCAAAAGTTCTATCTATTTTCTCTACCAACAACCTCAGGCAAGCTCTCATTAAATAGACAAAAACTTCCAACGGAAATAAAACAGTCATATTTTTGACAGAGTTCGATATCATCGAGCAGGCATCAATCTCATTGAGCGTATACTTTCAATAATGTCGAATGGCCGCTCGATGACACGAACTCAATTTATCAAACGCTTTTGAACCTTTTTGCCAATTGGTTGAGGATATCGAACATGCTTCGATGTCATCATTTCGAACTCCGATTCCTTGACTCATGGATCGATTCCTCGACATTTGAAAAATATGAGAGCAAACTTGCCTTTAAAACTTAATAGGTATTGATATGATCGAAATCCCTCGATATCATCTGATTTTGAATATCGATGATATCAATACCAGTTTCGATTCATCGATCTTTTCAAGGATTTTTCCTATAAACTTGGAAAGTTTTATATCCCTAATTCGATGCCATCGACCTGGTCTCGATATGATCGATCTTTGAATATCGATATCCTCGAGTGATCCTCGATACTCAAAAGAATTTACCTGAAAGCTTGTTGGTCAGATTTGTGTCCCAATCCGATATCATCGAAGGTCCGTCGATATCCTCGAGGTTTAAATTTTGAGGATATCGAGGCTCTCTTCAAGATATCAAAAATCACATGATTTTCCTTAACTGCATATTGGACACAACTGACCAGATGTCGATTTTATCGAACCGTCTTGATGAACTCGATATTCAAAAGTTGATGATATCGAACCTGCCATCGATTCATCGATAATTCAGTCCAGGATTCATTGTGGTTACTGGAAATCTGAAGTCCTCATTTCGATAACATCGAGTGAGTGTCGAGGATATCGATAACAGAATCCGATTTCATCGAACGACTTATCGATAAATCGACAAAGGCTGAAAACTTAGAGATTTTCCTGATTTTGCAAAACAGTTTTCACACCTTAAACCCTAGGTTGTTCTAACCATTTTTAAGGGTTTTATATACCTGGTGTTTTAGGACATAGGATGTCAGGCTAAGTTTACCTTTGACGAGTTTGGGCACACATCCTGTTGAGGCAGACGCTTGAATGATCTTCCTATGGGTCTCACTTATCTTGCTGACTCAAAACTCACGCTAATTGATAAACCAGGGCACTTTCAATTTCCCCCTTTGTCAATTACGTGACAAAACACCTAAAATCCTAGAACAACATCTAGACCAACACCCTAAATTGTGTGTACATAACTCTTTACACAATTTTACAATGCTACTGCAAGTTGAAATACACAAATATGTAGCTGCTCCCCCTATCTTCATGCAGCTGCTCCCCCTAACACCTGTACCACCATTCATACATATATACACACAATTTTCTCCGTGGTGGGATTTGTTCTCCCCCTTTTTGTCAATCATTGGCAAAGGGCAATATCTTAATATTAGTTGACTGAAGTTGGAGCATAAAGATATGGGAGAATCAATAGAGACTCAGATATTTCAATTCATAACAGATAACGACATCTCTAAACTACATAATCAGTAAGAGACAAATGTATAATGACATCGCTATACACATGGAAACTATCCATGCATACCAGGTCAAAGGAGAGCTGTGATTTCGCAAAGAAAATACCAGTATAACTTCAAACTATAGAAATCACAATCCAATTCTTAATCGGTAAGGGATATGCAGGAGAAAACAACCACAGTTTAAACCAGCAGTTCATAGAGATCAGGAAAGAATTGAGAGCAGATAATCGTCGCAGCAAATATATATGAATTATCAATCACCAATCAAAATATTCAAAATAAGAGCTACCCAAGCTTGGCAGAATTTCATCATCCATCCCAAATCAACACAACTAAATATCTAGCCCAACCATGGGCCTACAAAAATACAAGTATTTTCCTCATGTAGAGGATATCCATAAACCACACAAAAAAACTGTTAGATTTTTCATGTTAGCTAGCCACCACATACACACACAAGAATGTAGGCCATTTAAAAAGATACCCATGCCCGTACGTGCAGATGAGTAGTCAGTGTATGTGGAGGCAGGAGAGCAGTCGATTTTATGGTGCTAGTGCCGAGGATGATGACGTCGTATCATCTCGACGACATGTTAGCAGATCAATGAGTTGCTGGACCGTGTGCTATACACCAGACACCATTTTTTCCAATGCCGAGAACCGTGCATCATGTCTCTCCAGCTTATCCTCTATGCGAGCCAATCCATGCTGCATCGCCCGACCCTATCTTGATGAAATTTGAAGCGATGGGTTTGAACATAATCAGTAGGAGTTGGAACTTGTTGGGGCTCTAATGGATCTCCCCCTGGTGGCACCGCACCTTCTCCCATCTCCCCGACTCCATGAATAGCTTCCTCAGGTTGATCTTCCTGATAGGGATGAAATTTAAGGTCCAGTTTTCGAATATTTACCCTGTTGAAATGCTTGAGAGGATGCTCAGGATCGTCTATCCAAGGAAGACCGATTGTATCGCATATCACATGAGTGATGTGAGGAAAGGGCAAATGAACTTCTCTGGACTGGTGGATGACACTTGCCAATTGGTGAAGAATCAAGGTAGGCAGACACATCTTGATTCCAGTGGCAACACAATACATAACCATGACCAAGAACCCGGTAAGATCAGCTCGATTGGGTCCACGAGGGTAAGCGTTGGAGCAAAATATTCCGTGCAAGACTCGGTATTGAGGGTGCATATATTTAACTTTCAATTCATTCCCTTGGTACCATGGGATATCTCAGTCCTGACACAGGAATTTGTAATTGTAAACCGAGTGATTGGATTCTCAAGATCAAGGTCAAACAACCCAACTGGAGACAAAGTTAGACCGAAAATGCTAGCAATGAATTCTGCAGTAATGTCAACACTATCATCCCCAACTGTGACAGTAATGGATGGTGGATTTAGTGTTGGAGAATGACAATATGCAAGAAAGCGGTAGGTTCGATCATCATGACATGGACCCCAAAATCAAGAAGAGGCAGTCAGTTGATTGCCTCTAAAAGAGTTTCCACATTGTAGGGTTTGATGCATTCCCTGTCAATTATATGCTCATACACCAAGTGCCTCCCTGAGTACTTTTCAAAAATATGCGGAGGAGGGCCTACAACAGTATCTGGAGGTGTAGGTGCCGCAGCCGGAGCTTCCTTACGTGATGATTGCGGAGTAGAGGAGCTCCGTTGGTGTGCAGGAGATCGTTGAGACTGAGCCCTTCCTCTTTCTTTTGAGGCCACGGTTTTCTTTCTGGTAGGCTTGGACGACTCACCGATGACGGGAGATTTTCCTTTGTCCTTACTCATTTGGACCACAAATAACTCAGACGGGAAAGTCAAAGGAAAGAGAATTTGATAAAACTGAAGATTATGAGGGCCAAACCGAGATTTCCAACTGAAGGTGTCAATCAATCTAGAAAGACCCAAACATAATGAAGTATACTTCGAGGAACCCAGAGAGTGTGCAAGAGATTACTTGATTCGAATCACCTTAGACGTCTAACGGTCGACAAGGGAGAGAAACAAAGAAGAAACGACTAGAGAAGACGGACACAAAAAAATGATTTTTTCCCGCTCGCCCGCTTTTTATCAGGTGGAGACCTTTGATATCATCGAGTATTGTTTCGATGATATCGATAAGCATCATTTGATGTTATCGAAATAGGAGCCCGATAACAGATCCTTTAGTCCGACGTTTCAAATTCTTTGAGGCCGCCGATGATATCGATTTGTGGTCGATGACATCGATGGGTCATTCGATTTGATAATTTCTCTATCGAGGAGAAGATTTTGACATTTTATTTCCAGATTTCGATAGACAAACAGACATGCATATCATGCAGTATGTTCTTATCAGCTTGCATACCCAACAAAATTTGTACAAACAGTTGTACCATCCAAAATTATAAACATCAATAATGCTTATACACAAAAAGGAGTGTTTGAGGTGTAGCAACCTCAGATATATCATGAAAGCCAACAGAAATGCATCATTTCAGCTATCCATCCAGATCTAGATGTTATGTCCTGAACTTGTTTTCTATGCTCAATTGTTATTGAGCAAATGGAGTAA
>JAJHSJ010000005.1:76154981-76207446 GCA_021015155.1 Magnolia officinalis
GACAATAAATGACTTCCCCGCGTATGGAATTTGTCTAGGTGGAGCACGAAGGGAAAGTTGGCATGTCCTATATGTAGTATTGAGACTTGTTCATTGTCATTGAAGCATGGTAAAAAAAATGTGTTTTATGAGCCATCATCTCTTCCTTCCGAGCGATCATAGTTGGCGCAGGAAGACGATGATCTTTGATGGCAAACAAGATCATAGGCTGCCACCGAAAAAGCTATCTGGAGAAGACGTGATATAACAACTGAGTAACATTGGAGAAGTTAGATTTGGTAAGGCACTGCACTTAAAGAAGAGGAAACGTACAATATTGGAGTATAACTGGAGGAATAAAAGAATTTTTCTTGAGTTACCCTATTGGAGTGCTCCGAAATTGTGACACAACTTGGATGTCATGCATATTGAGAAGAATATATGTGACAATGTCTTCGAAACACTGATGAACATAGAGAAGAAAACAAAAGATAGTTTCTAAAAAGGCCGATCTAAGAGTCCTAGAGGAGAGGTGAATAGGACTATGTCAAATTAAAATTAAAATGTGGAATTAAGAACGAAATAGATAAAGATAACACTTATTAATTCCAAATAGCAGAAATAAATAGCAACCTCAAATGCACAAGTATTGAGAGGCTGATACAGATGTTGTTCTAAGGACAACCATACACCTAAAAACCAAAGGCATATGGTAGGACAACCTGATTTCTAGAACGGTCTGTATATCAAAGTCTCAAACCAATACAGAGGAATAAAAATAAAACAGAATAAATATCCATGGCTATTACAAACATTCACCACATGTGCAAAAAATAAATTACAATCATTCACCACAAATCCAGCGTACACCAATTATTAGAAAACACCACACAAACTACTCCACTCCCAATATCCTCACCCACGGGATATTGGCTTTCACTATAAAATAGATTTTTCCAAGGTTCACCCAAAACCTTCACAATGTGTTTTCAAATGGATACCACAATTAAAAACCCCACTCACTGAGATTTTTCTGGCTATCTCAGTCAAAACCAAAAATGAAAGATTTTCTGGTTAATCTTACAAACCAAATACAGAAAATTGAAATTATACTTATCTGAAGAAAGTACTACTTCGTTAGCCCATAGAACCGCTTCTTTGGAGACGTAGAATGTTCAATGTTCAATGTTCAATCTCTCAAATGATAGGGTCTAGGTCTAAATGAATTTTAAATTAAATTCAACCTTAAGCTACTTTGGATTCAACTTCTTAGATCTCACAAGGGTTAAATTCAAAAATCCTCTTTATATCAAATAGAATGGAATCAAGATCAAAGAATTGAATAACTAAAAAAGCTATTAAAATAATTTATAAATACCTCACAATAGCTTCACAATAATGGGGACTGAGTTCTCAGAGTTGTGACTTTAATATATTTTTGAATGAGATGTTAAACCTGAAAAGTCTCCTCAATTATATAGGCAAAAATACTATTCACTATCACTCGACTGACCTAGTGGTCGGTTCGACTGGTCGAAGGACCAATATCATTTCAAAATTTCTAGTGCGAATAGATAGATCGTTACTCAATTGGTCGAATGGCTTTTCGACTGGTCGAGTGGCCTCCTCGACCGGTCGAGTAATGCACTCTACTGGTCGAGTGGGACTAGAAAACCTTGCTGGACTTTGAGTCGAGCACTGTTCACTCAACTGGTCAAGCATTGTTCACTCGACTGGTCGACCAGTGTCCACGACTGGTCGAGAGTCCAACAGAAAATTCTGAAAAATTCACAACAACCTTAGGCTGGTCGAGAAAATTCTTGGACTAGTCGAGCCAGTGTCTATACTAATCGAACCATGACTAGGACTAGTCGAAAAATGACCTATAAAATTATCAAATGACTTATGATATAAATGCAAATTGTATGACCTATCCTAAGGTCAATCTATGGTCAAACAATCCTTATTTGTGAGATTGAATCATCACATATTATTCTCTTGAAGTAGTTGAAACTTGAAGACTTGATCTATTACTTGAACTTCTTGATGTTGTTCTTGAACCTCTTGATCTTGTACTTGAACTTCTTGATCTTGTACTTGAATGTCGACAAGATTGGTTAGGATGTCATGAAGTTGATCTTACAATAACAGCTAAACAAGATACAAATTCCAAGAGGTTTTGGCCCTACAAAATTTGACAAACCTAGGAGCTAGATAAGATCGCATTTACAAATCCTCCCCCTTTATCAAATTCGTGACAAAATAACCAAGACTAAGGAATCATGCACCAGTTGGATCAATAAAGAATCATGCACCAGTTAGATCAATAAAAGAATCAAAGCACCAGTTAGATCAATAACGAATCAAGCACTAGTTAAAACTGGTCATCAAAAATCATCAAACCAATACTCCCCCTTAATACATTACTCCATTACTCATATAATCCAAGAGAAGAGAAGAAATTTGTAGTACCTGTATGTAAACAAATACAGATCCAAAAAAAAAAAAAATTAACCACTTCTCCACATCTTCCACTCTATAGAATCAAAATCATTAAATAGACATCTTACAAACACAAATTCTCCCCCTTTTTGTCACAATATGACAAAGGAAAGAACATATGAATTATGGAAATATAAAAATAGAATAAGAGCAATGAGTAATGAGAGTAAGAAGTAAGTTCAAGATAACATAAAATTGTCAAGATAACCATTAAACATGTCCAAGCATATAGAGTTAAGAGAAATCCAAGTATAAAAGTTTATTACAAATCAGAAATTCAACACTAATTGAACTAGAGGAAGGAACAAGTATGGAAGGATCTATTGATGTAGTCCCTTGTTAATGCGCTTAAGATATTTGCGCATGTATTTAAAGTGAGTTTCTTGGGACACATGCATACTCTCTACCTTTTCCTCAAGGGATCGCAGACGCTCATCAAAGTCAGAAGACTAAAAGTCAGGATCAGCGGCAGAATTTGACTCAATCTCATCAAATATGTCATTTATATTGACATCATCTGGAGGCAAAGCATCCTCCACTTCAGTTGCTTCAGCTGCTCCTCCAACACCCACATCAACTTGGCCTAGAGCCAACCTCAAATTCATCTTTTTATGTTCGAGTTGTTGAAGAGAAGATGGTTAATGGGAGCTTCTCCAGCAGGCATAACCACATGACTATGAGTGGCTAAGCCAGTCATAAGATAGGCAAATGGAATGTCACTATGACCTGGATGGAGACGGAACTGAATCATGATGTAACAGATAAGAGATGGAAGACACAAAGAGACACCAGTAACAATAGAGTGAAGAATGCAGACCATGAAAGTAGTGAGCTCAGTTTTATTACCAAACCTAGGATAGACATTAGAAATGAACATACGATGAAGAAACCTGTATCTAGATAACATAAATTTGGAACTGAACGCATTCCTGAAACTCCATTCCGCATTCATGTTGCATAACACTCTAATGAGCATTCTTTTCTCAGACTCAAAAGGTTTTTCTACAAGAGTAGAAATGGGAATACCATCATCATTAACTGGAAGATCCATCAATCCAGATATTAAATGACGGTCCACATCAATAGGACCTTCTCTAGTAGTAATTGTAAATGTTAGATTCTCATAAGAGAAGTCAATTATGCAAGCATACATGGCCTATGCAATGGAATGGTATACAAGACCGCCCCAATTTAAAATGTTATCCCATCCTACAATTTGAAGGAGAAGAACAATGCTAAAAGGTGCGACATGATTAGAGTTGACAGTCCGTTCAACAATCACGTTACGTAATCGAATATCCCGCACATACTTGGGATCTTCTTCGGGTGACCGAAGATGGCGCACCGTGATTGGAGCGGAACGAGAAGAAGAAGGACCACGAGAACCTTTCTTCTTATTTCTACTTTCTATTGAAACAAGAAAGACAAGGAATACAAGCAATGTAAGAAAGGAAAGAAGAGTTTTAAGAAAATTAGATTTTTAGCTAGAAAATCCAACAAACCACCATAAACCTTGAAATAAACAATAAAAATAAGGAAATGGAAAAGTAAAGAACTCAAATCTACAAGGAAATCGAAAAAGATGCACTAACCATGGAGGAATCGAAGGTGGGTTCGACCGGTCGTGGTACGGTTGGTTGGGGAAGATGAAGTAAATGAAAAAAGAATGCTTTTTAAGCAATAAAAAATCTCAAACCCGAGCAAGTCGACTGGTCGAGTACATACTTGACTGGTCGTGCCACGACTAGTCGAGTGTGTACTTGACTGGTCGTGCACCACAAAAATTCAGCAATTTTACATATTTTTGAAATTTAAAAAAATTACAAAAATAAATAAAATAAAAATATGCAATATATTACAAATAAACACAAACATTTCAGTTCATATTACACATACCCATATCCAACTTCAACTTAGCAAACCTATTTCTGTCAAGTTGTTTTGTAACTATGTCTGCATGTTGATTTTTAGTCTAAATATAATTCACAGAAATAATCTTGTCTTCTACCAATTCATGAATATAATGATATCTAATGTCAATATGCTCAGTTCGTGAATGTTGAATTGGATTTTTAGAAATGTTAATTGCGTTAGAATTGTCACAATACAAAACCATAATATCTTGCGTAAATCCGTAATCACTTAACATTCTCTTCATCCACACAAGTTGGGTACAAGCATTACCGGCTGCAATATACTCAGCCTTGGCTATGGAAAGAGATACAGAACTCTGTTTTTTACTATGCCAAGAAACTAGGCAGTTCCCAACATAAAAACATCCACCGCTAGTAGACTTGCGATCATCAATATTACCAGCCCAATCAGCATCTGAATAACCGGCTAATTGAACATTAGTATCATAAGGATACCAAAGGCCAAGTTTGGCTGAACTTGTGACATATCTTAAAATGCGCTTTACAGCAATCAGGTGGGACTCTTTAGGGTCTGATTGATATTTAGCACAGATTCCTACGTTGAATGGAATATCATGTCAGCTCACAGTTAAATATAATAAACTACCTATCATGTTGCGATACAACTTAGGATCTACACTTTTACCTGTTGTAAAGGCACTCATAAGAGTATCAAAGTTCTTACTTGCTCTCAAGTCCAAAAATTTTCAACCAAGTTTAGAGCATACTTGGTTTGAGAGATAAATATCCCATCAGCAAGCTGTTTCACTTACAGACCTAAAAAATAGTTCAATTCTCCTACCATGCTCATTTCGAACTTGGACTTCATTAAATCTACAAACTCAACAGACATGTTAGCACAAGTAGATCCATAGATAATGTCATCACATATATCTGCACTATTAGATTGTGATCATTGTATTTCTTTACAAACAATGTCTTATCAGCACTCTCCCATATAAAGTTATGACTTAGTAGAAACTTAGTCAATTTTCGAACCATGCCCTGGAGCTTGTTTTAAACCATAGAATGCCTTTTTCAGGTGATAAACATGGTTAGTATGTTTAGGGTCTTCAAACCCTTAGGCTATTCTACATATACTTCCTCATGCAGATCACCGTTCAAGAATGCACTCTTGATATCCATTTGATAGATTTTAAAATTTTTGTAACAAGCAATGGATATGAATAATCTGATAGATTCAAGACGAGCTACTGGGGCAAAGGTTTCATCATAATTGATGCCTTCTATTTGAGTGTACCCTTGTACAACCAGTCTCGCCTTATTTCTTATAACGTTACCTAATTCATCAAACTTATTTTTAAAGATCCACTTGGTTCCAATTATATGTTTATCATCAGGCCTAGGAACCAAATGTCATGCATCATTTCAGACAAATTGATTAAGTTCATCATGCATAGCTATAATCCAGTTTTCATCAGCAAGTGCTTCTTTTACATTGGTCGGCTCAATCTGGGAAGTGAAGCACACATAGTTACATATGTTTTCAAGTTGTTTATGAGTGCGCACACCAGTGAGAGGATTCCCAAGTATTTGATCGGTTAGATGGTCTTTAACTGATCACAGTTCAGTGTCATTATTTTGACTAGATGAAGAGTCTGGTTTATCAAATCATGAGACTTCATCATCTTCTAAACTAGAGGTAGATGTATTCAGATGATCATTTATGACAACATTAATGGATTCATGAATTACACCGGTCCTCTTATTGAGAACACGATATGCTCTACTGTTTAGAGCATATCCTAGGAAAATACATTCGTCACTTTTAGTGTCGAATTTTCTCAAATTTTTCCGGTCACGTAGAATATAGCATTTGCTACCAAAAACTTGAAAATATTTGACCATTGGCTTCTTATTGAACCACAATTCATATGCAGTCTTATTATTCGATTTTCTAGAATATACATGATTAATAATATAACAAGTAGTGTTCACAGCTTCAGCCTAAATATTTTTAGGAAGTTTCATGCTATTTAACATAACATTAGCCATCTCTTGAAGTACACGATTTTTTCTTTCAACAACCCCATTCTGTTGAGGTGTCTTAGGAGCAGAAAATTCATGCGATATCCCGTGATCGCTACAGAACTTCTCAAAGCTGTTATTATCAAATTCGAAACCATGATCACTTCGTATTTTAATAACTGGTGATTCCTTCTCAGTTTGAATACGCTTGAGTACCCTTTTCACTTCATCGAGAGTTTCATATTTCTCTTTCATGAAAACTACCCATGTAAATCTGGTAAAATCATCTACTATTACCAGAATATTTTTTTACCACCTCCACTCTCCGTTCTAATAAGTCCAACAAGATCCATGTGGAGGAGCTCAAGAGGTTTGGATGTGGCACTAGAGTTCACTTTCTTGTGATCACTTCTAGTTTGTTTTCCAATCTGACAATCGCCACAGATTTTATCCATTTTCTTTAACTTAGGTAGACCACGTATTACTTCACCTTTGCTCAGTCTATAGAGATTATGATAGTGTACATGTCCTAGGCATTTATGTCATAGATCGGATTCATTGGTTTGGACCATGTAACACGATAACTTAGACGAGTTTAGTTACTGACTATATACAGTTCTCAGAAGTTCTACGACCAGTCAATATCACATAAACATTCTCATTAGAAATTTACACCCTTGATTGTTGAATTTGACGCTATGTTTATTGTCACAGATTTGTGATATATTTAAGAGATTATGCTTAAGACCTTCTACAAACAAGACATTCTCAAATGGTGGAAGATTAAGAGTTGACCGTACCTTGGCCAACAATTCTGCAATTGCTACCATCACCGAAAGTGACTGAACCATCAGCCATATCTTTGAGATTGGTGAACAAATCTTTGTCACCTGTAATATGTCTAGAGCATCCACTGTCTACGTATCACTTTGATTGACTTGAAGCCTTGAAAGTAGTGTGAGCAACCAAACAAGTAACCTTAGGGACCCATTTCATTACAGTTTTGGGTTTTGGAACATTGTTGGTTTTTCAATTCTTGTACTTGTTATATATTCTACCATTCAAGTTGGATTTTAGAAGCTCCTTCAGTAAACCAACAATTTTCTCAACAAGGGGTTAAGATTTTGATTTCTATACATGATATGATTGCTTTTGGTTTCATAGCTTGAAAAGTTTTAGGATTTTTAAAACTATTTTGATTTAGACTTTTCCCTTTTGAGTTAGAGGATTCCCCTTTAATAAACTTAAGAGGATTAGGCTTACTTTTAGGAGGCGTATTCTAATCATAGCCCAGACCAGATCTATCGCCACATTTTCTTAATCCGGTTACTAGTCTTTCTAGTTTAGGATCACCCTGGGAATACCTCCAAGTATCCTTCAAACTCAAGAGAGAAGAGACTTCTAATTTTATATTATCATTCTCTGATTTTAGATTTTCAATTTGAGATGTTTTGAAATCTAAATTGCACTTAGTTTTTTTAAAAACAATCAGATAGATGTGATTTTTCTAGAACTAGAGTATCACAATTTTCTTTTAGCTTTAAAAGCTTTTCTTTTTGAAGTTTTAATTTTACATCTATCTTGTAACTCTCCTTGTATAGGGCATTGTAGGCATCTTGTAAATCTTCATCATTTTCAGGATCACTTCTCGGATTTTCATTGTAAGTTGAATCACAACTTTCTAAGGAAGTGACACTGGCTAGAGTCATTAAGGCCTTAACCTCATCGGTAGACTTAGATTCAAAATCATCTGACTCAGAAGAAGCTTCAGAGCAAGATGATTCATCCCATGTAGCCAACATACCTTTCCTTTTAGGTTTGTCCTTCTTTGGACATTTATTTGCCAAATGCCCGTATTCATGGCAGTTGAAACATTGGCTGTCTTTAAGTGATTTCCAAGTTTTAGATCTATCCTTTTTCTTCTTAGAGGATTTTTGAAAATCAACTCTCTTTTTGCTTTTAAAAATTTTATAAAACTTCTTGGCTAAAAGTGGCATATCATCCTCTGAATTTTTGCAATCAAAATTATTAGAATCATGAGAAATACCTTTAGAAGATTTTAGGGCTATAGATTTACCTTTAGGAGCCTTAAATTTTAACTCATACGTTTGTAAAGAACCAACAAGTTCTTCAACCTGCATGTTATCCGTATCACGAAGTTCCTGAATGGCAGTAACTTTGTATTGAACCTTTCAGGCAATGAGCGCAGTATCTTTGCACAGACTTTACTTTCTGGGATGCTATCTCCAAGACCCAACATTGAGTTGACTATATGATTTAACTTAGTATAGAAGTCCATGAATGTTTCACTTTCTTCCATACGTATTTCCTCAAACCTAGTGGTGAGGATTTGAAGTTTAGATTTCTTGACAGTAGTCGCACCCCCGTGTGTCATTTTTAAGATATCCCAGGCTTATTTTGCAGTATCACAAGATATAATTCTTTTGAATTCATCTGGTGATAGTGCGCAAGTAATTGCATTTAAAGCCTTGGTATTGGCACTGCCCTCATTTTTCTGAAGAGTGGTCCAAGTATTATAAGGTGCAACCTTAAGAGTTTTAATACCATCAATGCCTAGAACTTCAATGGTAGGTGGATTCCACCAAGTCACTATGGATTGCCACACATTTTCATCGATAGACCTCAAAAAAACTCTCATCCTGGCTTTCCAATAGGCATACTTGGAGCCATCAAATGGTGGTGGCCTAGTAATTGAAAGGCTATCAAAATTTGACATGATATAAGCTCGGATCAGTTAGCTCAGGAAATAAATCCAAATAAATGAGCTATTAGGCTCTGATACCACTTGAAAAGGCCGAGCTAAGAGTCTTAGAGGGGGGGGGGTGAATAGAGCTATGCCAAATTAAAATTTAAATGCGGAATTAAGAAAGAAATAGAAAAAGATAACACTTATCAATTCCAAATAGCAGAAATAAATAACAACCTTAAATGCACAAGTATTGAGAGGTTGATATAGATGTTGTTCTAAGGACAACCTTACACAAAAAACCAAAGGCTTATGGTAGGACAACCTGATTTTTAGAATGGTCTGTGTATCAAAGTCTCAAACCAATACAGAGGAATAAAGAATAAAAAAGAAATAAATATCTACTACTATTACAACATTCACCACATGTGCAAAAAATAAATCACAATCATTCACCACAAATGCACAATAATAAACATTCACCACAACTCTAGCAATTATAGTGGTTCGCTTGTGTGTACACCAACTGTTAGAAAACAACCACACAACTACTCCACTCCCAATATCCTCACCCAAGCAATATTGGCTTTCACTATGAAATAGGTTTTCCAAGGTTCACCCAAAACCTTCACAATTGTGTTTTCAAATGGCTACCCCAATTAAAAAACCCCACTCACTGAGATTTTCTAGCTATCTCAGTCATAACTAAAAATGAAAGATTTTCTGACAATCTTACAAACTAAATACAGAAAATTGAAATTATACTTATCTGAAGAAAGTACTTCATTGCAACCCAGTAGAACTGCTTCTTTGGAGACGTAGAATGTTCAATGTTCAATGTTCAATCTCTCAAATGATAGGGTTCTAGGTCTAAGTGAATTTTAAATTAAATCCAACCTTAGGCTACTTTGGATTCAACTTCTTGGATCTCACAAAGGGTTAAATTCAAAAATCCCCTTTAATATCAAATATAATGGAATCAAGAGATCAAAGAATTGAATAACCAAAAAAACTATTAAAATAATTTATAATACCTCACAATAGCTTCACAATAATGGGGACTGAGTTCTCAAAGTTGTGACTTTAATATCTTTTGGAATGAGATGTTAAACTTTGAAAATCGTCCTCAATTTATAGGCAAAAATATTGTTCGCTCGACTGGCCTAGTGGTCGGTTCGACTGGTCGAAGGACCAACAACATTTCAAAATTTCTGGCACGATAAGATAAGATCGTTATTCGACTGGTCGAATGGCTTGCTCGACTGGTCAAGTGGCCTACTCGACTGGTCGAGTGGGACCAGAAAACCTTGCTGGACTTTGAGTCGAGCACTGTTCACTCGACTGGTCGACCAGTGTCCACGACTGGTCGAGAGTCCAACAGAAAATTCCAAAAAATCCACAACAATCTTAGACTGATCGAGAAAATTCTTGGACTGGTCGAGCCAGTGTCAAGACTAGTCGAACCATGACTAGGACTAGTCGAAAAATGACCTATAAAATTATCAAATGACCTATGATATAAATGCAAATTGTATGACCTATCCTAAGGTCAATCTCTAGTCAAACAATCCTTATTTGTGAGATTGAATTATCACATATCATTCTCTTGAAGAAGTTGAAGCTTAAAGACTTGATCTATTACTTGAACTTCTTAATGTTGTTCTTCAACATCTTGATCTTGTACTTGAACTTCTTGATATTGTACTTGAACTTCTAGATCTTGTACTTGAATGTAGACAAGATTAGCTAGGATGACATGAAGTTGATCTTATAATAACAGCGAAACAAGATACAGATTCCAAGAGGTTTTGGCACTACAAAATTTGACAAACCTAGGAGCTAGATAAGATATCATTTACAGTTTCAAAGGCTCGATTGGATCTACAACAATGGGTTGAAGGAATGAGTTGTACTTGCAACCACATGGAAATTCATATACTATACAAGCAGCCTGCTACACATTGACAAAACTAGAGAAAAAGCGTTTACGTGAATAATTGAGATCGGTGAAGATTCCGATAGGTATATGTCAAATATATCTCCGCACGTAAACATTACGAACGGTAAGGTAACATGAATGAAAAGTCATGATTGTCACGTCCTTCTACAATGTCTACTACCGGTTGCGATTTGTGGATTCCTGAGCAAGGATATCAGTACGGTGCTGATTGAGTTGGGGATATTCTTTCAGGATTTGTGTTCGAAATTACTCAATGTAGAGGTTATTAAATGACTGGAGAGAGACATGTCGTAATCGTTTGCAAACTTAAAATAATATTTCCACCTGCGTTTTTCGATGTCATGGTATACCTAGCGATTCACTTACTGCATAAGGCGAAGCTTACACGCCCAGTGCAATATTTTTGGACGTATCCGATCGAAAGGTGGTAGAACCTATTAAATTTTTTATTCATTTTATAAACTACATATATCCATGTTTTCATATGTATAATATAGTGGTTTTGTGTACAGATACCTTCACACAGTAAAATGATTTGTGAGGAATAAGGCACGTCTAGAGGGATCCATTGCTGAAGCGTACATTGATAATGAGTACCTGACATTTTGCACCATGTATCTTCGTGGCATAGATACTAGATTCAACCGAGCAGATCGGAATGCCGACAAAGGGTAGGAGCATGAACAAGGACTCATTTCTATATTCACACATAACGTCCGTCCTTTAGGATACCCGACATTTCAGGATATGGACCTTAGGGATCAAGCAAAGGCGCGGTGATATGTGTTGCACAATTGTGAAGAAATAGAGTTGTACTTAGAGTAAGTCAAATCCTTCGATAATTGTATCTCTACATACGATGATCTTATTGTTTCTTTCTGATGATGTGCCAATTACGTGTAGCTAATACATCGAGGAGATGAAGTCCCAATACCCTACAAATTATGATCGAATGCATCAGGATCAGTTTCCAGAATGGTTCACAAAATATGTAAGATTTTACCTAATATCTCACCACACTTAGAATTTTATTGTATTGCATAATATTTAAACCTAAGAAAATTTTTAAACAATTACATTCTGTACATGATAATAGATGAAGACGTTGCGCGTTAGCAACTCTGCAGATGCGTCTGATGCACTCTACTCATTGGCGTGTGGCCCTGATAGACGTGTATCTAGATATACAGGTTGTATTATAAATGGAATTCGGTTCCACACCGAAGAGCGTGAGAAGTATAGTACCATGTAAAATAGTGTGGTGGTTGTGAAGGGAATGCATGACGAGGTAGAAATTGACTTTTATGGCATTTTGACGGATATTATTGATCTGAGTTATTGTATGAGAAAGTTGGTGTACTTATTTAAATGTGATTGGTGGGACATTGAAAATAAGAGATTGGGAATACAGACTGACGAATACTTTACGAGCGTAAATTTATCTCGGAAGTGGTTTAAGGACGACCCATTTAACCTCGTCAGCCAAGCCGAACAAGTATTTTACCTCGTTGACACCAAGTTAGGCGGCTCATGGCATGTGGTGTAAAAAATAAAGCCCAGGAACATATTTAATGTTCCCGAACTAGACATTAAAGATAGTGAGGACAGGGGAAATGAAACATCTAAGGTTGAACAACCATATCAAGAAGACATGTCATCTGGGGATGGAGGGACTGATCCAAATGTTGATATTGATATGGTGCAATTAGACAGAGATGATGTAACGCCCTAGATTTTGAGGGTCGAGCAAAACTCAACTCCCGAGATCCAGTACATCGCTTATGCAACATGGATAATGATGTTTAAATGTTGTCCATAATAATGTATTAAACATGAGTGAGATTAACTAAAACGGCATATCATACTCCAGATATAATTAAATTAGCAAGCGGAAGACTAGAATATATGTATATCACAACGGTACAACCTCTAGAGTATGATGATGCAACAGGGTTGAATATAAACATGTATTGTTTCAAAATATACAAAATATCAAAATGTAGATGTTCAACTAATCCATGTAACCCTGTAATCCCATCGATCAATACATGGTCTACATAGACCCACCTGATAGCTGTACATAGGAGAACTCCTCCTCGTCAAAGAAGTCCATCTCAGATGTATAGACTCCGTCATCACCTGCATCTATAATAGAGTCTCGTTGGTGTTTTAAAACACCATCCCAGAGTGGGAGTGAGTGATCAACTCAATAGTATTATAAGGCAAAGGTTAACATGTTATCAATTCAGTCAAGCAGTACAACAATCATATCCTAAGTACTTTTGTTAATGCAGAGATGGTATGTTGTAATGATGCATGCCCTCACATGAAGCTCCCTCACAAGCAACTCCGTCAGCCGTTCGCGCATGATAAACTCCCTAAACGTGCCCTTCCTCGCCAAAGCACATGCAATGTTGTGCATGGTCGTATAGCCAAGTACTTAATTAGGCTTATTCATATAGCAGATTTGGGAAGCTAAGGTACCTCCCTCTATATCATTAAAACAAACTTAAGGATTCATTTAGGGTCGTCAATCCAAGTTAATCACATACAATAGGCAAGTTGTAGGGCATCACCCCTAATGAAAAGCAGTGGATAGAAAAATTCAAGAGTTTATACTCGAGGTCACAACGGGGAAGCTCGTCACCTCAGCGTAGGCCGACAGCTAGAATACAGTGTCCCATACTACAGTATTCAGTTCACGAGTTTAGGTTGCTCACTGGTCACTACGGGGAAGCTCGTCACCCCAGAGTAGGCCGAAAGCTCAACCGCAGTGTCCCATTCCACCATGCCCGGCTCATGAGTCTTAGCAGATCATGGTACCATGGTTGAAACGGGTATTTACATTGGAAAGTAGTACCTTAGATTCAAACAGTAGTGTTCATACATGGTAAACACACAATAGGGCAATTGGGTTATTTGACAAGTTCAACTGGTACGGGCGCACCCCAACTTAATCGACATGGAGCGCACAAGCACTCCACGTGGCCTAACCACTGTCAATAATCATAGTACGACCCCGATTCATTGAATGTATCCACTGTGGCGAAGCTAGTTTGGCCACTCAAACAGGAATCATTACCGATTGCCTAGACCACGCGCAGTCCCAATCTTACTCGGATGTAGCATGTAAATACATGTGAAAGTCATATCAGCATTTGACAAACAATTTCAACTCAATATCTCATTTGAGCATTTCATTCAAACATTAAACATGTTACCAAACATTGCATTTCACCCATAAATTGCGTAGTCAAAATTAAGATTACGTGAAGGAAACTATACATAGATAAGGTAATTGAGAATCTTATCTCAATACCCTTATTAAATGCAATTCATCAACAATTTCTCATTCAGACATTTTATCAAACACTTAGGCTACACTTCACCAAATATATAGACTAGGTTAGTTATAACATGTATTATAGTAAATCCTTACACAAGGATGTTATCATGTATATGACAAACATGAATCCTAGATTAGTAGTCATAACAAGCACAAATCATGTCGGCATGTTCATTCAAACATTTCAACAAATACATAGGATGCATATTTATTCAACATAGTTCATAATGCATAATACATCAAAATCGGCATGTCTAAGACGATGTGGTAGCGATCAAACCAGACATAAATCATTAGCTGACATTGAAAGCCTTAAAAACCATAAACTAAACGTTTATAGTCCACACCTTTCGTCTGAATACCCGATTTGAACTTGGCTCCAACACAACGTTCCCGAAAACGGAACGACAGCACCTATACGATGAAATAGGTTAGCTATTTCATCGATTATTCTATTTGGATTTCTAAACTAATATTAGGATTAGGATTTCTTACCCAAATCGTAACCGAAGATGATCGTGGAGCGAGATGGAGAGGTGAATCGAGGCGTGGAATTGTGGGAGAGAGTCTCAGCAGCATCGATCTCACTCTTTCTCTTCTCTCCTCACTCTTTTCTCTTCTTTTCTCTTTTCTCTCTCTCGCTCCTTGGTCAGAAAATTTAGTATAGAATGGGAATGGGGTGGTTTAAGGATATTATATAGGCCCAGAACTGATGCAAATGGCCCTAGGACCATGGTGTACTTAGGTTATAGCCAAAGGGCGTCTGTTTCAGGCAAACGGGGCTCGTCTGGAGGTCCATTGTTCACCTACGGCATAGAGCAAGTTCCCTGACCATGGATCTAAGCCAGGTTATATTTTCGGTATGATGGGATTAGCGGATTGACCGTGGAGAACCCGTGTTAGATCAACGCTCGTTGTCGCTCGATCAGGGCCATAAGTATACAGATATGTGCAGGGAAATTTCCTTGATCCATGGTTGAAGTTCGGTCAAAAACTGACGGTCTAAAATCTTCAATTTTTCCCGTGAGCGAATGGCCCAATTTACTTAAGTTTCATTACATTTTCTATAGATATTCACTTTTCTCACACACTTCGTTCAGGGCTCAAGTTGTGCATTTTAGGATACTATTCAGGCTAGATTCCCGCAATGGTTGTCAAGCCCAATAAGACGGACATATCCCTATAGTTTCGTGGTCATCGGACTTTCGTCGTGCGGTCCAGGTCCGATACGGAGTTTCAATGTGCTCCTAAGAGCTACCGGCTTTTGAGATTTTTCCTAGGTTTTTAAGTAGTGATGAGTCAGCGATTTTGATGGTTTTGGTTCTTGCCATTTGTATAGATAATGGTTCGAGCCAAATCCATCGATTATTTAGTTTAGTACTTAACTAAATTTTCGTCTAATTTCTACAGAGTACGGTCCTTAAGGATTTTTGCCTGAGGTGGTACTCGGGTCTTTGTACAGATTTTTCCGAGACGTTACAATCTAACACCCTTAAAGAAATATTTTGTCCCCAAAATTAGTATATTTTCATACTCCTCGAGGGTCTGAGGGTAGTTCTTACAAACTTCGGCTTCTGTTTCCCAAGTAGCCTCTTCCTCAGTATGGTGAGTCCACAATACCTTCACGAGCAGGATCACTTTGTTGCGTAACACTTGTTCCTTCCTATCTAGAACACGTATTGGTTGAAGTACATAAGTAGCATCTTCACTTAACTGTACTTACTCCCATTTGATAATATGAGTAGGATCAAGAACGTATTTCTTCAACATCGATACGTGAAATACGTTATGCACGCCTGTGAGCAGTGTGGGCAGAGCAAGGCGGTATGCTACCACACCCACTTGGTCTAGAATCTGGAATGGGCCAATGAATCTTGGTGTGAGTTTTTCTTTCTTGCCGAATCGAATGACTCCATTCATTGGGGAAACCTTCAGGAATACGTGGTCCCCAACTTCAAATTCTAATTGTTGTCGTCTTGTATCGGCGTAACTCTTGTCTGCTCTGGGCTGCAAGAAGTCGACGTCTAATAATATCAATCTTTTCTGAGGTCGCCTGTACTAAATCTGGGTCAATCAAACTTTTCTTTCCAACTTCTGCCCAACAATGTGGAGCTCAACATGAGCACCCATACAAGGCTTCATAAGGAGTCATGTCAATGCTTGCTTGGAAACTATTTTTATAAGCAAACTCGGCATACGGGAGACAGTCATCCCAACTGTCCTTAAAGTCAAGCACGCACGCTCGCAACATATCTTCAAGTATTTGATTTATCCGTTCCGTCTGCCCATTGGTCTGTGGGTGAACGCAGTACAGAACTTCAACTTCACTCTCATTGCTTCCTGGATTCGAGTCCAGAAAATGGATGTGAATCGCGTGTCTTAGTCTGACACAATCTCCATAGGAACTCCATGCAGACGTACTATCTCCTTGATGTACAGCTTGGCTAAATCATCTACTGAGTTTGAAACTCTGATCGGGAGGAAATGGGCTGATTTCGTCAAACGGTCCGCAATCACCCAAATGGAGTCATGTCCCTTCCTCATCTTCGGTAACCCAGAAATGAAATCCCACTTCCACTCGGCTATGGGCATGGGCTGAAGTAAACCAGGAGGTTGGCAACATTCAGCCTTGACCTGCTGGCACGTGAGACAACGGGACACGAAGTCTGCTATGTGGGCCTTCATGTTGTCCCACCAGTACGAACGCTTCATGTCTCTATACATCTTCGTACTACCCGGGTGCATTGCCATCCTTGAATTACGAGCGGCTTCTAGGACTCCCTCCTCAAGTCATAGAGATTCGGGACGCATAGGCGGCCACGATATCTCAAACCTCCATCTAAGCCAATCCTCCATTCAGATTCCTCACTGTCACTTGCTCGTTTTCTCATCTTCACTAACTGTTCATCTTCTTTCTGTACTGTAATGATTCGGTCATCAATAAGCGGATGTAGTGTAAGTGTTATGATCTCATGCTCTTTGGTTGTCAAATTTTGTGTGCCAAAACATCTATCTGTGTTCTGTACATGTATGATCATTTATTAGAATTCAAGACACCTCAAGAAGCTACATGTTGAAGCCTCAAGAAGCTACATGTTGACACATCAAGAAGCTACATGTTGAAGCCTCAAGAAGCTACATGTTGAAGCCTCAAGAAGCTACATGTTGAAGCCTCAAGAAGCTACAATGTTGAAGTTCAAATCTAAAGAAACAACGCATGAAGTAGTTCTATGTTGATGAAGATCTCAAGCATGATATGGTTCAAGATCTGAAGCATGATATGGTTCAAGATCTCAAGCCTGATATGATTCAAATTATCTACATTCGTTGAATGGTTGCAGTTCAATGTCCATACGACATGGTTCAGGTTTGAATGAGCTTAGGTTGACCCTTTAAGTAGGTCACTTTGGATACATTAATCAAATATTTAAATTACATAAGGTTGGTCTATTCTACGACCAGTCCTAGCTCTTGTTCGACCAGTCCTAGCATTGGTTCGACTAGTCCAAGAAATTCCACGACCAGTCCTAAGTAGTTGAAGATTTTTCGAATTTTTTGGTACGCCCACGACCTGTCGTGGAGGTCCTTCGACCGGTCGTAGGAGTGGCTTCGACTCGTCCTCGACCAGTCGTGGAGCTACGACTTAAAGTCCAGTAACGATATCACTGGTCCTACGACCAGTCGTAGGTATCTACGACCAGTCGTAGGTGACCCACGACCAGTCGTAGGGTACTCACGACCAGTCGTAGAACGGCTTTTAAAGATCGCGCTTATTTTTTCAAAAATCTGTTAGAGCTACGACCAGTCGTAGGTTTCTAAGACCAGTCGTAGGAGCGATTTCTGCTTCTATAAATTGAACACGAAATTCAGAGTTTTCATAACTTCAACTTCATACGATTCAAGAATTTTCAAGTGATCACTCTGAGATAAGTTTGTGTTTATTTTAAGCTAGATTGTGCTTATTTAATATTCCTTTTTGCTAGCTTATTTAATTTGATTTTGTTTCTATATTCCAATCTTATTTGAAAAGAGGAATTATCTTATTCCTTCTTCTTGGAATCAAAATCAAATTTAGCTACGCCCAACGAGTTAAATCTAAAATCAATTAGAACTTAGAACCTTATGAATGTGAGTATTGGAAATTGAACTTTGACATTCAAATCATCTACTCCGATTGGTTCTACCGGGCTGCTACGAAAAGGAGAAATCCAAGTATTTTACAATTCTGTAAAATTCATTTACTTTTGGTTTTGTTTGAGGTTAAGACAGAAAAATCTCATTGTATTGGTTGTCTGAGGAAAACCAGAAAACTCAGAAAAGAGGGTTTTTGAATTGTGTAAGCCCAAGTGAAAAAGACACAATTGTAAAGGTTTTTGGTAAACCTGTGAAAACCTATTTGTTAGTGAACGCTAATATCCCCTGTGTGAGGATATTAGGAGTGGAGTAGCTTTTTGTGTGGCTGTTGAAAAACAGTTGGTGTACACACAAGCGAACCACTATAACTCTTTGACTTGTGGTTTGAATACTTGCTTAATTTTCATATCTTTTATCATTCGATCTTGTGGAATGTACAAGTGGATGTGAATGTTGTAATTATTTACATTTCAAGCAAGTGTGGGGATTGTTGTAATAATTTAGATCTTACTTCTGCATTTAAATTCAATTCCTTGCTATTTCATTTACTTATATTAATATTGAGTCCTTGATCCAAAAGAGGTTCTAGAAATAAGGTTGTCCTACCATAAGCCCTTGTTGATTATGGTGTAAGGTTGTCCTTAGAACTGAATTTGCATCAATCTCTCGATACCTTTTTATCAAGGTGATTTAATTTAGCTTTGTGAATTGATTCATATTGTAAGGCTATTGGCTTATTTTATTTCCGCTGATTTTATTTTAAATTTGGCATAGTCCTATTCACCCCCCCTCTAGGACATATAGCTTGGCCTTTTCATGTACATGGAGGAGTGTGACACTCTCGAACGGCTCCTCTACTGTAAGCTTCTATTCGAAGTCTCGCACAAACTCTACCATATTCCACTCTTTTATCATTAGCGGATCTACAAATTCTATTGTCTACTTACGGCTCAACATGTCGGCCAAAAGGCTGGCTTTGCCAGGATGGTAGGAGACCTCAAACTTGAAGTCTTTCAAGGTTTCCATCCAACATCGTTGCCTCATGTTCAGGTCGCTCTGAGTAAAGATATACTTGAGGCTTTTATAGTCACAAAGAGCTCAAAGTCCTCTCTGTAGAGGTAATGTCTCTAGAGCTTTAATGCGAAGATGACCGCCGCCAATTCTAGGTCGTGCGTGGGGTAGTTTTCTTCATGTTTCCTCAACTGTCACGAGGCATAAGCGATCACCCTATCCTTCTGCATAAGTACATAACCCAGACCGACTCGAGATGCGTCGGTGTATATAGTATACTTGACCCCTTGCTTTGGCAATACTAGCACGGGTGTGGACGTCAGCTTATCCTTTAATTCCAGAAAGGCTGCTTCTACTTTCTCGTTCCAGGCAAACTTAAGATCTTTTCGAGTGAGTTAAGACAATGGTCTGGATATCTTGGAAAAATCTTTAATGAATCGACAATAACAGCCAACAAGTCCGAGGAAACTCCTCACTTCTGTAACTAAAAGGGGCTGCTCTTAGTCCTGTACCACGGTTACCTTGGCAAGGTCCACAGCGATTCCTTCCTTAGAAACTACGTGTCCCAGGAACTTGACTTCTTCTTTCCAGAAGTCGCATTGCCGATATTGTGAATACAACTGATTCTTCTTGAGAGTATCGAAGATTGCTCGCAGGTGCTCTTCGTGATCTTTCTGACTTTTGGAGTATATCAAAATGTCATCTATAAACACGATGATGAATCGGTACAGATACGGCCGAAATGCCCTGTTCATGAGGTCCTTGAATATAGTCGATGCGTTTGTAAACCCAAATGACATCACGAGGAATTCGTAGTGCCCAAAACTAGTTCTGAATGCTGTTTTCTGCACGTCTTCATCCCTAACGCGCAACTGATGATACCCGGACTACAAGTCAATTTTTGACAAATATTGTGCCCCTTTCAACTGGTCAAACAGGTCATCTATCCTGGGCATAGGATACTTATTCTTGATCGTGACATGATTCAATCTGTGATAATCAATACACAACTGCAACGATCCATCTTTCTTCTTTATAAACAATACAGATGCTCCCCAAGGAGATACGTTAGGCCGTATAAAACTTGAATCCAGCAGATCATCTATCTGTCTCCTCAATTCCTCCATTTCACACGGAAGCATGCGGTATGTTAGTAAGGAAATGGGCGTCGCACCAGGCACGAGGTCGATAGTAAAGTTGATCTCACGCTAAGTAGGTAGTCCAGGTATCGTCCTGAACACGTCCGTGAAATCTTAGACTACAGGAGTGTCCCCAAGTGTTGGACCATCAACATTTTCCAACAAGGAAGCGTAACAACTAATGCGGTAGGGCCAATTGACCTGAACTGGGAAAGTGAAGGTCGTGCCCTCGGGCCCATGTATTGTCACCAATCTGGTTTCACAGTTGATCTCGGCCTTCATCTCGGTGAGCCAATCCATACCGAGGATGACGTCATAATGATACAGCAAGTTGACAATCAGGTCAATGCGCACTGTCCTGCTTCCTAACTCTATCAGGCAATCCTTACAAAGCTTGGTAGCGTCGGAGACAGTCCTTATCACGGTAAGGACTCTCCCCACAACCATAGGGGTAGTGTTCAACCCCAAACGCTTGACCGTAGAGCATGACACTATCGAAATAGTGGACCTAGTGTCCACTAATAGGAATACAGGTGTACCTTGAATGTGGGCAGTGACTAAGGGCACTGCAGTTACTGTCCCAGATGCTCCAGCTGCTAGTGTATGTACACGTGCCTGTTGAGGACGATTTGGTTGCACTGTCATAGGTAGTTGAGGCGGTCTATTTCGGAATACGGGAGGTTGGTTGTACAACTGTACTAGCTATGCCGATCGTAGAGGTGGAGTCAAAAAAACTTGTGGCAGATAGCGATTGATCCTCTGAGGTGGCATAAAGTCGTTATCCCTCATCTTGGTAAAGCAAAATGGCTCGTTATGGCCCATCTTCTTACAGTAGGTGCATGAAAAGTCTGATCGCCTCTGCTGGGTCAGTGGAACCATAAGCCTGGGAGGCGAATCTGCACGTGGCCCTCTTGTCGAGGAATGGTCGGTTCGTCGATTCAGGTCGAGGCCTTGGGCCCACGGGCATACATGTCCGAGACAATCTGTCTCCATCCTGCTTAGCTCGTATGGACATGTTTACTAGCTCAGCATAGTTGGGAATGCTAGCGCAACACATCTTCATACGGATATCGGGCCGTAGACCCTCAGAAAATCACCGCATTCTCATCGGCTCGTCTGCTAGGATCAATGGAACATATCTAGCCAGCTCCGTGAATCGGTTCTCATACTCAGCCACAGTCATTCCTTCCTATCGGAGGCGAAGAAATTCACCCTCCTTTTCATTATGGTAAGTGAGGGGAAAGTACTTTCCATGAAAACGATCTTCGAACGTGTCCCACGTCCACACATCCTGCAGGAACAGTTCGTAGGATGTTATCCCACTAAAGACTAGCTTCCTTCTCAAACATATAAATAACCAGCTCAACTTACCCTGCCTCAGTACAGTGCAATGGCTTCAGCATCTTGGATATACGATCCAACCAATACTCTGCCTCCTCGGGTCGGTGAGTCCCCTCAAAAGTAGGAGGGTGGAAGCACTAAAAACGCTCAAATAAGCCACTAGTGTTCATGGCTCCAGCAGGCTGCACAGGTGGCATAGGCGGGACCATGTTCATGTTTTGGGCAATTGCCCCCACAATAATGGCCTAAACTTGTTGTTGTTACTCCATTAGGAGCATCATTTACTCCAGCCTATCAAGGGGAGGAGTCGCCTGAGGCATGTGTGGCGTCGACGAAGACACGCGGTTCTGTTCCGGAACCGGTGGTACACAAGGTGTTGGCCCATTGGTGGGGTCAGTGGCCGGCTGTGAATCCGCCATAGTCTCAATATTCGAGCCCAAACTGGGGTCCGTATGGCTATCGCTCAAGGGAGGTGCCCCGTCAATCGATCTGCCAAGTGCGAGACGTGTTATGTTCCGAGTGTTTTTAGGAGGCATTCCCTGTATACAACACAGGGTGCAACGTGTGTAAGATTTAGAATAATATTACTCACTTTTCCAAATATTCTACACATTCCAAATCAAAAGAAGCTTCATGCATTTCATTTGGCCAAAATTGCCGCGATACATATGTTGTAGTATTACAGAAATCATGACAGAAGATGCATGTGAGCTAATTTAGTAAAAGTTTTAACACAAACTATTCTAACATTCAACTAAGCCAACAAGGGCTATTACATAGAAAAGTAAGAAACAAAGCAAAACAACAGATGACTGCAACATATGACTAGTCCGCTGACCCTGGTGAAGGCTGAGGCGCCCCCTTATCCTACATACAATACAGAAGAGCCTTCAAGGTGCGAGACATCTTCTTGAATTTCTGTTTCAGATAAGCCTGATTCTCTTTAAGCTTTTACTTCAACTCAGCCTGGTTTTCTTCTATCTTGGCCATACAGGCTTCTAAGGTGGCCCGATCATGGCAGTCTTCATGCATAGCAGGAGGAGGTCTCCCATCTGAATCTTGGGACTCCTCTTCTTCCTGTTCTTCTTCTTCACTGCTCTCTTCCCCTTCATTTTCTTCCTCGGCTTCACTTCCTTCTTCTTCTTCTGTCTCTTCCTCTATTTCATCCCCGTACTCATCAAGTCGAGCTTGGCGTTGCCTGGGGCCTATGCCCATATTGTTGAGTGTCGTCTTACTAATGATATGGATCAGGGCATGGTTATCCATATGGAGTCGGAAGCTGAAATTTCAGGCGATCTTACAAATAAGTCGACCAAAAGGAAGTGAGGCATCTCCTCGCATTGATCGTGCAGTACCGATAATCTGAGACAAGATGAGAGTAGGCAGGCACAGCTTGTCTCCCTGACCAGCTCTATACAAGAAATCCACCATGAATCAAGTACATTCCGTGCGGTTACTCCACCTGTGATATACGTTATACGTACATATGTGGTGGAGTAGATGGAAATCATTTGTCATTTTAGTCGACGCAAGGCTATTTCCTTGCCTCCACCGCTTAAGCAGGCCGCAAAGGAAATGTGTGCGGTGATTTCTTTCTCGTTCACTAGTAAGGTTTTTCTCGCTAGCATGCACAAGTCCACGTTCAACTCCCATGATACCAGCTATAACATCCACATTGACTATGGCTTCTGCCTCCCCAAAGGGATAGTAAACTGAAGAGGCTCCAATAGTGGGTTTTGTATGTGGGTATAGAAGGCCCATACGGTACCTTCACTAGCATGAGTATTTCCTTCAAACATGGGACCTCACCCATTTTCTAGGAGCATGTCAATTACTGGATACAACTCGAAGAGCTTTTCATCAACATGAGCCTCAAATACAACTTTGCGGTCAAGGAACTTACCAAGTTCGGCGCCCGGTGGTAGAGATCTTTCAATGGGGATCCGCGGGTCAAGATCCTGTTTCGATCTTCGCTCCCGCTCGGCACTTGTGCTAGCCTCGGTGCTCGTTTTCTTCCTTGAACGGGTCGGACGGCTAGGCCCGGCTTCATCTGAGGCCGCCCTCTTCTTTCCCATAAGGGAAAGGAGTGTGGAGAGGGAGAAGATAGTGGTAACAGGCTCAAAGAAAGCCATGGAAGTGGAAAGCTAGGAGAATGAGGTGGGTTTGGGAAGTTTGAGAGTTATAAGACACAATGATGTAGGTTTTGTGCTCAAATGTGGGGAAATAGGGAAGGTAAAGAGTAGTAAGACGTAGTTGTGAGAGAAGGGTGGTAAATAGGTGCCAAATGTGGAAGAAAATGGAAGATTGAGTGTATGGGAGAGTGGATTTGAAAGGGAAATGGGTTTTGGAAGGTGTAGAGGTGTTTGGGAGGGTTGGAAATTTAAAAATTTAAAAAAAAAAGGGTGAAATGGGGTTTTGGGGGCTAAAAGGAGGGACCCACACATGTGTCAGGGCTCACATGGCCAGGCGGTGGGAGGCACACTGCCATTGCCGCGGGACCGCCGAGGTCTGCTAGGAAAGCGGGCGACGTGCCGCCATCCGGGCGGTGCCGCCGTGCCCCCTGGGTCGCCGGCGGTGGCTCCACCCTGGGGCAGTGGCCACCCCTTCCCGGGGTGTTGTACATGTGCGGGGGACCCCCTGGGTCCCACCGAAAATTGCGATTCGGGCCCCCATGCCCATGTGATGTGTTTTCTCGGTCTAACAAGTGCGTATTCGTGCTTTTTTTTGGATTATTCCAAGTGTGGAATTCGCCGAATTATCGTTCAAACTCGTCGATCGACGGCCTAAGGGGGACTGATATCATTTCACATGATCTCGGACGCGTACAAGCAACATCACAACGGTCAATTTCACCTGTCGGCAAAACCTTGGGATTCTACGATCATTTCTACATTTTATCACCCCTCCTAAGTCAAAGTGCATCAGAGTGCGTCGTGTTACCATAACCCAGGTCCAATTTAATCCAAATCATACTCTAATACCAACATGTAATGCCCTGAATTTCGAGGGTCGAGCAAAGCTCAACTCCCGAGATCCAGTACATCACTTATGCAACATGGATAATGATCTTTAAATGTTGTCCATATTAATGTATTAAATAAGAGTGGGATTATACTAAAATGGCATATCATACTCCAGATATAATTAAATTAGCAAGCGGAAGTGTAACATCCGAAAAAATCGAGGGTCGAGCATAAACCCAACTCCCGAGTTCCAGAACATCACTTATGCAACATAGATAATGATGATTAAATGTTGTCTGCATTAATGTAGTGAACATGAGTGAGATTAAGCCAAACAGCATATCATACTCCAGAGATAGTTAAATTGCAAGCGGAAGACTGTGATAGATATATAAAATATATAAAAACTATGGTGAGTCTCCAGAGTGTGATAACATTACCAGGTTAAATAATTACAAGTATAGTTCCAAAATATACCAAATGTGTAAGTGTAATGGCTTCTATCCCAAGTACCATAGCCCCGTCAATACAATACCAGGTCTTCATAAACCTGACAGAGAACTACATGTAGGAGAACTCCTCCTCCACATCACAATGGTTCGGCTCTGCTTCATAAGCATCGCCATCACCTGAAACTCAACAAATCTGGTTGGTGTGTACAACACCATCCCGTAACGTGGGAGTGAGTGATCAACTCAGTGTAACAATAAAGCATAGGTTAACATGTTATCAACTCAATCAAGCAGTAATGATAAAGCAGTACAATCAAACAATTCTAATTACTCTTATTTAATGCAAGTATGAAATGACATGATGTATGCCCTTGCCAAACCACCCTCATGCGACACTATCTTACGTTCGCGAATGCGTTCATCCCTCAGTGCTCCACATCTACCAGGCACATGCAGTGCGATGACGAGCATGATTACCGAGTAATTATTAATCTTTTCAAACAGCAGTATTGGGAAACTAAGGTACCTCCCTTCTATCATTCCCAAACATGATCCATTCTAGGGTCGTCAGTCCTAGTTAATCTCATACGATATTATGGTTTGAGAGGCGTAGCGAAGGCATCACAAAGGGCTCGTCACCCGTCAGCACAGATACAGATCTCACCGTATGCGGCTCAATTGCTAGCCGTCAGCTCGAATACAGGTCTCACCGTACTCGGCTCAATCGCTAGCCGTTAGCTCGAATACAGATCTCACCGTACTCGGCACAACTCATGCTCTAGTTGCTATGAAGGGCTCGTTGCCAATCACAGACCTTAGAGTATACTCGAAGACACTACGGAGGACTCATCGCCCGTCAGCACGAATACAGGTATCACCGTATTCGGCTCTCGCCGTAGGTGTCGACAACTCGAATATAGTGTCTCATACCACCATAATCGGCTCACGAGTCTGGTTGCTCACTGGTCACTACGAGGAGGGACGTGGCCCCAGCGTAGGCCGACAGCTCGACCACGGTGTCCCATACCACCATGGCCGGCTCATGAGTCTTAGCGGATCGAGGTACCATGGTTAAAAGGGATTTCACTGGTAAGTTTGGTACCCTAGGTTCAAGCAGTAGCGTCCAAACATGGTGAGCATACATTAGACAGATCGGGTTACTTGATGAGCTCGGCTAGCTTGAGCGCACAACAAGTTGAACGACATGAAGTGCATAAGCACTTCGCGTGGCCAACCACTATCGCCAACCGAAGTACGACTCGAGTTCGTCGAACACATCTCACGTGGCAAATGAATCACAGCCACGAATTCAATTCTGGTACCGATTGTCTGGACTATAATCATAGCCCCAAACACAATCAATTGCAGATAGATAAAGCAGTAGTGGATCAAGATTCAACTCATACAATCAAGGTCTGGTATTATCCGTTTAGGACTGTCAGGGCTGTTGCACGCACTCGTTGCTCCACTCCCCCATCACCCATGACGGATCATACAACGTAACATGAATTTAAACATATGCATCACATAGATAAAATCATACAATCAATTGAGCATGTTATGAAGCACAACACAAGCATGAGTTTGTACATATTCAATTCCTAATCACACAGCTATCCAAGGAAATCATACACATAGTTAAAGGAGTTGAGAATCATATCTCAACACCCTTATACATTACAATTTACTAACGACTACTCATTCAGACATTTCAACAAACACTTTAGAATACATACATCAACATACATGACATATGTTGATCACATAGGCATTAGGCCAAATCCTTACACTAGGGAGTTGCCCCAATCATAACACGCGTACACCCACGACGGATAGTCATGGAGAGTAGGAATCCAAGTTCCATATTCATTTGAACTTTTTCACAAACACTTGGGCTACACATTTCAACATATATAGCATATAGTGGCCGTGGCATGAGTCAGGGCAAATCCTTTCATCAAAGGAGTATCGCCAATACAACAATCATATATCCATGACAATTAGTCATGGCGAGCACGAATGAGAATTCTATACTCATTCAGTCATATTCACAAACACTTAGAATACACCATTACAACATACATAGTGTATGTTAGCAAAACATGTATTAGGGCTATCCCTTCGCCCAAGCAAGTATTTTATCCATGTATAATATATTCATACAGCAAATAATCATGGCAAATACATCTCCAAAATTTATACATATACGGTACTTTCTAGAATACACAATTTCAACATACATAGTGTATATAAGCAAAACATGTATAGGGCGAGTCCTTTCGCCAAACAAGTAATTTATCCACATATAATATATTCATACAACAATTAATCATGTCAAACACATTTCCAAAATTTGTACGTATACGGTACTTTCTACAAATACCTAGAGTATGTAGAATTTCATATTTTTTATCGTTAATCGAAACGGAAAACAAATAGCACTTTGTACATGTGCAATTGCATGCAGATCATGAATCTATCATTATCTGACATTGAAATCGTTGAAAACCATAACCTATACACCTAAAGTCCACACCTTTTGTCGTAGAATCGTAACGGAGTCGATAGGTTTGCTAAGCTTTCGTATTTGGCAGATTGGTAACCTATAGGATGCTTCAGGTTAGTTATTTCATAACCTACAACTATCAAAACCCCAAAACAAATTAGGGTTAGGGTTTCTTACCTAGAAATGGAGCTGGAATCGCCGGAAAAGTGATTAGAATGGAGTGGTGGAGCTCGTGGAGCGGCAGAGAAGCATGGCAGGGAGATTCTCCCACTTTCTCTCTCTTTTCTCTCTTCTCTCTCTAGGGTTTCTCTTAAATTCGGATGGCTGAAATGAGAGAGGGTTTAAGGTCCTTATATAACCCCAAATCTCACCAAAACAGAATTCTAGACAAGGTATACTTAGGTTATAACCAAAGCGGACCTTTTCCAGCTCAACGGAGGACTTCTGGCGGGCCTCCTTGAGCCAAAGGTCGGACTTAAGCTTACAAACTATGGATCTAGGTTCTATTAAGTTTTCGTTCCAGTAGGGTTCTCAGATCATGCGTGGCGGACCAGTTTCAGTTCAACGGTCAGCGGATCTCGATCGGAGATTCCGAGTACATGGATATGTATATGAAATTTCTCCTGATTCAAGGGTGTAATTTGGTCTGATTCTGACGGTCTGGTTGCTTAAAACTGATCCACAAGCAAGAGGTGCTAGATTACTATTCAAGATATTTTATTTTAAATTAATTTCACATTTCTCACACTCTTCACTCCGAGCTCAAGCGAATAGCGCTGGGACACTATCTGGATTTGATTTCCGAGATGGTTGTCAAGCCTAGCAAGGCGGTCTTAATTCCTTAACTTCGTGTTAATCGGACTTCCGACGTGCGGTCCAGATCTGATACAGAGTTTCAAGATGCTCCCGCGAGCAGCCGGGTAATGAGATTGATCCTAGATTTTAGGGTACCCTAGCGTCAATGATTCTACAAGTTTTGGGTCTTGCAGATCGTATTTAAAGTGATTGGTGCTAATTTCACAGGCATTCTAGTTTAACACTAGCTAATTCTCGCCTAATTTCTAAAGGATTTAGTCCGAAATAATTTCTGCCTGAGGTGGTACCTGGGCCTTTGTAGTTTGTATATAAAGTGATCCAAGTTATACAACTTAGCTAGTTTAAGATAGTGTCTAGGGTGAAAGTACTTTGAAAAATTGAAAGATCAAGGTGGTGAAGGGTGGGATTTGTGAAGAAAACGGTTCGAAACTGGATTTGAGACCTTGAATTGAGCGTTTGAGAAGATAATCAGGTGTTAGGATTGACTCATTGCCTAAGGACGTCTAATTCCAGGTTGGCAAAAATCCAGGATGTTACAATCTACCCCCCTTAAAACAGAATTTCGTCCACGAAATTGCCTAAGGGTAATAAGGAAAGATTTAATTATTTCTTTTGCCTAAGTCTTATTGATTTCGAGTTCCTACGCGTGGTAGGGTATATACTAGCCTGGTTCATTTTAGTCTACCCCCCTTAAAACTTATATCATTGTCCCTTGCTTATATCCTAATGGTTTGCTACAATGGATTTCTAAGGAAGATTCAGATCCTAGTTAGTGATCTATCTTTACGCACAGTCTGGATCTATTCCCTTCGATCCTGGACCAGTGGGGCGAGGGTCCACCACGTTTTCGCTGCGCCACTTTGGTCAAACGGATATATTAGCTGACCTAACTAGATTGAGCTCATAATATTCTACCCCCCTTAAAAACTTAATTCGCTAAGGCTTAAGGATTTATGTCTCGCTCCGTATGTCAGAACGAAGTAAAATTTTAGACCTATCTTTGATATGAAATGGGAAACGATCTATCAATACATTTGTCGTCCTTTCATCGATGATGTGTGCTATGGCATTGGTACCTATGGTTATAAAAAGGAGCTAAGATGTATTCTACCAAAGGAGGATCTTTGTCACGATCCCGACTTACCTCTTTAATCATATCTAGTTGAATACTGTAAGATAATTTGCACACTCTTAGTACATAAAGAATCTAGACACATAGGTTAAGGGACAGCCTATTCTTCTAAGTCCATAGGCACAATATGCATGCCAGAATGGTCTGTGGTTCGAGACCTAATCCCTAACTCTCTCTATTGCCCATTTGAGAAATTTCTCAGGCCTTAAAAGACAAAGTATCCCTATTGGCTATATGTTTTTACACTTCTCAAAGATGAAGTTATAAACGTTTGGTTGTAAGTGGTCGAGCCAACACGGAGGGAAAGTTGTGTAGTGGGTCAGAATCGGATACATGGACCTTCTGCCTCGCGAAGATAGAAAATTGTCGTATGAGTTCTGAATCCTAGTTAATCCCGACTCCCTGTTTGATCAGAGCATAGAGTTCATTGGCAACTACCAGGATTGAGAATTCAATTCAAACCGCGAATACCTCGCTGATATATATCGTTTCTCTACTCCGTGTTCCCGGTTGTAATAAGTCCTCGAGAAGGCAATTCTAAGGGATGCATGGATTTGATCTAACATTAAATCCAAAGGATATATAAGTTTCCTCTAAGCGTGACTAGTTCTATGTCAAACAACTTTCCTAGGAGTTATCAAAGAAGCCTATGAGTATTAAGGGGATTCAACGAAAGAACGGGGTCTCGCTCCAAACTACTTAAGCCGACTAATTAAATCTATCTTTCAAGTATCTTAGCATAATGAATCCTTTACATTCTTTAGTGCCTAGTCGCAACGTATGAGTAGCGTAGTCCCCTAGTTGTAATCCAAAGTCTATGTTGTTCACTCCCCAAGTATAGGGTTGTGATGTAGTAATAAACTCGGTAAGATCGAGGTCGAATCCACAGGGATTGAAACCTATACGTTATCTGAAAATAACCAGATCTAGAACTAGGCTAAGCTGAAATCTAAACCAATTGTGATTTGAAGAATAATAGTGAAATATTAATCTATATTTAGAGAATTCAAAGAAGGGAACTAGGGATTCAGGGGATCCACTTGTAGAGATCGGGGAGATTACGCTTGATTTACGACCTCAACTGGAATTGAACTACTTTTGATTAAATTTCCAAGGAGATGAAAGGTGTGAGACTCAGAATCAATTTCATCACAAAACCATGCCCATGAGACAAGGTAAACAACAAAACGAAGCCAATCCACAACCAATCAACAATGGATGAATGTTAGAAAAAGTTCTGTCATCCAACCATGTCCAAGGGGCAATGATGAATAACAGGATTTCCTAACATCAAGATAAAAATAAAGGAATTACATAAAGCTATCACAGATTAATTGTAATTACAGTCACAAAAAATCATTAAAAACTATATGTAATTTCTTATAATCAACTAATGGAGAAGTAGTTCAATGTATATGATCCAAGCCGTAAAATCCCATCACACTACAAGCTTCACCCCTTAGCCCTAGCTAAGGGGTTTAGCCAACCATGTTTGGCTAGATCTCTCAACAGTAAGGGAAGAAAAATAGCAAAAGCATAAATGAAAAGTTTTCTCTCTCTCCCTGTCTCTCTCTCTCTTTGTCTGAGAATCTCTCTCTAGCCGTGAACTCTCTGTCTCTCCCTTCTTTCCACCCCTCAGTCTCCAAGTCTCTCTCTCCTTTTATAGCAGCAACCGGTCAGTCAGTGAGAGTCCTCCGCATAATTGCGTAACAGGAACAGAAATTGCCATTTTTGCAGCGCATGCAGACTTCCGAAAATCTCAGAATTTCCAAAGTGGAAGTCTCTCCTTCCAGATTCCTTTTCTCTCACCCACACCATGAGGTTGGTCAGTCATGCCCTGATCCCTGTTCGGAAAGATCTGATCAGCAAATCAGATCACAATGTTGTGGCGGTGGGGTCCACCAACTTCACGAATCTCTTTTGAATTCGCAGCATCGAAAACAGGGTCTGACGCTATTTGGTTTGCAAACCATCTGCACACGTGTGGGATGTCGTCGACGTGTGAACCCAACTAGAGTGGGGTCGAAATTTCCCTCTGAACAGGATAGACGGTCCGGATTCTCCCTACGGATAATGATGGGTCCTTACATTCATCATCTTGATTGTACAGCGATCTCAAAAATCAGTCGAACGCGGAAACAGGGGGTGCGGATCTCTTCCGCTGTGATGCTGGTGGGACCCATTGTCTGTATTTGTTGAGAAATCCACGCCGTTCATTCAACTCGTGGCGAAAAACAAGTATGAAATGGATGGTTTTATATTGGGTTTGGCATGGCCCACAGAATATCTTGCTTCACCGTCTGAATTACGTTTAACGGTTTGGATCGTCCGATGGCTTGCATGAGGGAGAAAGGGAACCTAGGACTTGATAACATGGGCCTTGGGAATCTGGTGGATGGGTTGGATTGTCGATATGAACAATAGGTGGGGCCGACAACATGAACCAGTGATCGGACAGCGTTAACGCTGTAAGGAAAAATGGAAGTTTCCATTTTTTTGCTGAAATCGGTCGGTCAAACCGACTTTGACCGAGTCATTTGGTCCGGTATACGGCCAGCGCACATGTGCTTGTATGCACATGCTATACATGTGGGGTCTACTATGATGTAAACAAGAAATCTGTACCGACCATATGTTTTGTCACCTCCTAAAATGGGCTGATAGCAACTTTGAAGCATATCATGTTATCAGGTGGGCCCCACTTAATGAATTAAGGGGCTGATCCGTCTGTTGGGCCACTTCCACAGGTATCCAACGGTTGAAATTTAATATGTACGGTTAATTTATGGTCCTCAGGCCATGTATGAAGTTTCCAGCCTAACAGATGGTGAAAACCCTGTGGTCTTGCATTATGGACCAATTTCGGGCCTCTTAAGCTTCAGTTTCTCGGTTTTCTTCGATCTCTGGCGTGCAACTCTGTCGATCTCAGTCCCTGGAGTTCGTTTATTGCCTTTGGTGTCATCAGAGCATTAAATCCATGCTTTAAGCTTCCTTTTTCAGTCCATGCTCATAAATACACTCTGCATCACAAACACGAATAAAGCGGACCATTAAACGGTATCATGTCTGTAAATCCAGGCAATAATCAGGGTCTGATATGCAATATTTGACCCTCAACACAACCCCCAACCAGTATTTTGCTAGTCCCGAGCAAAATATGTGAAAATAAGTTGAGAATTACAGGGCAATTTCTATGCAACCGAGTGAAATCTTGAAAGACGATTCAGATACAAGAAATCTAAGATTCATGAATGTTAGGCATTATTCTCTCCTAGACTCATGCACATGGTAAATTTCATAATCAAGTTCAAAGTATTCATCCATCAATTAGAAAAATTCAAAACATTGAGTTTCATGGTTGTATGGTGTAATCTCGGCTTATCGATCATTAAGATTCAATCCGTTATTTCTTGATATCATTGATAACCAACAAGAGAAATCAGGACAACCAAAACCTTACTTAAAACTTTCCTCACAGATCATCTTTTCATTCTTTTAGCTTTTGATTTTATTTTTTTTTCATTAGAAGTAACGCCAAGAAGGGGAATCACATCCTCACCTATAGGGAGCAAACCTATGGTGAAGACTGTACATCCTTTTTCACATATTATCCGTGTGGAATTAAATCTACACCTATAGGGAGCAAACCTATGGTGAAGACCATTCGCCCAATCCTTTCAATTTCTCAGGTTGGTTCCTTTCAAGCTTAGTGGTCACCAAGTTAATCCTTTAATATCGAACTGAACCTTAATGTGCAAGCAAGATGTGTCTTGTGAAATCATGACTCCATCAATGTTTTAAAGCTTCTAATCATGAATTGATAATTCGAACTCAACTGTGACATCTAACAACTAACGGAATCCAAGAGTCATAAATTACCAACATCACTTATCTTGTAATTCTAAATCCAAGATGGTCGTCAAAATCACTTCGAATTCACAGAAATTCCAGAAAAAATTAAAATTTTCACAACTTTTGCTCAAGACCAAGAAAACACTGATTAGGAAACCTAATCTCCCACCCCCAACCTAAAATTTACATTGTCCTCAATGTAAAAGATGTAAGCATGTAATGAACATGGGACAACGAAAGTAAATGAGAAGTGATGGGAAGATAGTACCTGGGTAACGAGTTGAGAGAGACTTTTCCATAGAGATCTCAACATGAGAGTGGGTCAGCACAAGAGTGAAACCAATCGAAAGTAAAACACAAATAACAAAAATAAATTCCTACCTATACCACTTTCGCAGGTGCTCTCGATTGCATTTAGCGTATGCAACAAGCCTTTAAACCCCTAGGTTGCCCCTAGTGGACGAGTTGTAGTCTCGTGAGGGTTTGCAGCAATGTTACCCACAAACATTGAATTGACTAATCATGGAATCAAAAGCTGGGTTGCCTCCCAGGAGCGCTAAGTTTAACGTCTTCAGCCAGACTAAAGCAACTACCCTAATCCTATGAAAGCAATAAACCTACCTATACCTCCATCAGACTGGGAGATCATTCCTGGTAAACAGGATCAGTCAGAGGCATGGACATGTCCTCTGAATCAAATTTCTCGACAAATGGCTTTAAGCGATGTCCATTTACTTTTAACTCCTTGCCATTGTCGGGGTCTCTTATCTCAACGACCCCATGTGGATATGCAGTAACGACAATGTAAGGACCGGTCCAACGAGATCGAAGCTTACCCGGAAAGAGATGTAATCGAGAATTATACAAAAGGACTTTCTGACCTGGCGTGAATGATTTTCGTAGAATGTGTCGGTCATGAAACGCCTTCATCCTGTCCTTGTAAATTCTCGAGTTCTCGTACGCTTCGTTCCGGATTTCTTCAAGTTCATTTAATTGAAGTTTGCGAAGCGAGCCAGCGTTGTTCAGATTGAAATTTAGATTTTTGATCGCCCAGTAAGCTCTATGTTCCAACTCCACAGGCAAGTGGCAAGCCTTCCCATAGACGAGTCTAAAGGGAGACATTCCAATAGGGGTTTTAAAAGCAGTACGGTATGCCCATAAGGCATCGGTCAATCGAATTGACCAATCCTTACGGTCAGGGTTAACCATTTTCCCCAAAATGTGTTTGATCTCCCTATTGAAAATCTCAACTTGCCCACTTGTCTGTGGGTGGTATGGGGTGCTCACCTTATGAGAGATACCATATTTCTTCATTAAACTCTCAAATGGTCTATTACAAAAGTGTGAACCCCCATCACTAATAATGGCTCGAGGCGTTCCGAATCGGGAAAGGATGTTTTCTTTCAGGAATTTAATGACCGTGCGATGGTCATTAGTTCAACACGGAATCGCTTCGACCCATTTAGTGACATAGTCTACTGCAAACAAAATATATAAATTCCCAAAAGATTGGGGGAATGGCCCCATGAAATCGATGCCCCAACAATCAAATGCCTCTATGATAAGAATGGGATTCAAAGGCATCATATTTCGATGGGACAATGCTCCCAATTTCTGACAACGCTCACAAGCTTTGCAAAACTCATGAGTGTCCCTGAACATAGTGGGCCAATAGAAGCCACACTGCAGAATTTTGGCCGTGGTCTTTTTTGCAGAAAAGTGACCACCACAGGCCTGTGAGTGACAGAAGGAGATGACACTCTGATGCTCATTGTCTGGCACACATCTCCTCAAGATTTGGTCTGGGCAATATTTAAACAAGTATGGATCATCCCAGAAGAATTTGCGCACCTCGGTGAAAATTTTCTTCTTATCTTGCACAGTCCAATGTGTCGGTATGGAACCTATGGCAAGATAATTGGCGATATCAGCGAACCAAGGTGAATGAGAGACTCTAAACAACTGTTCATCATGGAACATGTCGTTAATTTGCGTTGTCTCAAAGGAATCAGAGGGATTAAGGCGAGAAAGATGGGCAGCCACTACGTTCTCTACACCCTTTTTATCTTTTATCTCTATATCAAATTCCTGGAGTAAGAGGATCCATCTTATCAGGCGGGGCTTAGCATCATTCTTAGACAGAAGATACTTAAGCGATGTGTGATCAGTGTAAATAATGATCTTGGATCCAATCAAGTAGGACCTAAATTTGTCCAAGGCGAACACTACGGCTAAGAGTTCCTTTTCCGTAGTCGAGTAGTTTACTTGGGCAGGATTTAGAGTCTTACTTGCGTAATGAATAACGTAGGGTTTCTTATCTTTTCTCTGGCCTAGAACTGCCCCAAGAGCATAATCAAACGCGTCGCACATAAGTTCAAAAGGAATGCTCCAGTCAGGTGGCTGTATGATGGGTGCACTAGTCAATATGCCCTTAAGCTTAATGAAAGCTTCCTGACATGGTTCAGTCCACTCGTATGGTGCATCCTTTTGAAGTAGATTACATAGAGGATGAGAGATGAGACTAAAGTCCTTTATGAATCTTCTGTAAAACCCGGCGTGTCCTAAGAAGGATCGCACGTCCCTTATATTCTTGGGTGGAGGTAGGTTAGAGATAAGATCGATCTTTGCCTTATCCACCTCGATTCCTTTGGATGAAAAATGTGTCCAAGGACAATTCCCTTCTGAACCATGAAATGGCACTTCTCCCAATTAAGTACCAAGTTCTTTTCTTCACATCTTTTCAGCACACATTTAAGACTTTCCAAGCACTCGCTGAAAGATGGACCGAAGACAGAGAAATCGTCCATGAAGACCTCTAAATATTGCCCCACCATGTCAGAAAATATGCTCATCATCGCTGGAAGGTGGCAGGAGCATTACATAGTCCAAACGGCATCCTTCGGTAAGCAAAGGTGCCGTAGGGACATGTAAACGTAGTCTTTTCTTGGTCTTCAGGGGCGATCTCTATCTGATTATAGCCCGAATACCTGTCAAGGAAACAGTAATAGGAATGACCAGCTAACCTTTCCAAGATCTGATCAATGAAGGGCAAAGGAAAGTGGTCTTTCCTCGTGACGGTATTTAATTTTCTGTAGTCAATGCACATCCTCCAACCAGTAGTGACTCTAGTCGGCACGAGCTCATTATTGGCATTGGCTACGATGGTGATCCCGGACTTCTTAGGAACCACCTGAGTTGGACTCACCCATTGACTATCGGATATAGGGTATATGATACCCACATCCAATAGTTTAAGAACCTCGGCCTTAACCACTTCCTTCATGTTTGGATTTAGTCTACGTTGTGGTTGCCGAGCTGTCTTCGCATTATCCTCAAGATATATGCGGTGAGTACAAATCGAGGGGTCGATTCCCTTGAGGTCCGCGATTGTCCATCCAAGGGCTCTCTTATACTCCAGGAGAGTAGATATAAGCATACTCTCTTGTTCTTTCTCAAGGTGGGCAGAAATCACCACCGGGTATGTCTCATCTTGACCTAAGTATGCATATTTTAAATCAGAGGGCAAAGGTTTTAGCTCAAGCTTCGGTGGCTTGAGGTTAGACGGTAGAGGCACTTCATCAGTTTGGGGTAACTTTTCAAATTATGGCATCCACCGGTTAACTTCAAGTACCGGTACCGCATCAAGCATGGCACACGTCTCCCTAATTATGTCATCATCAAACTCATGGGAGTGGTCCAGGCACGTCTCTAGAGGATCAGAGGAATAAGGTAAGGGGTGTCCTATCTTCCACGAAAGTATCGATCATGTTAATATCGTGGATATCGTCATCTCTTCTACCCGTCTGCCAGTGTTGAAAAAGATATTCATTTCTAATGTCATATTCCCGAAAGACATACTCATGACACCATTCCTGCAATTGATAATTGCGTTTGAAGTGGCAAGGAATGGGCGACCAAGAATGACGGGAATCTGAGTGCTTGTATTGTTGATGGGTTTGGTATCCAGGATGATGAAATCTACTGGGTAATAAAATCGATCAACCTGGACCAACACATCCTCAATTATTCCTCTTGGTACACGAACAGAGCGATCAGCAAGTTATAGTGTGGTTAAGGTGGGTTTTAATTCACCTAAACCCAACTGTTTGTATACCGAGTAGGGAATAAGATTAACGCTCGCTCCTAAGTCAAGAAGTGCATGATCAATTCGATAGTCCCCAATTACACATGATATGGTTGGGCTACCGGGGTCTTTGAATTTTTGCGGCACATCTTGCTTTAGGATGGCACTCACTTTCTCAGTCAGGAAGATTTTCTTTTGAATATGTTGTCGTCTTTTGGTCGTACATAAGTCTTTCAAGAATTTGGCATAGGAAGGTATTTGTTTCACGGCATCAAGTAGAGGAATGTTGACCTTTACTTGTTTCAACACCTCTAGAATATCCTGAGAGTTAGAGAGAGGTTTTGGTGCAACCAACCGTTGAGGAAATGGAGCAACCGGCTTTCCTTGAGGTTCCAGTTCTAACTCTGGTGGGGCATGGCTAGATCCATCTTCTTTATCCACTTCCGGGTCCTTAGACTTTTCAGCCCTAAACGGAATGGTTTTGCCAATGATTTTTTCACTCCTAAGAGTGGTGATGGATTTAGCTTGCTCCATCTGATTTGAAGAGCTTGGATCGCTAATTTCATATTACGATTTAGGATTGGGAAGAGGTTGAGCTGGGAAGCTCCCCTTGTTCCCAATCGCATTTTCAGCCTTAAGTCCTTGTATTGCTTTTGTAAGGTCTTGAAAGGCCTGTAGCATACCCTGATTGAAAAGCTCTTGCTTTTGAAAATGTTTCAGAACCGGATCCTCTTAAGGTTTCTCTTGAGTTGGATTTTGATTTAGGAAACCTTGAGGTGTAGCAGTTTGTCCATTCCTCCAACTGAAGTTTGGATGGTTTCTCCAGCCAGGATTGTATGTGTTAGAGGTGGGCCCACTAAAAGGTCTTTGGTAATTGGTTACAACATTGGATTGCTCATTCAATACCTCTTGAAAGGCAGATATAGTTGGGCAATTCTCAGTAGTGTGAATGTTGCAACCACAAATACTACAAACAATTTCCTTGGCCTTATCCTTCTTTATTCCATGGCCTCGAGTTTTCGAGTGAGATTGGCTACCTTGGCGTTAATATCATCATCCTCTTTCAGGAGGTACATTCCACCTTTTTCTTTGGAATGAGTCGGCCTAGGCGTAGTACTCGGTCTAGGGGAGATGTCCCATGTTTGTGTGTTCTCAGCAAGTTTATCAAAGTAGTCTCCACTTCATCGACACCTTTATTCATAAACTCCCCATTACACATTGTCTCAACTAATTGGCGCATGGGATATGTCAGTCCATCATAGAAAAAATTCATGATGCGCCACGTTTCAAAACCATGTTGTGGGCATGAACTGACAAGATCTTTGAACCGCTCCCAACATTGGAAGAATGTTTCATCTTCCCTTTGGGCAAAGTTCATGATCGACTTCCTAAGGGTGTTCGTCTTATGATATGGAAAAAACTTTTTAATGAACTCCCTTGTCATGTCATTCCATTTGCCAATAGATTGAGGACGTAGTGAATGTAACCACGTCTTGGCTTTCTCTTTCAAAAAAAAGGGAAAGAGTTTTAACCTGATCGTGTCATCAGACACGTTAGGAAAGTATAGGGTAGTCATGATCTCATCGAACTCTTTCAGATGTAGATATGGATTCTCTGACTCAAGCCCATGAAATTTAGGAAGGAGTTGGATCACCCCTGACTTGATATCCATATGTCTTGCATTCTCCTGAAAAACCATGCATGAGGGCGTACTCACCACCGCCGGTTGTAAGTAATCTCGTAAGGTACGAGGCGGGGGTGCTTGATGCACCTCATTCTCATCCTGGACATCTTCTACCCTAGGTTGGGGTAGACGAGGTTGATTTCCAGCCATATCCTCAATTAACTCAGGGGAATTCGAGCGTTGTCTAGTCCTGCGATGGACAGTTAACCCCTCAACTAATCCTCCTTCAGTCAAGAGACGTCGAGTGTTGTCACGAGCCCACTTGGGCATGAAACACTCATAGCCCTCAATTAAATTCTAAACCTAATCCTAAGAAGGGAAATAAAAATCTAAAAAGAAAGAGAGGGTTGGAAGGAAGTTACCAAATTGGAGTCTCTAAATTAAGATCCTGCAAAAAGAAACCAAAAGAGATTAGTTCCTAAAAATAGAAATTCTAAAGTTAGAAAATTCTAAGGTGGAAACAAAGTTAGTTTCTAGAAAAGGAAAGTTTCCTAAACCTAGAATTAGAAAGTTTCTAAAAATAAAGGAAGAATGAGTTAGTTTCTAAAATTAGAAAGAGTCTCTAAAAAGGAAAATAACTAACCTAGTTTCGAAAAACAAAAGAGGAAGGTTCTAAACCTAGAGTTAGAAAGTTCTGAATTAGAAATCCTAATCCTAAAATAGTAAGTAATATGAGTTTCTAAAAAGGAAATAATTTCTAAAATAAATGAAAGCCTAGAAATAGAAAAGTTCTAAAAATAGAAAGTAGAGAAATTCTAACCTAAAATTAGAAAATCCTAAGAAGAGAAATAGCAGTAAACTAGTTTCTAATTTAGAAAAAGAGAAATTCCTAAGAGAGTATAAATTTCTAAAACAAAAGAGGAAAGTTCTTAACTAGAAAGTAAGTTAGTAACAGAAATTCTAAAAATAGAAAGTAGAATTTAGAAAGAGCTTACCGAATTAGAAATTTTTAAAAGGCCTACAAAACAGGAAAGTTAGTTTCTAAACAGAAAGTTTTTAAATAGAAAGTTTCTAAAAATAAAATAGGAAACAAATTAGATTCTAAAAGAGTTAGAATTAGAAACTTGCTAAAAAGGAATACTAATCTAGAAATAGCAAGGAAAAGAGAAATTACCAATTTAGAAACCTATCTCAGAATCCTACAAAATAAGAAAGTTGGGTTAGTTTCTAAAAAGGGAAAACCATCCTAAAATAGAAAGTTACTTAAAATATAAAATTTCTAAAAATTAAAGGAAAACCTGAATTAGGAAATTCTAAAAATAATACCTAAGAATCAAAAAGGTCCTAATCTTAAACTAATCCTAAAACCAGTTAATTTCAAAAAAAACGTAGCCGGCAATCCCCGGCAACAGCGCCAAAAACTTGTTCACTCCCCAAGTATAGGGTTGTGATGTAGTAATAAACTCGGTAAGATCGAGGTCGAATCCACAGGGATTGAAACCTATACGTTATCTGAAAATAACCAGATCTAGAACTAGGCTAAGATGAAATCTAAACCAATTGTGATTTGAAGAATAATAGTGAAATATTAATCTAAATTTAGAGAATTCAAAGAAGGGAACTAGGGATTCAGGGGATCCACTTGTAGAGATCAGGGAGATTACGCTTGATTTACGACCTCAACTGGAATTGAACTACTTTTGATTAAATTTCCAAGGAGATGAAGGTGTGAGACTCAGAATCAATTTCATCACAAAACCATGCCCATGAGACAAGGTAAACAACAAAACGAAGCCAATGCACAACCAATCAACAATGGATGAATGTTAGAAAAAGTTCTGTCATCCAACCATGTCCAAGGGGCAATGATGAATAACAGGATTTCCTAACATCAAGATAAAAATAAAGAAATTACATAAAGCTATCATAGATTAATTGTAATTACAGTCACAAAAAATCATTAAAAACTATATGTAATTTCTTATAATCAACTAATGGAGAAGTAGTTCAATGTATATGATCCAAGCCGTAAAATCCCATCACACTACGAGCTTCACCCCTTAGCCCTAGCTAAGGGGTTTAGCCAACCATGTTTGGCTAGATCTCTCAACAGTAAGGGAAGAAAAACAGCAAAAGCATAAATGAAAAGTTCTCTCTCTCTCCCTGTCTCTCTCTCTCTCTATCTGAGAATCTCTCTCTAGCCGTGAACTCTCTGTCTCTCCCTTCTTTCCACCCCTAAGACTCCAAGTCTCTCTCTCCTTTTATAGCAGCAACCGGTCAGTCAGTGAGAGTCCTCCGCATAATTGCGTAACAGGAACAGAAATTGCCGTTTTTGCAGCGCATGCAGACTTCCGAAAATCTCAGAATTTCCAAAGTGGAAGTCTCTCCTTCCAGATTCCTTTTCTCTCACCCACACCATGAGGTTGGTCAGTCATGCCCTGATCCCTGTTCGGAAAGATCTGATCAGCAAATCAGATCACAATGTTGTGGCGGTGGGGTCCACCAACTTCACGAATCTCTTTTGAATTCGCAGCATCGAAAACAGGGTCTGACGCTATTTAGTTTGCAAACCATCTGCACACGTGTGGGATGTCGTCGACGTGTGAACCCAACTAGAGTGGGGTCGAAATTTCCCTCTGAACAGGATAGACGGTCCGGATTCTCCCTACGGATAATGATGGGTCCTTACATTCATCATCTTGATTGTACAGCGATCTCAAAAATCAGTCGAACGCGGAAACAGGGGGTGCGGATCTCTTCCGCTGTGATGCTGGTGGGACCCATTGTCTGTATTTGTTGAGAAATCCACGCCGTTCATTCAACTCGTGGCGAAAAACAAGTATGAAATGGATGGTTTTATATTGGGTTTGGCATGGCCCACAGAATATCTTGCTTCACCGTCTGAATTGTGTTCAACGGTTTGGATCGTCCGATGGCTTACATGAGGGAGAAAGGGAACCTAGGACTTGATAACATGGGCCTTGGGAATCTGGTGGACGGGTTGGATTGTCGATATGAACAATAGGTGGGGCCGACAACACGAACCAGTGATCGGACAGCGTTAACGCTGTAAGGAAAAACGGAAGTTTCCGTTTTTTTGCTGAAATCGGTCGGTCAAACCGACTTTGACCGAGTCATTCGGTCCGGTATACGGCCAGCGCACATGTGCTTGTATGCACATGCTATACATGTGGGGTCTACTATGATGTAAACAAGAAATCTGTACCGACCATATGTTTTGTCACCTCCTAAAATGGGCTGATAGCAACTTTTGAAGCATATCATGTTATCAGGTGGGCCCCACTTAATGAATTAAGGGGCTGATCCGTCTGTTGGGCCACTTCCACAGGTATCCAACGGTTGAAATTTAATATGTACGGTTAATTTATGGTCCTCAGGCCATGTATGAAGTTTCCAGCCTAACAGATGGTGAAAACCCTGTGGTCTTGCATTATGGACCAATTTCGGGCCTCTTAAGCTTCAGTTTCTCGGTTTTCTTCGATCTCTGGCGTGCAACTCTGTCGATCTCAGTCCCTGGAGTTCGTCCATTGCCTTTGGTGTCATCAGAGCGTTAAATCCATGCTTTAAGCTCCCTTTTTCAGTCCATGCTCATAAATACACTCTGCATCACAAACACGAATAAAGCGGACCATTAAACGGTATCATGTCTGTAAATCCAGGCAATAATCAGGGTCTGATATGCAATATTTGACCCTCAACATATGCTCGTACGATAGATGATTTCACATCATTTCTAATACAGGGAGGGTTTTAACACTTAGGGTCAAAGTTGTCTAATTGAAATTGAGTTGTCTGTACTTGACGCTCGAGCATTTCACACATGCTCATACCAGCTAAGAGGGTCCTAAGGTTCACATTCTTAATTTGTTGGATTTCCTACACAGTCAGGTCTGTCGAAGCACCGCACTAGGTCCAAAACTTCAAGGGTCTATTTGTCAAACAACCATTTACTCTAAAAGCTTAAGTTATTAGAGTGTGGTGGGTTAATGTATATCAAGGGACTTTATCACTTCAACACTATTTGGCCAGTGGTCTTAAGTTATATTAAATGGAACTGTATTGCTAATCCTACATCGGGATTGGGAGTGGCATGGTTGGTAGGAGGGTGGGTGGGATAAAAATAAATTTTATAGGCTTTGGAAAATGAGCCTGGTGTTGGAAAAGTGTGAGATGGGAGTTCCAAAACCCAGGATAATGAATTTCTAAGTGTTATTTGAAAGGAAATCCCGGAATTTACTTTTAACTGCGTACATTCTAAACATGGTGTCGAAAAACATGGGATACACCCAATCTAGGGACCATACCTACACATACATTTATTATTACTTATACAATTCTATTCACCTAACTCACCTAATGCAGTTTGGCCGAATGGGCCCTAAAGGGAGAAAAGGGGCTGGAGTTTTGGTTCTCCACAGATTTGGTTCTCATCAGGGGTTGTAGAGGCCCAACTGACAAGGAGTAAAGAAAGGAAAATGAAGAAAATGGATGGGTTAGAGGGCTTGCCCGATTTTGAGCTCCAAATGGGGGGTGTGGGAGTCCAAATGAGGGAAACGGAAAGGGTAGAAGGTAGGTGTGGCTGTAAACGATGGAGTGATGTATGGTTGGACAGGAAATAACGAAATGGACGATTGGAGTGGAGGTTTGTGAGAGAAAACAGCAACCGAAAAGAGAAAAGGGGGCTTGGAGGGGTATTTGAGAGAGAGAGGGGTAAAACGACATGATATAGGGGTCCCCCCGTAAAATCGCACGCACCACACATGTGTAGAGGTCGGGGCGACCATGACCAGGCCCAGCCCAACTTGAGTAGGCCCACCTGACTGCGGTCGACCGCGGTGACCGCGGTTCCGCCACGGTCCGCTTTGCCCGGCGTGCTGCCGCCGCAGTTGGGTGATGTTCCCCAACCCCCCAAGGTGCCAAATGCACCCTGGGTCCACATGATTCCCCCCCGGATTGACGCGTGTGGCCCCCCAACTCCATTTCGAGTCGTTTCGGGTCAAATCGGACGTATCTTGCAATCCGAAATGAGTTATCTGATGTAAAATATATGAATTTGGGGTAGAACGAGCTAATGAAGCCAACCAATCCCGCTACGCCGGGTTGCGCAGCCCAGAATTGCGAAAAAAACCTCCGATTGACGGTCGTTTCCCTATTTCAATTTCGTTTTACTAAAAATAGTAGTTTTAGCTTGATTACTCTTCCTCCGTTGGGTTTTAGGAGTTACGCCTATTGTGAAAAGAGCTTAGAATAATTAGGAGGATGGTTTGGTGAAGCCAAATAAGACACTTACTATTTTTGGCTGAGAACCTTGCACACTAGTAACATCACGACCTTATAGTAAGTCGCAAATTCTAGGAGTTTTAGTTGTAGTTTGTTTCTAATTTTATTCCCATTACTTGGTATCCCTATTTAAAGGGTTGTGAACTCGTTTTTAGTCATTCATTAATCAATTTGAATTTATTAGAATTTATTTATATTTTCTGCTTTCTTTTCTCGTAGACTCGAGAAGTCTCTGTGAGGAGTTCAGTGAAGCTCCGGGGATTCGGAGTAGTTATCGTCATCACGTTTATCCCGTATTCTACCGATTTTTAACGCTTGGGATGAGGTGGATTGTGATCTAGACTCTTTAATAGACGGCCTAGGAATGTTTTAAGGTCGACCCGTGCGATCATGGTTGAATACAGACTCGATTTCGGCGTTCGTTTTCAGTGAACTTCGCCAATTGGTGAAGTCGGGATACCTATGACTGTTTCTACGTTCCGTCGTTCCCTCCTAAGTTAGAGTGCGTCAGAGTGCATCGTGTGACCATAACCCAGGCCCGGTTTAATCCAAATCATGCTCTGATACTAACTGTAACATCCTGAAAAATCGAGGGTCGAGCATAAACTCAACTCTCGAGTTCCAGAACATCACTTATGCAACATAGATAATGATGATTAAATGTTGTCTGCATTAATGTAGTGAACATGAGTGAGATTAAGCCAAACAGCATATCATACTCCAGAGACAGTTAAATTGCAAGCGGAAGATTGTGATAGATATATAAAATATATAAAAACTGTGGTGAGTCTCCAGAGTATGATAACATTACCGGGTTAAATAATTACAAGTATAATTCCAAAATATACTAAATGTGTAAGTGTAATGGCTTCTATCCCAAGTACCATAGCCCCGTCAATACAATATCAGGTCTTCATAAACCTGACAGAGAACTACATGTAGGAGAACTCCTCCTCCACATCACAATGGTCCGGCTCCGCTTCATAAGCATCGCCATCACCTAAAACTCAACAAATCTAGTTGGAGTGTACAACACCGTCCCGTAACGTGGGAGTGAGTGATCAACTCAGTGGAACAATAAAGCATAGGTTAACATGTTATCAACTCAGTCAAGCGGTAATGATAAAGCAGTACAATCAAACAATTCTAACTACTCTTATTTAATGCAAGTATGAAATGACATGATGTATGCCCTTGCCAAACCACCCTCATGCGACACTATCTTACGTTCGCGAATGCGTTCATCCCTCAGTGCTCCACATCTACCAGGCACATGCAGTGCGATGACGAGCATGATTACCGAGTAATTATTAGTCCTTTTCAAACAGCAGTATTGGGAAACTAAGGTACCTCCCTTATATCATACCCAAACATGATCCATTCTAGGGTCGTTAGTCCTAGTTAATCTCATACGATATTATGGTTTGAGAGGCGTAGCGAAGGCATCACAAAGGGCTCGTCACCCGTCAGCACAGATACAGATCTCACCGTATGCGGCTCAATTGCTGGCCGTCAGCTCAAATACAGGTCTCACCGTACTCGGCTCAATCGCTAGCCGTCAGCTCGAATACAGATCTCATAGTACTCGGCTCAACTCATGCTCTAGTTGTGTGAAGGGCTCATCGCCAATCACAGACCTTAGAGTATACTCAAAGACACTACGGAAGACTAATCGCCCGTCAGCACGAATACAGGTCTCACCGTATTCGGCTCTCGCCGTAGGTGTCGATAGCTCGAATATAGTGTCTCATACCACCATAATCGTCTCACGAGTCTGGTTGCTCACTGGTCACTACGGGGAGGCACGTGGCCCCAGCGTAGGCTGACAGCTCGACCACGGTGTCCCATACCACCATGCCCGGCTCATGAGTCTTAGCGGATCGAGGTACCATGGTTAAAAGGGATTTCACTGGTAAGTTTGGTACCCTAGGTTCAAGCAGTAGCGTCTAAACATGGTGAACATACATTAGACAGATCGGGTTACTTGACGAGCTAGGCTAGCTTGAGCGCACAACAAGTTGAACGACATGAAGTGCATAAGCACTTCGCGTGGCCAACCACTATCGCCGACCGAAGTATGACTCGAGTTCGTCGAACACATCTCACGTGGCAAATGAATCACAGTCACGAATTCAATTCTGGTACCGATTGTCTGGACTATAATCATAGCCCCAAACACAATCAATTGCAGATAGATAAAGCAGTAGTGGATCAAGATTCAACTCATACCATCAAGGTCTGGTATTATCCGTTTAGGACTGCCAAGGCTGTTGCATGCACTCGTTGCTCCACTCCCCCATCACCCATGACGGATCATACAACGTAACATGAATTTAAACATATGCATCACATAGATAAAATCATACAATCAATTGAGCATGTTATGAAGCACAACATAAGCATGAGTTTGTACATATTCAATTCCTAATCACACAGCTATCCAAGGAAATCATACACATAGTTAAAGGAGTTGAGAATCATATCTCAACACCCTTATACATTACAATTTACTAACTACTACTCATTCAGACATTTCAACAAACACTTTAGAATACATACATCAACATACATGACATATGTTGATCTCATAGGCATTAGGCCAAATCCTTACACTAGGGAGTTGCCCCAATCATAACACGCGTACACCCACGACGGATAGTCATGGAGAGTAGGAATCCAAGTTCCATATTCATTTTAACATTTTCACAAACACTTGGGCTACACATTTCAACATATATAGCGTATAGTGGCCGTGGCATGATTCAGGGCAAATCCTTTCATCAAAGGGGTATCGCCAATACAACAATCATATATCCATGACAATTAGTCATGGCGAGCACGAAAGAGAATTCTATACTCATTCAGTCATACTCACAAACACTTAGAATACACCATTACAACATATATAGTGTATGTTAGCAAAACATGTATTAGGGCTATCCCTTCGCCCAAGCAAGTATTTTATCCATGTATAATATATTCATACAGCAAATAATCATGGCAAATACATCTCCAAAATTTATACGTATACGGTACTTTCTAGAATACACAATTTCAACATACATAGTGTATATAAGCAAAACATGTATAGGGCGAGTCCTTTCGCCAAACAAGTAATTTATCCACATATAATATATGCATACAACAATTAATCATGTCAAACACATTTCCAAAATTTGTACGTATACGGTACTTTCTACAAATACCTAGAGTATGTAGAATTCCATATTTTTCATCGTTAATCGAAACGGAAAACAGATAGCACTTTGTACATGTGCGATTGCATGCAGATCATGAATCTATCATTATCTGACATTGAAAGCATTGAAAGCCATAACCTATAACCTAAAGTCCGCACCTTTTGTCATAGAATCGTAACGGAGTCGATAGGTTTGCGAAGCTTTCGTATTTGGCAGATTGGTAACCTATAGGATGCTTTATGTTAGTTATTTCATAACCTACAACTATCAAAACCCCAAAACAAATTAGGGTTAGGGTTTCTTACCTAGAAACGGAGCTGGAATCGCCGGAAAAGCGATTGGAACGGAGTGGTGGAGCTCGTGGAGCGGCAGGGAACCATGGCAGGGAGATTCTCCCACATCTCCCACTTTCTCTCTCTTTTCTCTCTAGGGTTTCTCTCAAATTCGGATGGCTGAAATGAGAGAGTGTTTAAGGTCCTTATATAACCCCAAATCTCACCAAAACAGACTTCTGGACAAGGTTTACTTAGGTTATAACCAAAGCGGACCTTTTCCAGCTCAGCGGAGGACTTCTGGCGGGCCTCCTTGAGCCAAAGGTCGGACTTAAGCTTACAAACTATGGATCTAGGTTCTTTTAAGTTTTCATTCCAGTAGGGTTCTCAGATCACGCGTGGCGGACCAGTTTCAGTTCAACGGTCAGCGGATCTCGATCGGAGATTCCGAGTACATGGATATGTGTATGAAATTTCTCTTGATCCGAGGGTGTAATTTGCTCTGATTCTGACGGTCTGGTTGATTAAAACTGATCCGCAAGCGAGAGGTGCCAGATTACTATTCAAGATATTTTATTTTAAATTAATTTCACATTTCTCACACTCTTCACTCCGAGCTCAAGCGAATAGCGCTGGGACACTATCTGGATTTGATTTCCGAGATGGTTGTCAAGCCCAGCAAGGCGGTCCTAATTCCTTAACTTCGTGTTAATCGGACTTCCGACGTACGGTCCAGATCTGATACGGAGTTTCAAGATGCTCCCGCGAGCAGCCGGGTAATGAGATTAATCCTAGATTTTAGGGTACCCTAGCATCAATGATTCTACAAGTTTTGGGTCTTGCAGATCGTATTTAAAGTGATTGGTGCTAATTTCACTGGCTAATTCTCACCTAATTTTTAAAGGATTTAGTCCTAAATAATTTCTGTCTGAGGTGGTACCTGGGCCTTTGTAGTTTGTATATAAAGTGATCCAAGTTATACTACTTAGCTAGTTTAAGATAGTATCTAGGGTGAAAGTACTTTGAAAAATTGAAAGATCAAGGTGGTGAAGGGTGGGATTTGTGAAGAAAACGGTTTGAAACTGGATTTGAGACCTTGAATTGAGCGTTTGAGAAGTTAATCAGGTGTTAGGATTGACCCATTGCCTAAGGACGTCCAATTCCAGGTTGGCAAAAATCCGGGATGTTACAGGAAGACTGGAATATATGTATATCAGAACGGTAGGAGTTTTACAACCTCCAGAGTATGATGATGCAACATGGTTGAATATAAACATGTATTGTTTCAAAATATCCAAAATATCAAAATGTAGATGTTCAACTAATCCATGTAACCCTGTAATCCCATCGATCAGTACATGGTCTACATAGACTCGCCTGATAACTGTACATAGGAGAACTCCTCCTCGTCAAAGAAGTCCATCTCAAATGTATAAACTCCGTCATCACCTGCATCTACAACAGAATCTGGTTGGTGTTTTAAAACACCATACCAGAGTAGGAGTGAGTGATCAACTCAATGGTACTATAAGGCAAAGGTTAACATGTTATCAATTCAGTCAAGCAGTAATGATAAAGTAGTACAACAATCATATCCTAAATACTCTTGTTAATGCAGGGATGGTATGCTGTAATGATGCATGCCCTCGCACGAAGTTCCCTCACAAGCTACTCCGTCAACCGTTCGTGCATGACAACTCCCTAAATGTGCCCTTCCTCGCCAAAGCACATGCAATGTAGTGCTTGGTTGTGTTAGCCAAGTACTTAATTAGGCTTATTCATACAGCAAATTTGGGAAGCTAAGATATCTCCCTTTATATCATTAACCCAAACATAAGGATCCATCTAGGGTTGTCAATCCTAGTTAATCACATACGATGGGCAAGTTGTAGGGCATCACCCCTAATGAAAAGCAGTGGATAGACAAATTCAATAGTCTATACTCAAGGTCACTACGGGGAGGCTTGTCACCTCAACGTATGCCGACAGCTCGAATATAGTGTCTCATACCACCATATTCGGCTCACAAGTTTGGGTTACTCACTGGTCATTACGGGAAGGCTTGTCACCCCAGCGTAAGCTGACAGCTCGACCACGGTGTCCCATTCCATCATGCCCGGCTCATGAGTCTTATCGGATCGTATTACCATGGTTGAAACGGGTCTTTACATTAGCAAGTGGTACCTTAGATTCAAACAGTAGTGTCCATACATGGTAAATTCACAATATGCCAATCGGGTTATTTGACAAGTTCAACTGGTACGAGTGCACGCCGACTTAATTGACATGATACGCACAAGCATTCCATATGGCCTAACCACTGTCGATAATCGTAGTACGACCTGGATTCATCGAACGTATCCACTATGGTGAAGCTAGTTCGGCCACTCAAACAGGAATCGTTACCGATTGCCTGGACCATGTCGCAGTCCCAATCTTACTCAGATGTAGCATGTAAATACATGTGAAAGTCATATCAGCATTTGACAAACAATTTCAAATCAATATCTCATTTAAGCATTTCATCAAACATATTAAACATGTTACCAAACATTGCATTTCACCCATAAATTGCATAGTCAAAATTAAGATTACATGAAGGAAACTATACACATAGATAAGGTAATTGAGAATCATATCTCAATACCCTTATTAAATGCAATTCATCAACAATTTCTCATTCAGACATTTTATCAAACACGTAGGCTACACTTCACCAAATATATAGACTAGGTTAGTTACAACATGTATTATAGTAAATCCTTACACAAGGATGTTATCATGCATATGACAAACATGAATCCTAGATTAGTAGTCATAGCAAGCACAAATCATGTTGGCATGTTCATTCAAACATTTCAACAAACACGTAGGATGCATATTTATTCAACATAGTTCATACATGCATAATACATCAAAATCGGCATGTCTAAGACGATGTGGTAGCAATCAAGCCAGACATAAATCATTAGCTGACATTGAAAGCCTTAAAAACCATAACCTAAACATTTATATTCCGCACCTTTCGTCGGAATACCCGATTTGAACTCGATTCCAACACAACGTTCCCGAAAACGGAACGACGACACCTATATGATAAAATAGGTTAGCTATTTTATCGATTATTCTATTTGGATTTCTAAACCAAGATTAGGGTTAGAATTTCTTACCCAAATCGTAACCGAAGACGATCGTGTAACGAGGTGGGGAGGTGAATCGAGGCGTGGAGTTGTGGGAGAGAATTCCAGTAACGTTCTCCCACTCTTTCTCTTCTCTCCTCACTCTTTTCTCTTCTTTTCTCTCTTTTATCTCCTAGGGTTAGAGAATTTTGTATGGAATGGGAATGGGGTGGTTTAAGGACATTAAATAGGCCCAGAACTGATGCAAATGGCCCAATGGCCATGGTATACTTAGGTTATAGCCAAAGGGCGTCTGTTTCAAGCAAATGGGGCTCGTCTGAAGGTTCATTGTTCACTTACAACATGGAGAAAGTTCCCTGACCATGGATCTAAGCCAGGTTATGATTTCAATATGATGGGATTAGCGGATCGACCGTGGAAGACCCGTGTCAGATCAACAGTCGTTATCGCTCTATCAGGGCCACAAGTATACAGATATGTGCAGGGAAATTATCCTGATCTATGGGTGAAGTTCGGTCATAAACTGACGGTCTAAAATCTTCAATTTCGCCCGTAAGCGAATGGCCCAATTTACTTAAGTTTCATTACATTTTCTATAGATATTCGCGTTTCTCACACACTTCGCTTAGGGCTCAAGATGTGTATTTCAAGATACTATTTGGGCTCGATTCCCGCGATAGTTGTCAAGCCCAATAAGACGGACATATCCCTATAGTTTTGCGATCATCGGACTTTCGACGTACAGTCCAGGTCCGATATGGAGTTTCAATGTGCTCCCGAGAGCAACCGACTTTTAAGATTTTTCCTAGGTTTTTAAATAGTGTTGAGTCAGCGATTTTGATAGTTTTGGGTCTTGCCATTTGTATAGATAATGGTTCGAGCCAATCCATCGATTATCTAGTTTAATACTTAACTAATTTTTATCTAATTTCTACAGAGTACAGTCCTTAGGGATTTCTGCCTTAGTGGTACTCAGGTCTTTATAACGGATTTTTTCGAGATGTTACAGATGATGTGCCACCTGATCATGTTGATGTCTCAATAATACATGACTTTTTTAGAGATGATAGCGGTTTCATTGATGATGACATTGTAGACGATG
>JAJHSJ010000005.1:76207546-76350046 GCA_021015155.1 Magnolia officinalis
AAAAAACCTTATTAAGATAAGTAGCTTTTGGTACATAATTTACTTTTACCACATGCTTACCAAACAAAATTAAGTAAAAACAATAACTTAATTAGTTAACATAAGTCAAAAAGTAATTTATACGGTGGTATCCAAACAGGCCCTAAGTGTAATCTCTCATGTTAGGTTTCTTATCTCTTCTTGGAGTTTTCATATGTATACAATTCACTGTTACATGTTATAGCCCATCCATGGTGGATCCAACAAACCAATGGTTTGGATGTCTAAACCATGGGGCCACTTGAATTGTTAAACATTCGTTAGTTCTCAATATTTTTAATCAAAGAAACAAAATAAACACAGCCAACAACATTTGTTTCTGGTGCAAGTGCTAAAGCAAGCTGCTAAAAAGTCCAAGAGATTTAGGAATCAAAAATATAATAACATACATTTTTGTTTTGAGTTATGGTTGAGTCAAGTCATTCAGCCCGGCCCATACATTTAATACATAGGTGGGTCAGGTCAGGTTGGGTCGGCCTAAAACCAATCCCAACCCATTAATCTAAATGGGCTACCTTTTCGACCCAAGCTTGACCCCAAGGTGGTTCAACCCGACCCATTGCCACCCCTAATCCTAATCATACTTGTTCCCTTTGAATAATTTCTTTCAAATGAATTTTTAACCATGGTCCATCGAGGGTGTGGTCCAAAATGCTTTATGATGTGGACAGTGGAGAATCTTGTTGCCACAGAGAGCGCCTCATCTTAGTGTTGTTCTTGCTAATGTGCTGGAATAACGCCCACTTATTAATATTTTGCATGAGAGGATGCGTTTGTCGCATCTGGCAAAATGTGAATGGCATGATCTGCTGATGTGGCATTCCGCACATCTGGCAGAATGCCAATGGCAGGATAGCCCAACACACCTACATCTAAAAAATCACCCTAGAATGTGTATGTATGAGTAGATGATGAGATGGATGGACAAAGGATCCACTTTCATCCCCTCAAAACTCCAAGCCACACCTTCTCCTCCCATGAGAAATGCACATGCATGTGTGGCTCACCTAAAGAGTAGGCTAGGCTGATTGTAAGGCTACAGATAAGCACACTTGATCTAATGTCACACTCAGCTCTTTAGTCCTTTGGGACCATTTGGACTTATACTCGGTGGGGCCAGTTGAGGACTAAATGCTGTTTCAAGGCAATTAATGTTTTGTGTTTGGATGTACTTTACAAACTCTCAGCAAAAACCTATCTGATTAACTTTTGTGAGTCTGGGTCCTTACTCTTGCTCGGGGTGGTAGACTCTCAGGAGTTTCAACTCCCGGTCAAGGGTTCGGGTACCCATAGGTGGTGAAATTCTACCAGCGTGAGTGTGTGGGGTGTGTGTGCGTGTGTTAAAAAAAAAAAAAAAAACAAACTTTTGTGAGTCAACCCAAAAAAACAAGCTTGAAACCCCTTTTGAAAAAGTGCATCCAAACAGGCGGCAAGGGTTATTTTGCTCCAATTCTATTTCACAAGAAAATATTTGGGTGGGAAATCATTTCTATGAAAATGCTATTTTCACCTATTTGGGAAAGAGCTTTCAAGTGAGAAAGATGGATCATAAAATCAAAGTTATTTTGAGACAAATGGGCGATTGAAGGTGGGCCAGACATGATGGATGGCATAAAGCAATGATTGAACCTTCTCTTGTATAATCAATATGAGCCTTCTCATGCTACTAACATTAATCATATGGCTAGGATTATCCAATCAAAGTGATTTTTGAGAAAGATTGGCCTCCGAATATGGACTACACATAATCGACTGTCCAAATTAATGACCAAACCTTTTCTTGTATCATCAATATGGACCATCCACATTCCTAACCATTAATAGGATGGTTAGTATCACAGGATCAAAGTGATTACTGAGTAAGATGACCAACAAAGGTTATGGACGGTCCAGATCAATCATCAAACCTCTTATATTAAGTTAATATAGACAATGAAACAAACTGATTTTTTGAGAGAACTGAGCCATCAAAAGTGGATCCCACAAGAAGGATGATCATCAATGATTGGATGGTCAGGATTTACCAGTTGGCCCATCAGAGCTAATACAGTAGTGAGCCACGTGGCAAAGGGGGGTAGGGTGGTGGATTGATACCATCCAAGCTTCGAAGACACAATAGTAGCTTGTGGTTGAGGAGAAGCCAAGACAAGAATGTCATAATTTCTTAAGCTCTCGTGAAAGCAAAGGTGCCATAAAAAAATAATAAAATAAAAATAAATAAGTAGTTATTTGATATTGTCGACATAGTGCGGTGGGGGCGTGCGGCGTGGATTGGATACTGACAAGGTCAGTAGCCAAATCGCTACTGAAGGGACGTCACCAAGCTCTGTGGACCCCACCATGTTGCGTGTGTTGTATCCATACTGTCCAACCATTTTTAGAGATGGTTTTATGGCATTACAAAGAGAACGAAATAGATCTAAATTTCAAGTAGGCCCACCGCAGAAAACCGTGGGAACAATCACAGAATCACACCCACCGTTGAAACATTTATAGGGCCAACCATGATGTATTTTTGAGATCCAACCTATTCATAAGTTAACATAGAGATAGATGAAGTGAAAACAAAAATATCAGCTTGATTAGAAAATACTGTGGCCCCCAAGAAGTTTTGAACGGTGAATGTCACTGTCCCCACTTTTTTCTATGGTGGGTCCGCTTGAACTTTATATCTATTTCATTATCTTTGCAATGGCCATAAAACGATCTCTAAAAATGGTTGGACGGTATGGATACAACACATGCATCATGGTGGGGTCCACAGAACTTGGTCATGTCACTTCAGTAGCCACTTGCCTACTGACCTTGTCAGTATCGAATCAGGCAACAAGAAAATGCACGCGTGGCATATCTCAAATTAAGTTAAACCGTCCAATATGTGGGACCCATTACAATCAAATCTTTACAAGGGGAAGCGGATGGACGGTGAATGTGTACTGAAGCTGTCAGTAGCGAGGTCGATGTGGGACAATTCTCTGTGAGCCCCACAATGATGTATGTGTTTTACCATGTCGTCCATCCATTTTGTCTGATTATTTTAGGGCGGAGCTCAAAATTGAGGCAGATTCGATCTTAGGCGGACTACGCTACAGGAAAACAATGGTAATGGAATGCTCACCATTTAAAACTTCCTAAAGCCCACCATAAGGTTTACTTGCCCTCCAAACTTTTCATTAGGTGGCAAAGATCTGGATGAAACAAAACAAAAATATCAGCTTGATCGAAAACTTTTGTGGCCCCGAATAAGTTTTTAACAGCGGGTGTTCAATAACCACCATTTCCTGTGGTGTGGTCCACGACAGATTTTGATCAACTTCATTTTTGAGTTTATGCCCTAAAATGATCTGGAACAATAGATAGATGGTGTGGATAAAACACATAAATCATGATGGAACCCACATAACACTGTCCAGTAGCTAGTTGCTACTGTAAGTGGGTGGGCAAACCGAGTCGCGCGGATCAGGTGGTGTTGCCATACCCTTGTGGTGGTGTGTATCGTTCCGGGGATGTATCTATTTTATATCCATTCTTTCCATCCGTGTAATTTTATTTTATTTTATTTTTTTTGTCATTTTTAGGTATGAACCAAAAATTGAAGCAGATGTGAAGCTTAAGTGGACCACACCACAGGAAACATAGATTGAATGCCCTCCATTAAAAACTTTTTGGGGCCACAAAAGACTTTGTGTTTTCCCTTCATCGAAGTCTGAGTGACCTTATCAGCAGGTTTGATGACAAATAAACATTATGGTGGGCCTAAAAAGGCTTTAATTATCTCCTCTGTTTCTTTTGGTGTGGTCCGCTTGCACTTCGAATTTTCTTCATTTCTGACTTCATTGTAAAATGAGGGGAAAAAACAGATGGACGGCATGGATATATAAGACATACATCTAGCTTGCTGAGCCACAGCACCCAACACATCAACACACCACCACCTCCACAAACTTTAGGAGACCGTGGTCTCTGATTTTCTGACATATGCTTGTTGAATCCAACTCTTGGCTATTGCCCTTCTCAACCATCCATTAAATGTTCACTAACAAACAGCTAGAAAAAGAAATGGTCCACATCTCACTGAAAAAGGCTAAAGATTCAATGGCTAGGATCCTTCGATTTAAGAGGTTTTTTGGCCAATGAGACAGCAACATTTGTATCACTGAATCATGGGCACCATTTGGCTAGGATCCTTCAATTTAAGAGGTTTTCATCTCACTTTGATTATAGTTTGCGTCTAAATCATGTGGGGCCCACTACATGAAAAGAGGCCAGTAGAAGTCTATTGTCATATTACTCCAAAGGTTTGCTAACCCCACAAATCCTTTAAACGCAGCACACGTGCCAACGTAGAATATATGAGCCGTTCATAAGGTGGGCCCTATTACGAAGATCACCATACACAAAAGTCAGCCTTAGCTCACTCATCAAATGAATCCACCGGTAATAAAAAGAACCGCGAATTAAATAAGTTTCCCAACGGTTCTCATCCAGCATAAACGTGTGTGGCCCACCTTGTGAGTAGCTCTAAGCTTTGCAAGAAAAGTGAAAGATGTCACATGAATTATGTGACTACGCTTTAAATGGAGGAGTTCCAAATCTTCCAAGCAGTTCTATTGTTTTGACTTAAATAATAATATTGATTAAAACTATAGTCTATAAAAAATAGGAAAAAAATACATTGGTCACGTAACACGTGGATCGTTTAATTACTCTTTGTATTAATCAGCTTTGCTAGGTACACATGCACACCTCATTACAGCCACTCGATGTGAGATCCAAGCCATGCATCAGATGGGTCAAGGATAGATATGATCACTCAAAAATAAATCCGGTCCACTCAGCAGGTGGGACCTGATATTACAAACAGGCGTTGGAAAACGTCTGCCAGCTTTTAGCCGACCGAAATCCTCGAAAACACGTTTTAACACCTAAGTTTGTGGGCCCACCATTTTGTGTATGTAAAATCCACTCCGTCCATCAGGTTCGTGTCCACGATTCTAAGACCTGGGTAGGTCAGTTAGATAGAGAACTAAGGTGAGCCACAACACTGGGAACAAATGGGATGCCAACCATAGGTTTATGTATAGGGTCACCATGAAATTTATCTTTCATCAAACCCGTTAATCATGTGTAAATCACCATGATGAATTGAAAATATAAATATCAACTTGATACAAATATCAGGTGGGTCACACCGTGCCAACTTAGTAGTTTTATGAGAAGTTTTACATTATTCCCATTTTTGGCCCATAAGATTCTTTCTACGCTACTCATTTTTTTGTATGCACGGTTTAAATAATGGTTCTGGCTTGATGGACGGAGTGGATTTACATATAAAATGAGCACCAGAGAGCTTGGGTGTTTTATGCAGCTGCCTATAGCAGGTTGTAGACGACTCCGGTCCATTTCTTTCGCCTTTGTTTTGTGAACTCTGGCCCACCTAACCAGTGGACCGACTTCATCTTTAGGCCAGGAGATCAATACATAGTGATACCCCTTTGGTGGATGGATGGGATCTCGCACCTCTGTGTGATGCTAGCGGATGTGTAGCAGTCTACAGTACACAAGGTGATGTGTCTCGAGTGGATTGTATTGTATTTAAAAAATCAGACCAATCAAATAATACTAGCCCTCACTTTTCTTCACCTTCCCCACGTATTGTGACCTCTAACCACTTTGCCTTGAAAGGCCACTGTTCAGATGGTCAAGATCATCTGATTTAGATGTGTATCTTGAAAGTGAAAGTTTTCTTCATATTTTGTTGTGGAAAAAATATCTACGGTCAAGATCATCCTTCAATTTAAGATTTTCTATTAAATATGAAGAAAATCTTAGAGCAGTTTAAAGCATCCTATGAGAATATTTTGTTGTAAAAAAAATGACTGCATTGATTAATGCAGACGAATCCAGAACATAAAATAAAACAAGTGATTAATGTAAACGAGGCGAAAACATAAAAGAAAAAAAGATAAGCAAAAGGTAAATGATCAAACCAAAATAAAAGAAAAAAGATGTAATAACACAGTTTATCATAACACCAACACCTAACTTTTTTCTTCACTGGAAACAAGATAAACAAGGGCACAAAATGGAATAACTCTCTATAACTATTTCCAAAGAAAATAAGCTTTTCTATACGGTCTTATTGGTGACATCGACCGACTTAACATATACCAAAGTGGAAACATATTTTAGGTTCAAAGGATACCCACGATTTGAAAGGACACTTGACATGTTATTCAAAAATGGACGGTTGACATGGGTCACAAAGCAAAGGTCCATTAATTGGATGGTTAAGATTATCCGATCGATGATACTTTGGGCTTATGACGTACTAGATGGGCCCATCATATGAACCGTTTGGATCGCCCCATGCATGTGTCCTTTTACTCTATCACATGTATATAGGCACTAAGAAATTTACTCCCATGATTGTCCACCCTAACCAAACCCATAAGATATGCGGTGAGATTGAAACCTGGCCCCACATGAATATTTCAAACCTGATGACCACGTACTGCATTTCCATGTTATGCCACGCAATATCTTTGTAGGTGGGGAATTGAACTGGAATCCTCTTCAACACCTATTTTACCTAAAACATCCAAGCTCTTTGGGGCCCACCATGTTGTATATGTGAAATCCAGTCCAACCATCAGGTGAAATCCTCAATGCCAGACTATAGAGAGAGAAAATTAACCAGATCAACAACTCAGGTGAGCCACGCTACAGGGAACAATGGGGATGGGATGTTAACCAGAAGTTTGTATGTGGGGCCACCCTGATGTTTATCTTTTATCACCGTACGTTCACCAGGCGTGACTCACAACAAGTGAAAGGAATTAAAAATAAAAAATAAAAAATCCTGATCCAAAACTTATGTGGACCACAACGCCTGAAAGTAGAGGTTTTAGGCATGATTTTGCATGGTTTTCATTAGCATAGACCGTATGAGTTTTTTTTTTTTTTTGGAATGATAATCTGTACGTACGATTACCATAAAGGTTATCGCCAATTGGGCGGAGTGTACAAAATAGTGAGCCCCACGGAACTTGCGTGTGCCACAGCGTAAAACAGGAATGGTAGTGGTAGACGAGTCCGACCCAGTAATCATATGAGACGTGGACTGCATGTTTACGTATTTTCCTTTGTCATTTCTTTTCTCTTCTATCATCATATAGGTACGACCTGATGTTTCAGCTTGATTACAAAAGGAAAAACGAAGTGCTTCCGTTGTGAAGCACGAGTGTTTCGTTTTGAAGGGGAATAGCTTGTGTTGGTTAGTTGTTTAGTCTGAGTGTCTGTTCCTTTTCTTCCTTAATACCTAACTCTGTGTAGGCGTGAGTGTGTTAGTAGTTGGGTAATCGGAATAAGGTTGTTTTGGGTGTGACGCAGGGAAGGATGTGAGGTCAAGCACCGTCTTCTCCAGGGGATAACTGTTCTGAATTCACTGAACTTCACTGGACTCCCCGTAGAGAAACCTTGAATCCACAAGGAAAAAAGCGAGAAAAATAGAAATAAATTCTATAAAATTCGTAATTTGATTGATATCTAAATAAATGAGTTTACACCCCTTTAAATATGGATATTAAGCTATGGAAGAAGTTTCAGAATTAAACTACAACTAAAACTCTTGGAATTTGCGACTTACTATAAATAGTAAACTTACTAATTATAGACTGGTGATTCCTACTAGTGTGCATGGTTTTCGGCCAAAAATAGTAAGCGTCCTATTTGGCTTCACCACACTGTTCTCCTAATTATTCTAAGCACTTTTCATGTTGGGTGCAACTCCTAAAGCCCAATAGATGAAGAGTTATGCTCAAACTAAAACTTACTATAAATAGTAAAAACGAAATTAAAATAAGAATTTGACCGCCGATCTGATGGTATTTCGCAAATTCGGCATGGGCAACCCAACTAGCAGGTTGGGTGGATAAAGTAGCTCGTCCTACCCCAAAATCATATATGGTACATTCGATAGCTCATTCCAGTTTTGAGATACATCCATTTTAAGTTCTGGCGGTCCGAATCATCTTCGTCTCCGATCGGGCCTTTTCTGATCCATCTTGGCAATGAAAGTGTCCGCGACCCACTCTACATCAGGGTGGGAGAGAGAATGAGCTAGTACTTCGTTAAAGAAGCAAAAGTGAAACGATTTGTACAGGCATTTACAGTCGATTGTGGTAGTGATAGCAAACATGTTGTCTCGTACCTCAGAGCATCATCAATCCAAAATTAATCCTTTTTTTTTTTTTTTTTCTCGAGAAAGCACGAAAATCGTCTCTGCATGGCAGGTGGCTCCATCTGTAATACAGATCTTGATGGAAGAAACTAGTAAACCCTCCAACCATGCATGCAACATGTCAACAAAGTAATATTTCATTAGGTCAAACGTTTTATGGGGATTCGGGGACTTATCAACTATAGATGGAGGGAGGCATCCCCTTGCTCCATATCACATCTAATTTATCCCCCTTTCCTAGAACCTTATAGATGGATTGAATACTCAAAGCTTCATCACTCAGTGTAGAGGAGATATCAGTAGCCGAGCAGATGGGAGAGAAGGAAGGAGAGTCCTTTCCATATGATCTTTTCCTTCACTCATGAATCCAATGGAAAGGAAGGAGTCAATTTCCCAAGAATACTCCTCAGGAGTGTATTTGTATCTTTTGGGCCCCTATATAGAGAAAGATTGGCCAGTTTCCATCTAGAAGGAGATATGGAATGAATCTACTTTATTAAAAGTGTCGAATGAGATTCTCGAAGAAATCACTCAATTATACCTTAGCAAAAATTGATGATCTGATGTCTCTTCTTCTCAAGAGACCCACTTTGCCAATGTCGCAGGTATCTTCACATAATTGATTATATATCTATAGGCCATAAATTAAAAGGTCAAGATTATATGATTGTTGTTGTTCAATCCGGACACTTGCCACATATGTTATGAACAACCTGAATTTGATCAAACACGTGTAATTAGATTTAGTGATGGGCATGCTAGAGTCACGTTAAACTTGAATCGATTGAATGCTTGTGACCCCAAGTACTGAACTAATCAGACTAGGATAGGTCCGTGAAGATTGGCTTGATTGTTCAGCCACCAATTATTACAGCAATAATGCAAGTTTAAAAGGGGAGGATTAGTCCTTCTGAATAGGATCTTTTTTTCCTGGAAACCAATGACTTTTCTTTCAACGGTGATAGTAGATTAGTTTTCTTAGTTAAGTAATAAAAAATAGACATAATTAAAAATAAGGCTAGATCGTTGATTTTATTAATTACAATGTTAAAGCAGATAATCAACAAATAAAAAATAAAACTAAGCAACGAGAAAGATAAAATACCTACGGCGACTTGTGCTGGCAAAACGGTCATGAAAACTACCAGACGGTCGAAACATGAAGTTAACAGGATGTGATTGGCGATGTATCAAGGACTCGATAGTCAGGGGATCAAACGGCCGAGTCATGGATATTTAACCTACTCCTAAGTGTGTACTACAACGATACGCTAGATAGTAGTGGAACTAAGTTAAACTAATAGTTCTAAACTTGTTACAATATGGCTAGACAAAAGTAGAGTGACTAAGCTAAGAACTTCAATTAATAAACATCAATGGAGGACAAAAAGGATAAGAAACATAGAGTTTGAATAGATTGATTATTGTTTATGATAAGGGCCTCGAGTTCTTCTTTGAGTGTTGATTTTATAGGCTTCTAAGAGGCAATGGCCAAGTGTAAGTCTTGTGGTTCGCGTGAATCTTTCGATTACATAGTGACCATATCCTTTTAGATTTAAAATTCTAACGGTATTGTGCCATTTTATATGATATGCTTCTATTTTCGAATGGTTTTTCATTACTTGCTCCTAATTTCTTATTGCCTTTGAGAGAGTCTCGACGTCGTTGTGAACACTGGATCGCAGGTGGATCGCACTCATGGGTGCCTTTTTCAAGGAATTTGCCAATGTGTCTGAGGCGTGGGAGTATTATAGTTGACTACAGTCGTCACTAGCCAATTACTCGGATTTCCACAGTCGGCTAAACTATTTAGAAATCTTACGAGGAGGAATCAGAATATTCCATGTCCTAAAATGACTCCTTAATCTATAACAAAATTCTAGGTAAGATACCACAATTAAAGAGAGAAGGCATTAGGCACCCCCTCTGTCTCTACTTCACAAGACTAAACAAACTTATAGGGATTATGTTTATTCTTGAGAATTGATGATGCAAGTATGTGGAGTGCAATGATAATACGATACCTATGACAAGCGATGGCCCAAGTAAGATAAATATACCTTGACTCACCCACTTGACAAAGCAGTCGAATAACCAGTCAACCTGAGTTTTTTATGATATTTCGGCAAGCCGCAGAGCATACACTTGAGCCGACTGGGTGCTCAAATGCAATGTGATGCTCATGGTTAAGTAAGCAAGAGGGTTGAGAATGGAATGGATGTGGCACAATAATAATGTAAGGGAAATGAAGCTAATCAAGTTGGATGAAAGGATGAATAGTTTTATCGCAAGGGTTGAATCGAGTGGCTTGATTGGTATTTTCGGTTGCTCAGGTGACTAAAGTTTAGACTAGGCTAGGATGACTGGGCTAGACTCCTCTCCTTCACCTCTCACTTCTTCTTGGTGGAGGTTTTTTAAGGATTTGGAAGTGATTTGAAATGAGATGAGAATGGTCTATTTATAGCCTTTTAGACTGATTTTTCTATAATTGCTAGGAAGTCTAGGGATTATAAGGGTTTAAGGGCTAGGATTTGAGATCGCCACATGGCACAATCCAAGCGGTTAGATCAATGGTATGGATTGTAGATTTGGCTAAAGGGGAGGACCATGGGGTGTTTTCCCTTTACCACACGATTGCCATAGAATCGGGAGCAAATCACACCCTCTTCAGGCCTCTCCTGCGAAAGTAGGAGAATTGCCACGTGTCGGGTGGCACATTATGTGCCGCCTAGCATGTGGGACTCCTCCTACTTTCACAAGAAGGTTCCTTTCATGGTTTGTGGCCTATGGACCCTCTTAGTTTTGCCTCATCGCGATCCTGAATCCTGACGAGCCTTGGTATGGGCCTTAATTAGGTTTGGTTCTGGGATTGAAGCTGGGCTTGGTATTGAGCTTTTTTGGCTGAGTCCAACAAGGTGAGTTAACTAGATTAATTGGGTTAGACTGAGCTAACTGAGTTGACTGGGTTGAACTAAGTTAACTGGGTTGGACTGAGTTGATTGGGTTGGACTAAGTTAACTGGGTTGGACTGAGTTGACTGGGTTGGACTGGGTTAACTTCGTTGGATTGGGTTCGACGGAGTTGATTGGGTTGGACTAGGTTTTAATCAGCTCGTCACCCTTTGGGTAGGATGTCTACAGATGCCCCTCTTTGATAGAGGTTGCTTACAAACGAGTATCAAAGCAAGTGGACACCTCACCCTCACTAGTCAAATTTGGATGTGGCATGGATATTTTGCCTGCCTAGGTGTTTGTGTCAGTTGATTGCTCCGAGCTAAGTAACTCGCACATATGACAAGGGTTTAGAGAAAATGTTGCGATTGTCCCTGCACTTTTTGTAGTATTACAGGTAACCAATTACAACCCCTTCACACCTGATCGGTACTTACAATGGAAGAATCTATAAAGTAGTGCCCCTACTCTTTCTATGGCCTTACGGGAACCTCCTACTAACTGGATATGGAATGTTGCTTCTCAGATCACTCCAGAAGTACTTTCTTTACTTGATTGTTAAAGTGGTTAGATATCATGTACTTTCTACGGCCTTATAGGGAACTCATTACGCTAACTTAGACTCAATCAAGTTTCACAAGTATCTAGGACTAGGTAAGTGCGAGTGACCTTTTTCCATACAAACTTTTGGTTTTGACACTTAGATTAGAATTCATCTTTTCCATCATTTTAATCAATTTCTTCTATCTAGGACTTGGCCTATCATTTATCATCTTATTGATCATTTAGTACAACCGTTCTGACATTATAGTTTAGATCGATCACACCTTGCTATGCATACTAATCTAAAAACTCTAGGAAAACTGCGAGCCAGTAGACTTTATTTTTATTTCACGATGGGCCCTACTACTCAAAGGTATGAAAGACCTTTTAGTGCCTTGGATGCCTGTCGCTTTATTTTGAAATTTATTTTTTGAGATTATTTTTTTTTAAAAAGTCACATGCCCTATCATAAGGAGTGATACTCCATGAGGATTTTTTTTTGCAGGAGATTTTGTAAATAGGACCACTTGCTAGGTTACTCCACTGGGGATACTGTGGGTCTTTTCGACGAGATGGTTTTTAATCGAAAGCGCACAAAAGGGGTTGATCCATCTTTCTGTAGCAAAATGGCTACGATAGGGACCATTCTTTCTTGGGGAATGCATTTTATGGTTTTTGGGGGTGGATCTAATCCATTGTCTCGCATTTTTTGGGAATATATATATTTTTTTGGGGATTTCGTTTGTAGCTACCCGACCTTATTACTTTTACAGTTTGATGGTTGTGATCAAGGTTGGTTTTTGCTGATGATCCAAATTGTCGTTTCACTCTTGAGTAGTCGTGATCAAGATCGGGTCCACTGGGGAGGATTTTTGGGTATGATGATCTCATCTGTCATCTCATGTTTAACGATCATGATCAAGACCGACTTATTACGATTGTTGTGAATATGGTCGGTGACCATGATCAAGATTTCGATCAATGGATGATTGATTAGATCCATCATCTCGTGGTTTGGTCTGACTTGCTGGGGATGGTGATCTGGTTCGTGCTTCATGATCCAGTTATCACGTTCACGATCCAAACCCTATTAGGGATATATTCTTGGTGTTTAGGATTAAAGATTCAACCTGTCACTTCACACCGTGGTGTCATGATTAGGCCCAGTTTTTATTGAAAATATTTTTTAGAACTTTTGTAGGATGAGCTGGTCCACTATTTCACAATTTAATGGTCACGATTGAGACTGGTTTTGATTGAAAGTATTTTTGGAAATTTTTGAAAGATGATATGGTCTGTCGTTTTGTGATTAAACGGTCATGTTTGAGACTTTTTTTTTTTTTTAAGGAGTGCTACTCTAATCAATGGTCGTGATCAAGATTAGATCTACTATGGATGGTGATCTAATCCGTCATCTCATGATTTCGATGATCATGATTAAGGTCAGACTCCTTAGGGTTTTTTTTTTTTAATGGAATGGTTTGGATGGATTGGGTGTTGGGGTCGTAGATGGGAATGTGGGCCATATTGGGTTGGATAGGGTTGTGGATAGTAGGGATGAGGCTATAGATGGCTTGATGATGCTATGGATGGTAGAGGTAGTGGTTAACCCATCAAGATGTGGGTTTTGATGGATTGGATGACAGGATGTAGGGGCCTGGATGATCTTCTTTTCTTTCTTCCTTGTGGCATCGTACCTTGCTATGGCAAGGGCTTTTCGCTTGTTTGCCAATTCCAGTAGGATGAGCTCTAGCACCTACGAGAGGAAGATGAGAGGCTCGGATTTAGGATGACGGAGTTAGAGGATGTGAAGAGAGACATACCAGATGATGTTTTAAGAGGATGGGTCACTTACGGGAAGGAACCTCGCAAAGGTTAGACTTTGGGGATCTTATTGTATAGGAGCCACCCATATTTTTTACACTTCATATGTGAATGATTGGCAAAAAATCTCTTTATTTATTATTTATTATTTATTATTTATTTTTCTCAAAGGAAAAAAAGCGAAGAACGAAAGAAAAACTATTTGTTTGTGCTAAGAGTTTATCTGTTTGAGCGTGGTTTGGATATATTGTGCGTGTAGGAATCAGAACGTTTGACTCAGCCAGATGTCATACCCAGTTTTCGAATTATTTGCCAAGGGTCCCGATCCCCTTTAGGTAGTTGTAATGATATCCTATCCCTAGGATTTGGGAAGAGCTTAAAAGAATTCTTAACTCATGCTTGTCATCTTTACATCTTTTGAATGTTCCTGTTGCTCGGAGCTTTCATGTACCAACTTCTTCTTTTTTGCCATTATTACATGCAACGCCCTTTTGGGTTTTCACTGCGCACAGCTTGCTCGTCATTTTTTTTCTCGTAGCGCCCTTTGAAATTTCTCGTAGTTATGCCTTTTTGCCCCTAATGCTCTTTCAATTTTTCACCAAGTCCATTGCGGCCCCTGTTTTTACTCGGAGTGCCCTTTCAAAATTTCACTCCGCCATTTTTCTTAGGCACACTTTCTTTTTTGAATTTTTTCTTTTGCATAGCAGCAACTAGATGATAGATTCCATCATTGCCGACTAATTGGCTACCTACCTGCCTTTGTTTCTGTAGACACCCCACTCCAGGCCGACAAGTTGACTGAGTTGGACTAAGTCAATTCCACCAAATCCTAGCCCTAAACTAAACCTAATCCAAAACCCTAACTTGAACTCATCAATTCAACCTACTTAGTGCACCCCAATCAAACATAAAACCTAGCCCTAGAAGCTTAAACCTTGAAACCCTAAAACCTAAAAGCCCGGTCAAACTCATTGAGTTAACTCGCTGAGTCGACCCACTGAGTCAGCTCACCCGATCAATCTACCTAGTCAACTCACCTGGTCAAATCAAGCCCTTAATTAACCCATGACCAAGCCCACAGTCCCTAAACGCCCTTTCAAAATTCGAAACAATGACAAAAATGGGCGCCCATTCAAAATTCAGAACAACAACAAAAATGGGCACCAGTTAAAGCAGAGGCTCCACACAAGTATGGGAACCCACCTGCCAAAGAAGGGGGCACCATGTGGCACTGGCAGCACCCAGGGTCCTGCGAGCCACATGACACTCACTCTGTTTTGGCAGGGGGTGCAACGCGTGTGGGAGAGTTAAAAAGACTTCAGTGCCCCACCCTTGCACCGAAATTACAACACATGCCATCCAATCCAACCATTGAGATCTTTTCACATGGAAATCTCAAATCCAAGCCATCTAAACATTTTCTAACCCTATATTGTCCAAGAATTACAAGAAAATTGGGTTCGGGTCTATAAATAGCCCCCTCCCCCTCTCATTTCCATCATCCCCTATAATCCAAAAAATCCTTAACACACCCAAGGGGAAATCCTTAGCCTTAGCAATTCCACCCCTCCTCCAAGGAGAGGAGGGGGCAAGAGGAGTGAGTCCAGCCTATGTCAACCCAGTATTGCTTAAAGCTTTAGCCACCTGAGCCACCTAAGCCTCGATCCAATCCTTGCGAAATCACCATCCATCCAACCATCCAACTTTCTATCAACTTCAGCTACCCTAACATTAGGATTGTGCAAACATCCATCCATTGACCTGGCATGGCACGATATAATCAGATCCTGCCAATCAGAAACTTTGGTCGATTAGTCTACACATGACAAGTGGGAGAGTCGAGGCAGATTTATCATCCTAGGCTATAGCTTGTCATGAGCGTTGCATCTAACACTCCATCACACACATCATCACACACATAACTTTTCATACATATCACTCAGCACTCGATTAGTTCAAAGTATGCTTCGTGACTTGCCAAGTTAATTGGATCTTATCGATCAGAAGCTTGGACTAGTAGGTTTATCAAATGACATGTGGGATAGTCAGGCGGAGTTATCCAGCCTAGGCTATAGCTTGTCATAAGTAACACATTTACCACAACATTGCACACACCTTGTATCATTAATGCGCAAGAACTAATCCCAATCATCAATAGTTGGTGAGATCTCGTGAAGTAGAGACCATACCTTTGTACGGGCATAGTGGCTGTTTAACACCTTTCCTCTTTGTAACTGTGATTCCTTAGTCAGAATCTTCAGTTGCATATCAATGTGTCATCTTAGGGAAGGGAATCATCATATCATCTATCCTAATGTTTCTATAGGGCCCCTATCCGATTGTGGAATCAAATAAATTAGCTAGTGGCAACTTCAGTCAAATATAACCTCTCGACAACCACACTTAAACATCAATCCACTCACGTGAATGGAATCCACCTTGGATCCAATGTCCACAGTTTCCAACTATGATCATGAAGCTATTTAGTATGGGGATATGATCATCCTAAGGGGCAGATGGATGATTTTGGGGAAATTATGCTCTTTTGGGGTTTACTTCTTTTTCTCTCTTCTTTCTTTTTTTCCTTTTTTGGTTGTCTTCTTTACATGGGCTTTTATTCATTCTTCTTTTTCTTCTTTCTTTTGGTTGACCTCTTTTTTTTTTTTTTTTACTCTAATTTATTCTTCCTTTTCTTCTCACATTTTTTACTCCTTTATTTAAGCACTTATAGAGATTGGGGATAAGGTGAAATCTCAGGATGGCTAACCCTTCATGTCTGTCGTAGCATCGCGATCATGCTCGTTTAACATTGGCAAGCAAGGTTACATTGTTGGTGTTGATTAGCTCTAGAAGATGCTCACCTTGCAGATTGGGTGAGGCGAATGGTACCTCCCAAGAGTACCACGTGCACAATCAATGGGCCATCCTGTGTGGGCTTGAATTTGCCCCTAGAGTCTAGTAGATGCGATAGTAAGATACACTTCATTACCATGTTTCCGACCTTGAAGTTCCCTTGTCCAACCCGTTTGTAGTAAGCCCAAGCAGACCTTTTCTACCATTACTATGAGTGGCTTAATGTGTCCATGTCCTTTTCATCTGCCCAATGTAGATGATAGTATTGAGCTTGCTACCACTTACCTTCCTCAACTTCATTCTTCATCAGTACTCACGAAGATGAAATTTTGACTTGAACTTGCCAAAAAACTTCCATTTCATAAGTTAGCTTGTAAAGAGTTGCGCTCGTAGATATGTGTATGGACATTCAATAAGCCCAAGGTGCATGTAAGAACCCCTAACAATTGATGAGGTTGTTCTACATGAGCATCATCATGTGAGCTTAAGATGCTACCTCTATCTATTTCACGAAGTGGTTGACTGCCACGAGTATGTTCTCATGACCTCTAGATATTGTCGGGTTAATTTTTCACCGATTTCGATACCCTTCATAGAGAATGGCTAGGGTTTTGTCAGGTTGTAGAGTTTCAAAGCACACACATGGATCTATTGTGCGCACTCTCGCCACTTGAAGTACTTTTTGACATGCTAGAAACAATCTATCTTCATTGAGCCACAAGGTCTCCTCCATCATTATGTGTTCGTTTATGCGCATGCCACACACTCCAACATAGAATGAAGGCATGGTCTTAACAACTTCTACTTCATAAGCTTAATTTCAGGCTTTATTGACAAGTTTTAATAGAGTCCAAACAAGTCTTTATAGGATGCAAGATTAGTCAATCATAGCTTCACAAATTCAATCATTCTCTGCTGATTTTCTGGGGACAAGAATTCTCAATGCGCACTTCCGTAAGGGTTTCTGGAGATCCTAAGTTTACAATTTTAAAAATTTTCAGGATAACATTGACTTTTGGTTTCTTTTTGAGAAGACCCTCTAGTTTGAGAGTTGGCTCATCATTTTCCACATCATCAGCTTTGTCCAGACCCTTAAGTTTAAAGTCCAACTTTAGATCGAAGTCATACGAGCTAACTTCATACTCAAATGCTTCGAGAGACAGACTTAACACTTTGTTGCTTGGGGCTTTTAAAAGATTTTTTATATTTTTTCTTTTTAAAAAAAAAAGTTTTTTAGAGTTCTACAAATATTCAATTTTTTAAAAGTTTTGAAATATCTGGTGTTTTGGTTATCTGGATCTTCTATTTTTTTTCTACTGTAAGTGACCTCAAGCAAGATAATGATGCGAATTAGGGGATGCCAGATCTAGTGAGGGGAGACAAGCACTATTTACATCAATTTTTATTATGTCGTCATGGAGATTACGAAACAATTATTGCCTTGCGCTCCCTCTTCTCGGGAGGTAGGGCTAGAGAGATCAATAGGCAGATCCTCATTGACGTGCCCAAAGGCCATGATAAATCTGAGATTGTGCTCTGAGTCTGTGTTGGATGTAATTTCTTCTGATTCATCTTCGATGCATTGCAATTCTTTGGACCTATCCAGCTCAAGTGGGACCATGACTGTGTTCTAGTCAATCAGGGGCAGTTCCCGGCCCTTGCCAAGTCCTCTTCGGGCACCTTGGTCAGGCTCAATCCACTCATTTGATCTTCTAAGGTGGAATTTAACTTGTTATCGAGATAAATAATCCCTGCACTAACAAATTGAATTAGTGTGTAGATGAAGGGATCAACCTTTTAATAACTTCGTCCTCTTCTGGTACCTCTAATCTTTAGTTTGTCACCCAAAGGAGGTTGATATCCTAGTCCTCCCATGCTCGCTTTCTCTCGAACCTCAATGACATGGGCCAAGTCTTGGTATTTGAGCATATAGTAGAATATATGATGCTTGACAGGAGAGAAGACATAGGTTGATCCGATGGGGCATGTAAGAGGGATGTAATTAGCAGTCTCAAACTCGAGACTGTGGTATGGGATATCCTCATCGGAGCATTATACGTTTACGACCAGGATGGCATGCTCTTGAGGGTTGGTTGCTTCTACCAAGAAGATTTGGTTGGAATCGATTAGAATGGTGAGCACTCTATCTCTAAAGATGTACTTGACCGATCTTTAGAGATAGAGTGCTCCTGAGGGTTGGTGAGCACTCTATTTCTTTGGTGGACAGCTAAAGAAATAGCATTGATTCTTTGGAGACAGGACCGATCAAGTAGAAGATGAAATGAAGCTAAGATGTCTAAGACTTGAAAAGTGATGATTGATGCTTCTGGACCAATCTAAATCTTGACATTAATCTCTCCATTTGCCTATCTTCAAGAGTTGTCAAGGACAAGAAGTATTTGTCCCCGGGGATCCAGCAGAGATTGATATACTAAAAGCTTAGGGTCATAAAGAATAGAGTCAGAGGGATTAGAATAATTGATTGAACTATTCCCTTGATGGACTAAAGACTAAGGGGGACTAAGCAGGTCACCTTGAGGAGCGATGCCTTCTCCTTGGATATTGGTCGTGTGATTGAAGCTGGACCTCGACTCCATAGGGCACATGGAATGTTGTCCAAGGAAGGAGCTTCTTCTTGGAGAATAACGGTTAGGGTAGGGGTCGAATAGGTAAGTGATACCTCTTGCAAGACCGAGGGTGCAAAGACTGAACAAGATGAATATGCCACATGCAAATTTAGGGGAACAAAGATTGAACTATTGGGGTGGGCCCCTTGTAGACTTAGGGGTACGAAGATTCAACTAACTGAAGATGCCCCTCACATATTTAGGGGCACTGGGATAGAGCTGATTGTGGGTGCCCCTTGTAGGATGAGGGGCTCGAACTCCGTATAAGAGTCGATAGCATGGATAGATTGGACTAGATGGAGAGAAGATTGTTCCCTGATGATACTAATGGTATGGGTGCCCGATGTACTAAGACCCACTTGATATTGTGGCGGGGGATTCTAGAGTGTGTTGGTCACAGCTGTGTCAGAGGCCATAATTAAAATCTTTCCTTGTCGATCAAGTTTTGGACCGTATGTTTAAGTGTGACCCCTTGCCTAATTATATGCATAATACTTGTTTTCATTATAAGTTGGTGGCAAAGGGTTTGATAGGGGCCTAGGCAGCAGCAGGGTAAGAAGTTGCCCCTGGATTGGCGCGTTGTACATTTCAATGTAAGTTTGGTGTATTGGTGTGAACTATCTAGGTTCATAGGTCATCCCTATTTGCCAACCTTGATTAGGGTACTGTGGGTTCCGCCTCAGATGCTCCTATTGATGTTCTTTTTCTCCCTATTGAGGGGTGAATAGTGTCTTGGGTAGAGTGTAACAGCCAAGCCTTAACAGTATAATATTGTCCGCTTTGTCCGAGGGTGCACGGTTTTGTTCTCAGGGTTAGCCCAAGGCTCACCCCAAAAACGCATTATACCATTAAAGGTTGAACCCCACATATAGCCCGGATCAAGAGGCACTCCCTTTTCGATGTAGGACGAGCGCGCTGCCCCCGACCAACTAGAGCGCTATTTTCGAAGCCCAACCGATCCCATATCGAGGACCCGAATGATAACCCACGCTCAGACCACAGCCCAGCTGGGCAGGCACCCACCCCCCGGGAGACAGCGCCCTCGCTCTGATACCATCTATAACAGCCCGGCCCCAACAGTATAATATTGTCCGCTTTGCTCGAGGGCGCATGGTTTTGTTCTCAGGCTCACCCCAAAACGCGTTATACCATTGAAGGCTAAACCCCACATATAGCTTGGATCGAGAGGCACTCCCTTTTCGAAGTGGGATAAGCGCGCTGCCCCCGACCAACTGGAGCGTTATTTTTGAAGTTTGACCGATCCCACATCAAGGACCTGAATGACAACCCACGCTTGGACAACAGGCTGGCTGGGAAGGTACCCACCCCCCCTCGGGAGACAGAACGCCCCCGCTCTGATACGATCTGTAACTGTAAGACCTGTATCCTAGACCATACTGTTCCGTCGAATCCCGCGATCCTTCCCGTCGAATTTCGGGAACCTGCGATCGATAATCGACGTTTGCGGGCGACCCTAAGTTGTACCCTGTAGATTTAAGTGGGTTTAATCCAAGACTTGTATCATTGCGACCGCACCGTCGCCGCGGTTCCAACGCCGCGTCTTGCATACCGATCCGATACCCTGGCCGAGAGATGTGGGCCGACGTTTATTTCGAAGAAACACTGCACGTTTGCAATCCCAAGAGAATCTCTACAACATGTCCCATCAATCAATCACTCAAATCAATCAATCAATCATATCATGTCAAGTAAAAGAGCAACTCATGCTTTCTTTCTCTACAAGTCAAGTAAACCCCAAAAGTCAACAAGTCTCTCACCTCACCCATCACTCACCTCACATCCATCACCCATCACTCTCTCCCTTACAACCCTCTCTCTCTCTCTCTCTCTCTCTCTCTCTCTCTCTCTCTCTCTCTCTCTCATTTCTCAACACAACTCCCAAGCTAGCAAGAGCATCACACGTCCAAGCTCTTTCATGAGAGAAAAGTGCATATGTGTGGCCCACTTTCCATCCAAAAAATTTATCATCCTAGCCCTTCATTTCTCATCCTCTCCATTAAAGTGAAGCACAAGGAGACAGGCGTTCCAACAAACTGAGAAGATCGAACGGTGGGTGCTTATTAGGCTAGATTTTTCATGTTTTTATGATGGGCCAAGTGAGGCCTACCGATCAATGGTATGGATCTCACTTTGAACCCTAAGATGTGGCCAATGGCCCACCTTGATCCTCATGATCATTCCATGACGGGGCCATTCACCATGGACCCCATCATGATGTTTATTTTTCTTGTATGGATAGGGTCATCTAGACCTTACATTTGGTAGAGAAAGGATCTCCATCGTTGATTTTCGATTTGATGGGCCCACGTGTAATAGGACCCACTTGATGTATGATTTCTTGCAAGGGAGGGCTCATAGTGGCTAAGCCCTCCATCACCTGTGTCCCACTCTCTTTCTCTCTCTCTCTCCCTCTCTTTTTTTCATTTCTTTTCATGTAATGATGTGGTTGTGTGGCCCACCCGGATGGACCCCACCATGAAGCATGTATTTTAGCCAAGCCATTTGTAGGTGGGGCCCACTTTATGTATGTGTTGTACCCACACCACCCACCATTTGGGGGCCCACCTAAACAGGGCCCACCTCAATGTATGTGTTATACCCAAACGCTGGACGTTGTAAAAAAAAAAAAAAAAAAAAAACAGATATTAGCTTGGTTTACCAAGCTTTGGAGTGGGCTGATCATGTAGTCCCACCTTGACGCATGAATTCAATCCAAGCCGTCCATCCTTTTCCCCAACTCATTTTAGGCGTTGAGCCGAAAAATTTTGCTGATCCGACTAATTGGTGGGCCATACCTTAGCAAAAGTGATTTTTACCATTCAAATTCATCTTAAATTTTTCTTCACGCCGAAAGATGCCCAATATTGGGCTTGATGGATTGGTTACGGACTGTAGAATCCATTGCGTGAGTCGGATTCGCGTGATGCGGGCCCTACAACGAAAAAACCGCAAAATTTCGTATTTAAATAATAATAATAATAATATCATATGCAGCAGACGCTGCTGCAGCCAGAGGCGCATGCAGCGCCTGCGACATGCTGGCGGGTGGACGAACAGGGGCCCATGGCTGGGCTGCCAGAGGCGCAGGCAGCGCCTGCGGCATGCTGGCGGGTGGACGAACAGGGACCCATGGCCCAGCCGTGGGCCCCACCATGATGTGTGTATGCCATCCAAACCGTTCATTAGGTGGGCCCCTGCTTGAAGTGGGCCCCCTCCAAAAATCGAGCCGATCTAAAACTCAGATGGCCCACATCACAGGAAACAGTGGGGTTGAACCGTCTGCCATTGAAACCCTTTTTGGGTTCATAGAAACTTTGGATCAAGGTAGAATTTGTTTTTCCTTTTCATCCAGATCCGTGTGACCTTACCAACGAGTCAGATTGCATATAAACATTTTGGTGGGCCCCACGTGGGACCCACAGTGATGTCAGTGGACAGTGAAAAACCCCCCCCCCCCCACATGATTTATGTGTTCTATGGACGGTGTGTGTGTGTACGTGTGTGTGTATATACACACACACACACACACTATACATATAAATTATATATTATATTATATATAATATACAGGATGGTGGGCCTTCATGTGGACCCCCCACCATTTTGAAAGATAATTTTTTTTGGCATGATACAAAAAAATGAGACAGATCTAGGATTAGGTGGACCACACTATAGAAAATAGTGGGTTTGACCGTCCACCATTTAAACCTTTTCAGGTCAGTATGACCTTATGATCAGATTGGATGGGAAATAAATGTTATGGTGGGCCTTGAGAATTTAATGGTGGAAATCATTCTTACCACTATTATTTGGGGTGCGATCCAATTGATCTTTTGATATGATGCATTTGTATATATTATATATACTTTTGATTTATTTGTGGCCCATTGTTAAGGCCCACCTTGATGTGTATGAGGCTATTTTGAGGCCCACCTTGAAATGAATGTAAGGCCCATGTTATAAGGCTCATTGTGATGTATTCAAGGCCCAGGGGTTATGGCCCATTGCAATATACATAAGGCCCATTGATGTGGCCCACTTGATTTATACAAGGCCCATATAAGGCAGCCCATTTGATGTATCTAAGGCCTATGGGTCGAGGCCCAATGAGATGTATATAGGTCAATTGCAATGTGTGATTCCCTATGGTTTGTGTAATGATATTTTATGGCGGGCCATGCCTTGGGAGCAATGTTGGTTTGACGTCCACATTGTAAGAATAGTGTTGGTTTAATGTCCGCATTATAAATCTCTCTAGGGCCCATTGATAGACCCATACTGGTTATGTGTAGGCCGTCTAGGCCCATCTTCGGTGTAAGGATAGTTCATTACTTTATAATATGCTTAGTACACTTTCATGATTCATGCGCATACGCATCATATGTATGCTTGATATGAGAAATGTTTGATCATAGCATAAGCCATTGGGCTGAGACATTTACGGGACTCCTTATGAGACGGAGTGCCCCACATGAGCGCGTGATACGCACGAGATTGCTGCATGACTGATGGTGTGACTCATGCATTTCGCATTATGTGTCGTGATTCACTGAACGCCCTAGCGACATCGGGGCCGTGGCGTCCACAGGCACATCGTGGATGGTCGTATCGGATACCGAAAATATTGGCTCTAGCATTGTAGGCACTTAGGATGTCCTTGGGAGAAAATCTCAGAACCTTTTTGGTACCAGGGGATGCTCCAACGTCTAGACCGAGTGGATACACGAGCGCCCGAGTGCCGAATACTAGTAGGCCGCGTCTCCTACTGTGTCGTGGTCGGTTGGAAGGGGGTGTGGCCTTATCCGCCCGAGTGAGGGGGCTATAAGCTAGGCTGAGTTTGACCAGCTCGCAAATGAGTCCGCTATCGACGAGCCGGATAGGTATTGACAGACTATTGATCAGGCGGATAGTGTGGTCTCTTCCACTTGCTTGACTGTACAGCAAGGGAGGAGGCAGTCAGTGTGCGGTGTATTAGACCCCGGTGATATCCAAAGAGGAACTGTACTGATATGTGTACTTGATGAGTACTGACATGCTTGTATTACATCTCGCATATGACATTTGGCTACATAGGCCTCGCATCGCATGGCCTTGGTATGGCCGATAGCATTCATGCCTTGCATCATATAGCTTTGGTATAACTGATAGCATTCATGGACTTACCGCATATTTTCGCATTACTCTGATATATGTACACTTGGTGCTCGCCTTACGCACACACTTACACCACCCTCTAAGCTTTTGTAAGCTTATGCACGACCATTGTGGTAGGTAGTGTTGGACAGCAACAGTGCTGAGGCAGGAGGGCGTATATGATCATTTTGGAGCTTTTTGATCACCCTGTATTTCCCTTTCCGCATTGTACTTAAAGCTTTTGATATAGTGGGTATGTGGTGATGCTGTTTTGTGACTTGGTTATACTTGTGGTTATGATTCATTACAAAAAAAAAAAAATTATACTGAAAATCTTCCTTGTAGGATCCCAGGATCGGAATCTGGCCTATGGGCGTTGGGAGCCGAGAATGGGGTACTACGGAGGCTGTCGACACCGGATTCGGGGATCAAAAATTTTGTAAACCCGTTCTCCGAGTTTGGGGCGTGATAGTAACAATCCAACCCCAACAATATAATATTGTCTGCTTTGCGTGAAGGCGCATTGTTTTGTTCTCAAGGTTGGTCCAAGGCTCACCCCAAGATGTGTTATACCATTGAAGGCTGAACCCCACATATATCCTGGATCGAGAGGCACTCCCTTTTCGATGTGGGACGAGCGCGCTGCCCCCAACCAACTGGAGCAATATTTTTGAAGCCCGACCGATCCCACAACGAGGACCTGAATGATAACCCACGATCAGACCATAACATGGGTGCCTGCCCAACCGGGCTGTAGTCTGAGTGTGGGTTGTCATCCGAGTCCTTGATGTGGGTTCAGTCGGGCTTCAAAAATAGTGCTCTAATTGGTTGAGGGCAGCGCGCTCGTCCCACATCAGAAAGGGAGTGCCTCTCGATCCATGTTATATGTGGGGTTCAGCCTTCATGGTATAACACGTTTTTGGGTGAGCCTTGGGCTAACCCTAAGAACAAAACTATGTGCCTTCGGGCAAAGCGGACAATATTATACTGTTGGGGTCGAGCTGTTATATAGAGGCAATAAGATTATCTTCTTCTGTTGGATGAGAGATAGAAACACTTTTGTTACCATTCTCATATCCAGTAATCCTTCCTTCTACTATCCATTGTACTAGGGAGGCCTGATAAGGCCACCAAGGGAAGTTCGCCCTGCCCTTTATTCCGACTTTAACTTGTTCCCCAGTGCGAATGAATTGGGTAAAGTTGTCATACAAATACGAGATGAGGTATCCAAAGATAATCGGATTTACCGAGTGGACAATCATGGAGATTTACTCCACATCGTCGATGGATATCTTCATTTTGGCGGCCATATATGGCCTGCCATCGTCCAACGTAAAGTGATAATGACTCATCATTCCTCTGGCTTAAGGCAACAGGATCTACCCTTATAGGCACTACATTAAGATTGTACATAAAATAATCAATGAATGCTTGGGAAATTTATTCTCAAGTTTTGATTCGATAGTAGTCCAGTGAAGTGTACCAATCTAACGCGTCGCCTTCCAGTGACTTTTGAAATAAACGGATCAACGTTTCGTCATTTCCTGCCATGACATCGAGCTCTCCAGAGAATGCTCTTAGGTGGTCGATAAGACACTCTATACCTTTATATCTTTTGAATTTTGGTATCTCAAATTCTGGAGGTACCTTTGCATCAGGAAAGGGACAGAGGTCCTTGAACTTGGTAGATGGGAGATCCATCCCATGCTTCTTTTGTTGCTTCCTCTCTACCTCTCGTAGTTGCTCGATTCTAGAGAGACCAAATGGGAGGGGTTTTGCCCCTTGCCAAGCTTGAATTGCCTCCATCTCATAATGATGGGCCTCATTGGTGCCCCTATGACTCTTGCTTGGAGGAGGTTGGATCAAGTGATTGCTCCCATTATAGAGAGTTTGTTAGATTGAGATTGGGAAAGAAAACTTCAAAGACACTCTGGTTGTAATAGGATATTGAAATTGACCTAAACTCCTGTTAGGAAGAGGATGCTAGAATTAACTGGGAGTCCTGGTTGTGAGATGATGGAACTAACTCTCATTCATTGGAGGATATTGAAAGAAATGGCCTGAGGTAGATGGATGTGATGGCTGGTGCCAAGTGTCCTGTGCAGACCTTAGCTAACGCAGTGGACTGAACTAGAGGTTGGAAGAAGTGCGAAAGCGGGTGGCTGTTGCTGTTGTGCTCGCCCAACTTGAGTGCTAGTTGTCGAGACATGTGTACTTTTGTCTTGCACAAGTCGAAGAAGCATTTCTTGCATGATCTTCTTTTTTTGGGCCAACTCTTAGATGCAAGAGAATGGCATTGATTTTGCTGGATTTGGCCGTGTAGGCGAGGCTTTGGGCATTTCAAGGGTTGGGAGAGTTTCTTCCTTGCAGTTTGACATGGTTGCATGAGATCGGGTTCAGATTAGGCTGCGATGGAAGGGATTTGCTTAGGAACGTCTGGCTTTCACGGGCACAAGGGTTCTCAGTTTTTGGACTTTTTGGATGAATGTAAGATGTTAATACAAGTGCACAAGAACTAAAATCCCCGAAAGTTCGTCAAGTCCTATTTTTCAAGTCGGGTCGTGACTAGTGGAAGTCAAATCTTCCCTAGTGGAGTCATTATTCTGTGGACAGTGGATTACGAACGGATCGCGCTCATAAGTGACCTTTTCAAGAGCTTTCGCTGGCATGTTTGAGGCATGAGGGTATTATATTTGACTAGAATCACCACTAGCCATTTACTTAAATTTCCACAAGCGATTAGACCCTATAAAAATCTTAAGATGATGAATCAGAAGATTCCCTATCCCAAAATGATTCCTTGATTTGTCACTGGAAGTTATGAGTAAGGAACCACATTTACAAAGAGGGAAGGCATTAGGCACCCTATTTACTCGTACGGATGTATGATTTCTACTTCACATGACTAAACAAACTCAAGGATTAGGTTTGTTCTTAAGCAATGACGATGCAAGTGTGTGAAATGCAATGATAATTCGATGCCTATGACAAGTGATGGTTCAGATAAGATAGATCTACCATAAGTCACCCACTTAACAAAGTGGTTGAATAATCAGTCAACCCAAGTTTTTAATGGGTAGGATCCAATATTTCGATAATCTGCAGAGCATACACTCAAGTCAAGTGGGTGCTCAAATATACTGTGATGCTGGTAGTTGAAGTAAGCAAAGGGGTTGAGAAGGGAATGGATGTTGCACAATGATAATGCAAGGGGGAATAAAGCTGATCAAGTTGGGTGGAAGGATGAACGATTTTGTTACAAGGGTCGGATCAAGTGATTTGGATTGGTATTTTCGGTTGCTCAGGTGACTAAAGGTCAGACTAGGCTAGCCTAACCTGGGTTGGACTCCTCTCATTCAATTCCCAATTCTCTTTGGCGGAGGGATGAGATGGGCTATGTGTTGAGGGTCAAATATTGTATATTAGACCCCAGTTATTAGCTGATTTTACGTACATCATAGTGTTTAATGCTTTATTTTAATCGTGTTGATGTTACAAGGTGAATTTAGAAGCTTGGACTGAAAATGGGTGAAAAATGCATGGATTTGACACTTCAAAATCACCAAGGCAAGGGACGGACCCCAAGGGACTAAGATCGAGGAATTTACACGCCAAATATCCGAGAAAATCAAGTAACCGAGGTCCACGAGGCCAGAAAATTGTCTTGAACGCAAGATCACAGGGTTCCCACCATCCGTTCGACTAGAAACTTTATATATGGCCTGAGAACCATAAATTAACAGTACATGTCAAATTTCAGCCATTGGATCCTTTTGAAAGTAGCCCAACGGATAATCAGCCCATAAATCATCAATCTGGGGCTCACCTGATATCTGGATATACTTCAAATTTGTTCTCAACCCCTTAAATGGGGTGATAAAACGGTTGGACGGATCAGATTTCTCGAATACATCACCGTGGGACCCACACACGCAACGCATGTGCATAACATGTACACGGCCACCGCGCACTAGATTGAGTTCTCGGTTAAAGGGTCTTTGACCTGTGATTTCTTTAAAGAAAACAAGAAAACGCCCAGCGTCATTCCAGCCGACCATCGGTTTTCACTTGTGCGTCCTATCCGTCTCACATTTCACTAATCTGGACCATCCATTATGTCTCTGTGGTAGGCGTGACCCTCACCTAGGTGGCCTTTTGGCCCCATACACGTGTATGCACATGGATCGTCAAAAAATGCAAGATTAACGGTGAGTTGGTTTGATACAGTAGATCGCACCAAAACTCGATAAAAATCACTCCTTCCCGACTGGTTGTTCGCCAGGAATTCAATGGACGGGGTGAATTTCATCAAAAATAATATTGTGGGGTCCACCGAACATCTCAGCGCACTCCTGCGTAAATCTTACGCACACTTGACGTACAATCCTCCGTGGGCCGTTGTACATACATGATCATGGTCGGATAGGTGATCTAGACCGTTCAAACTCTTCCCCTGGGGTCCACGACCCTCACCATGGAGTCAGATTTCAGTTTTGGGACGATCTGACGTCCCAAACTACTTCCAAACGCTGCTGCCTCGCTGTCTCTGTACACTCTGTTGCGAAACAGAGTCGGTCCAACTTCAGCACCGACTCCAGCCACCGTCCTCCCTCTAGTCTATAAAAGAGAGAGAAGAAAACGTGGGGGGATCATCAGATCTATTTTATACCGTGAGACATGAGATCAACTTAGACGTGTGCTCCTTCTTCCTTCTTCTTTGCAGTTTTTTTCTTCCCTTTTATGCTTGTAGTGTGATGAGGGATTTTTATGCCTTTTGATTCATGTTATGAACTGGTTTTTTATTCTAGTTTGATTATAATGAATGCCTTCAGTTTTTAATGGTTTTTTGTGACTTAAATTACAATAGATCTGTGATGGCTTTGAGTTCTGTTGTTTACTTTGTCTCATGGGCATGGTTTTGTAATGGAATCAATTCTAATTCTCATGCCTATCATCTCTTGAAAACTATATCAAAGGATGTTCAGCTTCGGTTTTTAATGTGATATCTTTTAACTGGATGAAGATGGGACTCGAAGTCTAGTTGAGTTCATGAATCAAGCGTAGATCTCCCTGATCTCTACAAGTGGATCCTTGGCACCCTAGTTTCTCACCTTTGAATTTTACAAAATTTAGTTTAACCATTCACCATTATTCTCTCATATTCACCGGATTTAGATTACATTTTCGCATAGTTCTAGTTCAAGTTACTTTCAGATTACGTACAGGGTTCAGTCCTTGTGGATTCGACCTCAGTCTTACCGAGATTATTACTACATCACAACCCTATACTTGGGGTGTGAACACTATGGATGAATAAGGGATTGGAAGAAATGTGTCAGGGATTGGAAGTGATTTGAAATGAAAGGAGAATATGCTACTTTAGCCTTTTGGACTGATTTTCTATAATTGTTGGGAAGTCTAGGGCTTAGAAGGGTTCAAGATTTGAGATTGTCACGTGGCGCAACTCAAATGGTTGGATTGATGGTATGGATTTTAGATTTGGCTAAATTGGAGGACTGTGGAGTCTTTTCCCTTTCCCACATGATTGCCATGGAACCAAGAGCAAACCATAGCCTCTCCTATGGAAGCAATAGAATTGCCACGTGTTGGGCGGCACATTATGCGCCACTCAGCACGTGGGACTCCTCCTGCTTGCACACGCAAGTTCCTGTGATGATTTATGGCCTCTGATTCCTCTTGATTTTGCCTCATTGCAATCCTAGATCCTGATAGGCCTTGGTATGGACCTGAACTATGTTTGGTTTTCGGCTTAAAGTTAGGCTTAGTTCTAAGCTGATTTGGTTGAGTATGACAGAGTGAGTTGACTGGATTAACTAAGTAGGATTGAACTGACTAGGTTGGACTAGGTTTTGATCAGCCTGTTAGCCTTTGGATGGGGGTGTTTATAATTTTTTAGAATTTTTTATTTTTAATGGATTTGGGACAGTCATGCCATGCTTAGCCTAGATTAGAAAATAGACGGAAATACAACTCTGAGCATCGCTCCTATCTCTTCAAGTACGAGTACATTTTCTTCTCATTTTTTTCTCAAGTGTCCTACAAGTGACGACCTATTACTGGATGAGTGGAGTGCGCCACCCCAAGCATAAACAATGATGAAAGGAGATTTTCGGGGAAATAATTAGCAAAGTAGATAGTGTCTTTTACGGTAATTAGTTTTCTCGCTGGCGGGAAACTTTGACGACGGAAGGCAATTTTTAGGATAAGGACGGACCAAAATACCCTCCGGTTTAGGTAAAAAGCAGGTGAAAAAGGAGAGTTATTTTCGTCCGAAATAGGTTCTCCGTACAGTCGGTGGTCTATTTTGGTTATCCAAGTTTGTGGTCGGTTGCGTTGGGTCGCATAGGTGAAAAGTCGTGCCTATAGTAAAAAATTACCCGATTTTCGGGACATGATCCATCCATGGATGGAGCACAACAGATCAATGTTCTGGATTACCAAACCATGACTCACTTTTCAGAACTGAAAGCCTGCGCATTTGGTGCAAATATCATTTTCATGGTAGAAAAACAAAAGAAGACGTGGTCCACATTTTTCATGTTTTTTACTCTTCGTTTTAATGTTGAGACCAGATTCCATGCCTCCGGAGGTACAGTATTTACGTGCCTCCATGTCATTCTGAACAAGTGGCACAAAAAGATGAGATCACAACCGTTCATTTTGTGCTTCCTCTACTAACTGATCTATGAACACAGAATCATAGTATTTAGAAAGTTTTGGCCCTTTAATAGGGGCATACAAGCGAACGCTAAAAGACAAAAATTACCAACGGTTCTTATTAACTTTGGGAAGGACAATTTTTTATATGGCGAGGATCATGTAATAAAAACCATTTGGTTAACCGACGAATGATCCAACAAATCTACGGTTTAGATCATCATGTACATGTTACACGTGTCTGATACACAATCTAGAGGCACGAAAATTACCGTGCCTCCAGATGCAGGAAATCCGTGAAGCAACTTTCTCACGTCTATTTCAATAGCCCTCAATCCTAATCAGGCTGCAATCACCAAACAATCATGGTAAGAAAACAACTTAGAGCAGATTCCATGCCTCTCTGTCCTTCTGAATACGTGGCACACATGGATCAGATCTAAACCGTCCATTTCATGATTTTGATAGTGATTGGAACATGGTTAAAAAATTGTAGTGTTTGGGCAATTCTCTCTCTTTAGTTGGTGGCGTAGAAATGAAAACTAAAAGACAAAACCAAGCAACGGCTTCTATTAAGTGGAAATGGGCCCATTTATTACATAATATAGACGGTCTAATTCAAGAAACCTTTTTACTAAGACTCAATAAACGGATGATTCAACAGGATGTATGGTTTAGATCATCGTACACATGTACCACGTGTGTAGTAAACTATCTTGGGGCACGAAAATTCCGTGCCTCGGGCGCAGGTAATCCATTGTCAAAATAGATTGAGAAATTTACGACTGTGGACCCCACCTTTTATCTAGCGGTTTTTCTGAAACAATACAAACTTAGAATACGCAATTGGACCTCCTCGTACGGAGTTGGACTTTCAGGACGAAATTACCCCTCGTTTTGACGGAAACGGATTCGGTACTCCCCCTGTCACGGCTAATGGCGGACGGTCGGTGGTCTATGGACCCCACCATGATGTATACTTTTCATCCATGCCGTCCATATATTTTTCCAGATCATTTTATGTTATGAGACCAAAAATGAGGTATATCTAAATCTCAAGTGTACCACATTACAGGAAACAGTGTTGAGTGAGCGTCAACCATTAGAAACTCAGGTGGAGCCCACTGTGATGTTTGTGAGAAATCTTCCCTGTCTAAGTTTACTCATAGGGTCACAAAGACCTGGATGAAGAGGAAAAACAAATTTCATAATGATCCAAAACTTCTGTAACCCTGAAAGGGTTTCAATGGTAGACGTTCAATTTCCCACTGCCTTTTACAGTGTGGTCCACTTGATAACTAGATCTGTCTTATTTTTCACCTTAAGCCTTAATTCGAGTTCGCCAAATAGATGAACGGTTTGGATATAACACATACCTCATAATGGGACCCACAAAAATCGGTAGGAATCACAACAGAGAAAAAAAAGGGAAAAAAAAAAAAAACAAAGAAAAAAAAAATGTATCTAGCGAGTTGGGGTCGACCGGGATAGGACCCGGTCGACCGGGTCAGAGTTGGGTCTATTGCTACGGATTATAACCGTAGCCATAGCTATAGTGCTATGCACTTTTTTCTCTTTTTTATTTTTATTTATTTTTATTTTTATTTTTTACATGGAGAACATTTTTCCCTTTACATTTTTCTATAATACATAATTATGTAAATATGTATATATAAGTATATAAAAATATTTTTCTATCTTTTAATTCATTTCTTTGTCTATTTATTTAACAAGTATATCTCCTAAACTAGAATGATTTACTTGGCTTACCATATATGATTTTGGGGTAGGAGAAGCTAATTTAGCCAACCAATCTATTTATTTTCCAAGATTCCATCGGGTCGATGGTCAAAAATCTATTTCATTCAACTCGTGATCAATTTCAATCAACATCAATGGTTCGGGTTGGTGCTCAACCCTAACCCAACCCAAGTTCCTATACTTAAACCTTGACCCGACCCAACCCAATCTTGGGTTGGGAATTCTCAACCCAAGCCCAACCCAAGAGGGCTCGACGGGTTGATTGGGTTGGTCGGGTGTATATGTGCTAATATTTTCGTTATTACATTAGTTTATTATATTTTAATATAGGACTTATTTTTTGTATCTATGATTTTATTAATTATATACGTGATTATTCATTATAAAGAACTTCATTTTTTTTCTTTAAAAAACCAAGCTAAAATATAGGACTACTTCTTTAAAAAGTCATGTAGCACAACACACAATCTATTTGGGAGAGAGAAATCCGGCATATCTTGTTAGCGTGAGTCCTTGGAAATGACGTGGACAAATGAGACCCAACATCACTAGTGTACTTTCTACACAAACAATCCACACTGAATTATAATTTATAAGTAACTAATATATTGATCGGGTTCGGGTTGGTTGGGTGGGTTTGGGTCGGGCAACCTCAGACCTCAACCCAAGCCCAACCTAAGTTTTATCGGGTTGGTGTTTGTATAGCCCAAGCTTGAGATCGGACCCGATATATCCTACCCAAGCCTAACCCAATATCGGGTCGGTCGGGTTGAACCCGCCCAACTTTCAGCCGTACATGAAATTGAGCGAGGCAAACATGAAAATGAGCCATTTTTCATTTTGCCCTGCCGATTTTCTAGTTTGCCCCGCCGTTTTTCATGCTTGCCCCGCCGATTTTCTAGTTTGCCCCGCCGTTTTTCTTGTTTGCCCCGCCGATTTTCTAGTTTGCCCCGCCGTTTTTCATGTTTGCCCCGCCGATTTTCTAGTTTGCCCCGCCGTTTTTCATGCTTGCCCCGCCGATTTTCTAGTTTGCCCCACCGTTTTTCATGCTTGCCCCGCCGATTTTCTAGTTTGCCCCGCCGTTTTTCTTGCTTGCCCCGCCGATTTTCTAGTTTGCCCCGCCGATTTTCTAGTTTGCCCCGCCGTTTTTCTTGTTTGCCCCGCCGATTTTCTAGTTTATCTCGCCGTTTTTCATGCTTGCCCCGCCGTTTTTCTTGCTTGCTCCGCCGATTTTCTAGTTTGCCCCGCCGTTTTTCATGCTTGTCCCGCCGATTTTCTAGTTTGCCCCGCCATTTTCTAGTTTGCCTCGCCGATTTTCTAGGCTACGGATATGACTACGGTTATAATCCGTAGCTATAGATTCTTTTTTTTCTTATTTATTTATTTATTTATTATTTTTTTTTTACTGTTGTAATCCCACCGCCTTTTGTGGGTCCCATCATGAGGTCTGTGTTATATCCAAACCATCCATCGATTTGGCGAGCTCATATTAAGCTTGAGACGTAAAATAAGACAGATCTAACTATCAAGTGGTGGGCCCTACAAAATTTTTAACGGTGAAAATCAGTTTTCCTGCTGCTCTTTGTGGTGTGGTCCATTTGATCTGGATATGATTTTTTTTTTTTTTGGATAATGCTCCGAAATGATCTCTAAATATGGATGAACGTTGTGGATATAATAAATACATAGTTGTGGGGCCATGTAACTTTGATCTGTTTTGAGCCGTTCATATAATAAATACATAGTTGTGGGGCCCACCATGATGTATGCTTTTCATCCATGCTATCCATATATTTTTCGGGATCATTTTATGGTATGAGACAAAAAATGAGGTATGTCCAAATCTTAAGTGTACCACATTACAGGAAACAGTGTTGAATGAGCGTCAACCATTAGAAATCCTCCCCCGTCTAAGTTGGGGCCCACTGTGATGTTTGTGAGAAATCTTCCCCGTATAAGTTCATTCATAGGGTCACAAAGACCTGGATGAAGAGGAAAAACAAATTACATAATGATCCAAAACTTCTGTAACCCCTAAAAGGGTTTCAATGGTAGATGTTCAATTTCCCACTGCCTTTTACAATGTGGTCCACTTGATAGCTAGATGTGTCTTATTTTTCACCTCAAGTCTTAATATGAGTTCGCCAAATAGATGGACGGTTTAGATATAACACATACCTCACAATGGAACCCACAAAAATTGATGGGGATTACAAAAAAATAAAAAATAAAAATAAAAACATAAACAAAGCCAGCGAGTTGGGGTTGACTGGGTTAGGACCCGGTCGACCGGGTCAGAGAAAAAAAACCGCAGCCAGCAAGTTGGGGTCGACCGGGTTGGGACCCGGTCGACCGGGTCAGAGCGTGGCCTATGGTTACGGATTATAACCGTAGCCATAGAGACCGCCAAATCCGTAGCCATAGGCGGGCTTTCTTAAAAACGAAGCCAGCGAGTTGGGGTCGACCGGATTAGGACCCGGTCGACCGGGTCAGAGCTTGGCCTATCGCTACGGATTATAACCGTAGCCATAGCTATAGTGCTATGCACTTTTTTCTCTTTTTTATTTTTATTTTTTTTTTTTATTTTTTACATGGAGAACATTTTTCCCTTTACATTTTTCTATAATACATAATTATGTAAATATGTATATATAAGTATATAAAAATATTTTTCTATCTTTTAATTCATTTCTTTGTCTATTTATTTAATAAGCATATCTCCTAAACTAGAATGATTTACTTAACTTACCATATATGATTTTGGGGTAGGAGAAACTAATTTAGCCAACCAACCTATTTATTTTCCAAGATTCCATCGGGTCGATGGTCAAAAATCTATTTCATTCAGTTCATGGTCAATTTCAATCAACATCGATGGTTCGGGTTGGTGCTCAACCCTAAACCAACCCAAGGTTCCTATACTTAAACCTTGACCCAACCCAACCCAATCTTGGGTTGGGAATTCTCAACCCAAGCCCAACCCCAAAGGGCTCGACGGGTTGATTGGGTTGGTCGGGTGTATACATGCTAATATTTTCGTTATTACATTAGTTTTGGGTTTAAGAATTCAGGATTGGGTTTAGGTTTGGGTTTTCAAGTTAAGGTTTAGATTTAGGTTTAGGTTAGGGAGTTTAGATTAGGATTAGGTTTAGGTTTATAGATTTGAGAATAGGTTAAGGTTTAGGTTTAGGAAATCGGGTTCGAGTTCGGGATCGGGTTCAGGTTTGGGTTTTCAAGTTTAGGTTTAGGTTTAGGTTATGGAGTTGATATTATGATTAGGGATTTGAGAATAGGTTAAGGTTTAGGTTTAAGAATTCAGGATTGGGTTTAGGTTTGGGTTTTCAAGTTAAGGTTTAGGTTTAGGTTTAGGTTAGGCGGTTTAGATTAGGATTAGGTTTAGGTTTAGAGATTTGAGAATAAGTTAAGGTTTAGGTTTAGGAAATCGGGTTCGAGTTCGGGATCGGGTTTAGGTTTGGGTTTTCAAGTTTAGGTTTAGGATTAGGTTTAGGTTAGGGAGTTGAGATTAGGATTAGGTGTAGGTGTAGGTTTAGGGATTTGAGAATATATTTATGTCATAGGTTATAGACTATGAAAAACAGCGAGGCAAACTAGGAAAAACAGCGAGGCAAACTAGGAAAAGGAGCGAGGCAAACTAGGAAAAACAGCGAGACAAACTAGAAAAAACAGCGAGGCAAACTAGGAAAAGGAGCGAGGCAAACTAGGAAAAGCAGCAAGGCAAACTAGGAAAAACAGCGAGGCAAACTAGGAAAAGCAGCGAGGCAAACTAGGAAAAAGCAGCGAGGCAAACTAGGAAAAGCAGCGAGGCAAACTAGGAAAAGGAGCGAGGCAAACTAGGAAAAGCAGCGAGGCAAACTAGGAAAAGCAGCGAGGCAAACTAGGAAAAGCAGCGAGGTAAACTAGGAAAAGGAGCGAGGAGCCATCATTACCATTTCCAAGTGTTTGTTTAAACATAAATTGTGGCTCGTATATTGTGGGTGAAACAAACAATGCAGTAAAATCATCATTACGGTCAAATGCGAGTGATGTGAGTCATGTGACCAATGTTGTCAAAATGATTATACAATCGCAAATCGTCAAGAAAGTGTTAAAGGGTTCTTTTTCCTTTATTTTTATTGTCTTTCAAGAAATTTCCCTTAAAAAACATACAGCGGGGCAAACTAGGAAAAATTTACCCACAATTAGTCACTCAAAACTACTTAGAATAGGCTGCTATGAGTTAAACCAAAAGTGATATTTTTATATCTAGAAGATGTGGATGTGCTTTGTCAGTCAAGATATAAAAACATAACGAGGTTAGGGCATAATTATGGCCCAAAATATTTCTGTATGAGATGAAGCAAGAATTCTCCATTGCAAAGGTTAAAAGTAAACCACTGAGAATAAATACTTCATTAGTTTACTTGATGATGCATGATTAATTTATTACAATCATATAAATTGTAAGTGGAAATAAGAAGCATCTCATAAATGGTCTAAGAGGAGATAAAGAAACAACACCCTTACATTCAAGGTTCGTGACATAAAATATAATCCACTATCTTGGCGTATGTTGGGCCCACACTCACTAAGAGAATCAAAGTCTCATTGGATTGCAAATTAAAAAGAATGATGAAGGAATTTCACAAAAATAGAGAAGACGAACATGAGTGACTAGCTTACTCTCCCTGAGGGAGGGAGCCCTCATTTATAAAGATCATTTGGAAATGATTTACAACCACATGTGTCATCACCATCTAAGCCTTATCCCAATCAATTGGGGTCAGCTACATGAATCATGTTCCTCCATTGCACTCTGTCAAGGACCATAAGATGGCCTTTCCCTTGCCCTCTTAGAGCAACTTGCACTCACTCCTGACTGGCTCCATTATTGGTCTCTGTTGCACATGACCAAACCATCTAGTTTGCCTCGCTGCTTTTCCTAGTTTGCCTCGCTGTTTTTCCTAGTTTGCCTCGCTGCTTTTCCTAGTTTGCCTCGCTCCTTTTCCTAGTTTGCCTCGCTGTTTTTCCTAGTTTGCCTCGCTGCTTTTCCTAGTTTGCCTCGCTCCTTTTTCTAGTTTGCCTCGCTATTTTTTCTAGTTTGTCTCGCTGTTTTCCTAGTTTGCCTCGCTCCTTTTCCTAGTTTGCCTCGCTATTTTCCTAGTTTGCCTCGCTGCTTTTCCTAGTTTGCCTCGCTGCTTTTCCTAGTTTGCCTCGCTCCTTTTCCTAGTTTGCCTCGCTGTTTTCCTAGTTTGCCTCGCTGCTTTTCCTAGTTTGCCTCGCTCCTTTTCCTAGTTTGCCTCGCTGTTTTTCCTAGTTTGTCTCGCTGTTTTTCCTAGTTTGCCTCGCTGCTTTTCCTAGTTTGCCTCGCTGTTTTTCCTAGTTTGCCTTGCTGCTTTTCCTAGTTTGCCTCGCTCCTTTTCCTAGTTTGCCTCGCTGTTTTTCCTAGTTTGTCTCGCTGTTTTCCTAGTTTGCCTCGCTCCTTTTCCTAGTTTGCCTCGCTGTTTTTCCTAGTTTGCCTCGCTGCTTTTCCTAGTTTGCCTCGCTGTTTTTCCTAGTTTGCCTCGCTGCTTTTCCTAGTTTGCCTCGCTCCTTTTCCTAGTTTGCCTCGCTGTTTTTCCTAGTTTGCCTCGCTGCTTTTCCTAGTTTGCCTCGCTGCTTTTCCTAGTTTGTCTCACTGTTTTTCCTAGTTTGCCTCGCTGTTTTTCATAGTCTATAACCTATGACCTAAATATATTCTCAAATCTTTAAACCTACACCTACACCTAATCCTAATCTTAACTCCCTAACCTAAACCCAATCCTAAACCTAAACTTGAAAACCCAAACCTAAACCCGATCCCGAACTCGAACTCGATTTCCTAAACCTAAACCTTAACCTATTCTCAAATCTCTAAACCTAAACCTAATCCTAATCTAAACCGCCTAACCTAAACCTAAACCTAAACCTTAACTTGAAAACTCAAACCTAAACCCAATCCTGAATTCTTAAACCTAAACCTTAACCTATTCTCAAATCCCTAATCATAATCTCAACTCCATAACCTAAACCTAAACCTAAACTTGAAAACCCAAACCTGAACCCGATCCCGAACTCGAACCCGATTTCCTAAACCTAAACCTTAACCTATTCTCAAATCTATAAACCTAAACCTAATCCTAATCTAAACCGCCTAACCTAAACCTAAATTTAAACCTTAACTTGAAAATCCAAACCTAAACCCAATCCTGAATTCTTAAACCTAAACCTTAACCTATTCTCAAATCCCTAATCCTAAACCCGATTTCCTAAACCTAAACCTAAACCTAAACTTGAAAACCCAAACCTGAACCCGATCCCGAACCCGAACCCGAGCCCGATTTCCTAAACCTAAACCTTAACCTATTCTCAATTCCCTATGGCTTGAGTTTTAGGAAATTTCAGATTCTTGCAATTCGTGACACTTTCTTTGAGAAAAATAAAAAATTACAGATTCTTGCAATTCGCAATACACATAGGAACCATTTTCTCCTCATCATTGATTTTGTTAATGCATGTCCTTGTTTCTTAAATTGATTTGTTGTTTTCATGTCCCAACAGGATATAAAAATCGTTGTTCATGCACATCCAACCCTGTCTGAAGTACTTTCAATTCACTCTTTAAATCTACCAAGGTATCGCCTCTAAATCTCTGTCATCATCTAGAATTTAATCTGACTGCATTATGGCATTTCAGATCTTCCTCATGCCATCAAATATTAAACATGTGATTAAAGTTGATGGATCTCTACATTACAAGTAAAATATTAAGAAACTTTTTAATGGATACTTGTGACTTAAATTTTAACTTGTCATCTCACAATTAAGGCCATAGAGCAGCAGGCAATGCAAGCATAGGATCTATTAATACCTGCAAGTGATGAACCATGAACATGTTGATAATAGATTCAGTACTGAAGTTGCATTGAGTAATGGATTCAATGCCCTTAGGATTGGTCATTTTCAGTTACAAAACCCAACCATGCATTGCTACTAGAAAGTGGCTGGTTCAATATCTTTCAGTTTTAGCATGGCTTTGAATCGGTTGGTCCATTATATACGGTCACCATAATGATATTAGTGTATTTAAACAATGGGACTAAACTTGGAAATTTAAGGAACATGGAGGAAGAGTGAATTTGAAGAAAGGGATGAGGGTATCCAATCAGTCTTTAAAATGAATTTAACTAGTTTCATAAAACTGGATTGAAGATTTGAGGGGATTGATGGATGCATGATTCTAACAATATATGTTTGCTCAATTTTGACAAAAAACTTACTTCAATAATGGATTTCGGGTTTCCGCTGATTTTTTTATTTTTTTATTACTTGAAAAGCCTTAATGCACTCACGATGAAAGTCACGTCAGTTTCCTAACCATTGCAACTGCGTATGTTAAGTTTGTATTGTTTCAAGAATATCCAACGGATAAAAGGTGGGGTCCACAGTCGTAAATTTCACCTTATTATCATGCATAAACATACTATTTATATACGGTCACCATTTCTATTAGACTTCAAGATTTTCAGTTCGCCTGCTTTGAGCTATTTGGGGCATGAGTCAATAATCAATTCACTCTCAAAGGTGGGGTCCGCAGTCGTAAATTTCACCTTATTATCATGATGTTGATTGAAATTGATCACGAGTTGAATGAAATAGATTTTTGACCATCGACCCGATGGAATCTTGGAAAATAAATAGATTGGTTGGCTAAATTAGCTTCTCCTACCCCAAAATCATATATGGTAAGCCAAGTAAATCATTCTAGTTTAGGAGATATGCTTGTTAAATAAATAGACAAAGAAATGAATTAAAAGATAGAAAAATATTTTTATATACTTATATATACATATTTACATAATTATGTATTATAGAAAAATGTAAAGGGAAAAATGTTCTCCATGTAAAAAATAAAAATAAAAATAAAAATAAATAAAAAAGAGAAAAAAGTGCATAGCACTATAGCTATGGCTACAGTTATAATCCGTAGCAATAGACCCAACTCTGACCCGGTCGACCGGGTCCTATCCCGGTCGACCCCAACTCGCTGGATACATTTTTTTTTTTCTTTGTTTTTTTTTTTTCCCTTTTTTTTCTCTGTTGTGATTCCCACCGATTTTTGTGGGTCCCATTATGAGGTATGTGTTATATCCAAACCATCCATCGATTTGGCGAGCTCATATTAAGCTTGAGACGTAAAATAAGACAGATCTAGTTATCAAGTGGACCACACTGTAAAAGGCAGTGGGAAATTGAACGTCTACCATTGAAACCCTTTCAGGGTTACAGAAGTTTTGGATCATTATGAAATTTGTTTTTCCTCTTCATCCAGGTCTTTGTGACCCTATGAGTAAACTTAGACAGGGAAGATTTCTCACAAACATCACAGTGGGCTCCACCTGAGTTTCTAATGGTTGACGCTCACTCAACACTGTTTCCTGTAATGTGGTACACTTGAGATTTAGATATACCTCATTTTTGGTCTCATAACATAAAATGATCTGGAAAAATATATGGACGGCATGGATGAAAAGTATACATCATGGTGGGGTCCATAGACCACCGACCGTCCGCCATTAGCCGTGACAGGGGGAGTACCGAATCCGTTTCCGTCAAAATGAGGGGTAATTTCGTCCTGAAAGTCCGACTCCGTACGAGGAGGTCCAGTTGCGTATTCTAAGTTTGTATTGTTTCAGAAAAACCGCTGGATAAAAGGTGGGGTCCACAGTCGTAAATTTCTCAAATAGATTAATATACTCGAGAAATGCCAAGGTTTTGGCGTGAAGGGACTCGGATTGCGGAGGGTACACAGCACCAAGTCACCAACATTGGTGCTTATATATGTGGCAAAACTATGTGAGCCCACCATCATTCACGTGTTTTATCCACGCAGTCCATTCATTTTTTCAGATCATTTTAAGGAATGAGCCCAAAAATGAGATAGATCCAAAGCTCAAGCCGACCAAAATAGGAAGCAGAGGAGATAATGATGCCCGCAATTAAAAACTTATTGAGGCCTACCATGATGTTTATTTGCCTACCAACCTGTTTATAAGGTCACACAGACATAGGGTGTACACGAACCGAGCTAGCTCGGTTAGCTCGCTCGACTCAACTCGAAAAAGCTTGATTCGACTCAATTGGAAGCTGAGTTAGAGCCGAGTCGAGCTGATTTTTTGAGCTTGAAAATGAGTTCGAGTTGAGTTTGAGCTGGCCTAGCTTGACTCTGACTTGGATCGAACCCAGCTCGAATCAAACTCGTATCGAACTAGTTCGGTGACTGGGTTACTTTGATATTGATGTTGTTCACCAAGTATTTGATTAAATGACTCAACGAAGTGTGGTTGGTAGCAAGGAAGGTATATATATGAAACAAATACCTTCTTTTTTTTTTCTTTTCTTTTTTTTTCCTTTTTTGGCTTAGAAGGTGTTTGATAAAATACTTGTAAAACCATAGTTGTCGTTTTACATAAGTGGGATTTTGAAGGTGCAGTCCAGGTGTTTGTTAAAATGCTGCACACGTGAACTCGCTCGATCTTGGCTCGAACTTGCCCAAGCTGCTGACCGAATCAAGCCAAGCTGGCTAGTCAGGCTCGAAGACCAAACTGAGCCGAGTTTGAGTTGAGGTCACCTAGTGGCTGAGCCGAGTCGAGCTGAGGCCAGGTCGACTCGGTTCGACTCGATGTACACTTTTGTGCCCAAGATATTTCTAATGATAGGCGTTCAATCCCCACTCCTTTACGTGGTGTGGTCCATTTAAGCTTTGGATTTACTTCTTTGTTGGGCTCACACCTTGAAAAAAAATGAATGGACAACGTGGATAGAACACATACATCATAGTGGGTCTACATACATAATTTTGCCATGTATGCACAATACCAATGTAGATGCTGTGTTGTACACTACACAACCCGAGTCCCAAGGAAAGATTGAAGATGCGGCACGTGCCCATTTAACTATATGACAGACGTGGGTGGGATCTGGGCCGCTCATCACGTGGGACCCATTGTAAAATGAGCTGGGTTAAGGATCAAGCATGCCCATACATCAATTTGGCTACACAAGTGTACGTTGAAATATAGAATGTGGTCAACCTTCACCTAATTATCCACTTTTTCTTCGTATTGCAACCCACCCACCCCATGAATCGTCCAGCGTTATTTTTGAACCATTGCATGCTTAAGGTGGCCCCCACTTGATGTGTGCCTGAATCTTGAAGTGCCCTGTTGGCTCGTGAGTTGCAAAATCATGTCTTCAATCAAATTCTAGTAATAGAAAAGAATATATATTCCCATCATTATATGTTTGAATTGTAATGTAATCTGTATGCGGAAATCCCAGAGATATGTTGTGCACAGGACATGGGAACTGAGATGCCATAGATAAAATATTAGAATACGAGAACTCCAATGTTGTAATCTTCCTTTCCTTCACACCCGTATACAGAACAATAGATGAGACTTAGGCCTCGTTTGTCAAATCTGAAGTCTAAAGCCCGAATCTGAAATCTGAAGCTGAATCTAAAATCTGAAACCTGAATATGACATCTGAAGTCAAAAAACTTGTTTGGTAATTATGGCTGAAGTTTGAAAATTAAGTACTAAATTTGAAACAATCTGTTTGTTAACAAATATCTGAAATGTCTGAAATATGTTAATTTGACACATTTGCCCCTATTTCCTGTTTGGAAATATTTTACATTATAAAGAAATTATTTTTTATTAAATGAAAATAAAATTATTCTATTTAATTCAAATAAACTACGGTATGGTACCATAAATCCTCTTGTGTGAGTGTAAGCAGCATCAACCAGATAATATTTATCTACATAAAAACAAATGACATTTTAGCAAAATTTCAAGTTATAATTTTACTAAGTTATATATATATATATATATATTACCAGGAGGAGGCAACATAAATTTCTTTGTTGGATCAAGCTCAGCATCCATAAGGACCCTTGAATCATGTGCCACCCCTTCCCATCCAGTTATGACATATGTAAAAATCATATTAAAGTCACAGATTAACATAACATTATGAGCACATTACCCCTTCCTCTTCCTCTATAAGGTATTTGTTTATCTGTAGGGATACATGCAGGAAACAATGTTGAATGAGCTTTGTCCATTGAAAACTTTTTGGAGGCCATAAAAGTTTTGAATCAAGTTGATTTTTGTTTTTTCACTTCATCTGGGCATGTATGACCTAATCAACATATTGGATGTAAAATAAATAGTACAGTGGGCCCTAGGAGGATTTTAATGGTGGATATCCAATCACTATTGTTTTCCTGTGGTGGGGTCCACCGGAGATTTATACCCATCTTATTTTTGGGATAGAGAAATAAAAATGATACGTAAAAATGGATGAAACACATCCATCATGGGGCCACACAACACTGACCATCACCCACCAGGCTGGAGAGTAGCCAATCTGTTTCCATATCACACACCAGCTATATCGCTGGTGTAGATACGTGTTGTGCGCAAGACGCTCCTCGAGGTCCCAGTTGTAGGAATCAAAGGAGATCAAAGTTACATGGGCCCCACAATAATGTATTTATAATATCTATACCGTTCATAAATTTTTTGAGATTATTTTGGAGCATTTTCCAAAAAAATGAATCATATCCAAAACTCAAATGGACCACACCAAAAATAGCAGCGGGATAATGATTTTCACCGTTAAAAAATTTGCAAGTCCACTGTAACGTTTATTTTGCACCTAATCTATTCATAAGGTCAAAATTATCTGAATAAAGAGGAAAAACAAATTTCATATTAATCCAAAACTTTTGTGACCCCAAAAGGGTTTCAATGGTAGACGTTCAATCCCCTACTGCTTTTTGTAGTGTGGTCCAGTTTATCTTTAGATCTATTTTATTTTTTGGCTCAAGTCTTACGACGAGCTCGCAAGATGAATGGACGGTTTGGATATAACAAATACATCATGATGCGACCTACATAACTTGCTAACGTCAATACACCAGCCATCCATTTCCAATCCCGTCCCTGACTCGAAGATGGATTGGCTACTCCACTTGACAAAGCATGAACAAACAATCAGAAGGCATAATAAGAAGACTCAACCGACCAAAACGATAAAGGCAAGTGACTGTTCAAGTACCTACCCCGGAGAAGGCTCGGGGAACAAAGGGCCTGAAGAGCTCTGGATCGGCCGTCTCCCAATGACCAAAGGCCCAGAACCACCGATCCCTCCAATTTTTGTTGGAGGATGGAGGATCGATTATCAGAACCCCACCAGTATTCTTCCAGGAGCAAAAATAATACCAGCTGGGCTACTGGGGTTTGGTCGTACTTGGTACCGGTGAAGGAATTCATCCCAGCTTAGCTTAGGCTGCTTCATCTCGGCCCAGAGAACCACGCAGCCAAATAGGTCCCTCCACCACCCGTTGGTAACTTGCCCTGGAGCCTGCCGAGGCATCCCAGAAGACGCTGAGCGACTTCCTGAAGTGGTAACGGAGGCCGCACTGTAGAGTGAGCTGGAAGATTGCGACCCCCCCAAGGGGGGTCAGTCGGGCAGCTCTCAGGCCGAGGAAGACCTAGGATGACCAATTCAGGAATATGATACCCAGTCCAAATCCGAACCAAGTCATCCTCGGTCAGAACTGAGGGCACCGACCCCTTGGATCCCTCCTCTACCTCGGCCTCCTCAGCCTCATCCTCAGCCGAAGGGTTAGACCGACCAGTGAAACCTCCTCTTTTGGTCTCCTGCCTGGGAGACAGATTCGACGCCCTAACAAACGCCACCGGCCTTTGCGCTGGAGAATCTAGTACCCTCTGCGAATGACGAAATAAAGCATCCGCCTCCACTGCTACCTCCGCCAGCAATTAAGGTGATTCCGAAGCAGCCCAGAAGCGACTTGCTTCACCTTCGTCACCATAAACTCCCTCTTTTAGGCTTACGGAACCTGACATTTTTAAAATTAAAAGAAGGGGAGGGAGAAGGAGCCACTGGAGAATTGAAGAGATGCCGAAAAGTACAGAGAAGAGCAGAGAATGGAGTGCAGAGGGCGAAAAGCGAGGACAGAGAAAGCAAAGGGGAGATGGGCGCGAAAATGAAAGAGGAAGGACGCTAGGGCGCCCCTTTTATAGCCATGTCATGTGGCTTCGGCATTAAATGGGGAGCCGAATCGGCGCCTCCTCGGACGCCCCAGTCCGACACATGGCACCACAGCCACGCGTCTCCCTTCTATTCATTCCGCCGCTGAAATGATGGCCTCCCGGCTCGTGTGATCTCGAGAAACGAGCCGACGTGTGTTAAAACGAGGTGATGTGCCCTGATATTCGTACCGGCTGCCATACTGACAATAAATGCTCCATCACAAGCTCGGTCCAAACACAATCCGACTCAATTCCGATCTACTCCTTGACCGCCATAGGTCGGCACAAGGAGTAAGGGGGCTTACTGTTTGGGAAAAAATATGACAAGTCGATAAGTCGGCTTATGGAATGGACCAACTCTATTGATATGGCCCGGACTCACTAGGCGACGAGCCTGACCGAGGCCCACATGTCCCGATCCAAGAGGCGAGGTCTCCAAGGAGACCGAAACATCCTCAAGGACACTCAAAAAGCCCCTCAGTGGTCATATGATGCCGACCAAATCATGAGTCGGCCATAACTCGAATATGACCCGAGCATATTAGGACCCAGCCCCAATCCGTCCTACACTCTGCGTCGTCCACAAGGCCATTACTGGTCAGCCAATAGGTCGATTACGGATCGACACATAGCCGATTAAGGATCGGTCATCATCAGTCGGCCATAATGGAGTCGACGCATGAACCGGCCAGTACAAGCCGTCCGGACAAGAGGATACCAATAGATTGGTCGATGATTCATGACCAAGCATTGTATCCGATCCAGGGCCGAACCAAGGAGATGTCTCGAGATGAAAGATTGCCTTCCCAAGATCCTCAAAAGATAACATCCGATCCCGAAAATCTAGGAGATCGAAGATCTCGGGATCGGCTTGGATAAGGAATCCAAATCTCTTGCAAATCAGAGAAATATTTCAAATCCACGGGATTACACCTTTATAAATAGAGACGCCGAAAGGTGAAAGGCACATACACATTCTCACCTCTAAATCCTTATCAAGTCATTAGGCCTAGAATCCAAGTCTGACTTAGGCATCGGAGGGTCCCCTGTACAAGTTAGGGTCTCCTTTGTCCTCTTCCTGTGCAGGCGTCCGCGTAGCGAAAAGGGGGTGAGTAGAGAACAACATCAACAATAAACATGCCCATTCAATTTTCGGCCGTTTGGACACAACTTCTTTAACAAAATAAATAAACCATGCTAGTACCAAAGGCAAACCCCATTGGACAAGCTTCTTTTGTACTAAACAAAGAATTGTTAGAGGACGAATTCGATGTACCATTATCTCTCGACATTTAAATATGGTTGGTGAGAATTGAGCAGCATTTCAAATTCTATTTTTTTTTTTTTTTAAGAGTTAATTTTGAAATGGGTCTTTAAATTGGCAATAACCATTTTATGGATGGTGGGAGGTAAGTATTCATAGAGAGCTTTCCATCTCGAGGTGAATACTCTCAGTTGTTATTATGGTTGCTGACGTAGGGATGGGCGTGATGAGGTCGAGCATAGTCTTCCGCAATGATAACTACTCTGAATCCAAAGAGTTTTTCTGGACTCCTCACAGATATAGAAAATAAAAATAAATTCTAATAAAATCAGAAATAAATTGATTGATAAATAAAAATGAATTTACAAACCTTTAAATAGTGATACCAAACTTAGGAAGAAGTTTCAAAATCAAACTCCTCAAACTCCTTAAAAATCGTGTCTTACTATAAATAGTAAACTTACTATTAACAAACGGTAATGATTTCTGCTAGACTTCCTTATTTTTGGCCAAAAATAGTAAGTGTCCTATTTGGCCTAACGATGTTGTCCTCTTAAATTTTTTAAACCTTTTTCATGTTAGACACAACTCGCAAAGCTCAGTGGATTAAAAGTTATGATTGAACTAAAACTTACTATAAATAATAAAAACAAAAATAAAATAGATTTTTGACTATAGATCAAATGAAATCTCACAAATTCACCATGGGCAACTTGGCATAGCTGGTTGGTTGGTTGGCTAAAGTAGCTTCTCCTACCCCAAAATCATATATTATATATCGAATAACTCATTCCGATTTGCAAGATATAACTGTTTTAGTATTCTAACTATCCGGAACACTTCCACCTTCGATCGAGAGCCTTCGCTGGTCCATCTTGGACATGAAAGTGTCTGCGACATGCTTTACATCAGTTGCTGATCTGTCAGGAATATTTTAGTCCAAATTTGAAATTAGACCCACAGTGTTGATTCATGACCAAAATACGGCCGCAATAATCAAATAGGTCGAGTCTATTCTTGAGTGGTCCCAATCTGATTTTCGTGTGGGTTGAATTTGGACCACCCAAAAAATATGCTAGCCTGGAAATTTGTTGTCTAAATTGACCGTCCAATTTCTTTTATTCAAGGTAACTAAAGCAATTTACTAAAATGTAAAACTCAGTTTCTTGATAGAATCTTCATATAAAATATTAATATTAAAATTAGACCGACCCGACTTAACCTTAACTGGGCTCACAGTCAGACATGCCGAGTGAGGATCCTTTGAGTCTGGACCTGACCAGGACCCATCCAAGACCCGTTCTAGACCCAGGTTGTTTGTATTTAGATCCAAACTAGAGTCGGCCTAATGGAATGGAATGAAACATATCTTAGTCAAGACCCACTCATCATGTGAACCGCACGTGATATTTGATATGACTAGTCCATATGCCTATGCCATCTATTTTTGGAGCTCGTGGTCACTTGGTGGTTGGACGCGCCCCATATATCTCATATCCACATCTCTACTTTTTAACTAATTTCCAAAATAATGAAATACTTAGCTTTCCTGGGCCCACACGCGTCTACAAGGCCGCTCATATTCAGGCGCCGATTAGGTGAGGCAGAGCTAACAGCTTAGTGGGTGAGGCCCTGACTGTGGGGCCCACTTCGATGTATGTGTTGTGTATCCACGCTGTCATCCTTTTTTTCAGATCATCTTATAGCATGGTTCCAAAATTGAGGCAGATCCAAATCTGATGTGGACCACATATTTCGTATTGAATTCCCACCGTTAAAAACTCCTTGGGGACCCAGAAGTTTTGGATCAAGCTTCTATTTGTGTTTTCCTTCATCCAGGTATCTGACAGGGATAGATTGGATGGCAAATAAACATACTAGGAAGCGTTTAGTGGTGGGTATTCAATCACTAATGTTTCCGTGTGTTCCACCTCAGATTTGGATCTGCCTCATTATTTAGACCATGCATGAAAGGATCTGGAAAAATGGATGGAGGCATGGACATATAACACATTTATCGAGGTGAGCCCCACCGTCAGGGCTTCACCCACCACGCTGTTACGCCTCCCACACCTAAATCCGTGTCCCCAACATACATGCCACACATCTGCCATCTTGGCGCATTGGTATGGAATCCAATTCATTAATTAGAACAGCACCACTATGTAGATGCTCTATGCCAATACTCAAGTCAGTCCACTCATCAGGTGGGCCACAATTTTAAGAAATATCCAGCTTAAAAAGGCTTGGCTGAAATTATATTACCTGTTCAATTGCTTCAAAAATTGTGAGCCCACCTGATGAACGCTTATTTTCATGCAAAAATATCTGCACAGTCAAACCACCTGATGCACGGCGTGGATAATGCACTTGCACATCGAGCTGGGACGTGTGGCGGCACGTGCATAGGCAGCTTTATATACTCGTGTGGGACGCGGATTAGCTGCTGACTGGTTGGCTACTGAAGTGACGTCACCAGGTTCTATGGGTCCACCATGATCTGTGTGTTATATCCACACCGTCCATCCATTTGGAGAGACATTTTAGAGCATGAGACAAAACGAAGGTGGTCAAAAGCTCAAATGGACCCTACTACAGAAAACAGTCGGGTTGAACACCCACGGTTAAAAATTTTGGGGGCATAGAAGTTTTCGATCAAGCTGATATTTGTGTTTTCCCTTCTTCCATGTCTTTGTTAAATAGAGTGGTTGGATATCACATCACACACATGTGTGGGACACAGGAAGATTTCAACGGTAGGTGTCACTGTCCCCAATGTTTTCTGCGGTGGATTCACTGCTTGAGCTTTGGAGCTGCCTCATTCTTTTGCCCATGCCCTAAAATGGTCTCTGTAAATGGATTGCGTGATACAACAGATAGATCATAGTAAGCCCACAGAATATGGTGACGTCACTTCAGTAGCAAGATTTGGTACTGAACCTGAACCAGGCAGTAGCTAATCCGTGTCCACTCGTGTGGGCTTACCAAGTTTCGTTGGAAAACTTGGAGTAGAAGACTCTCCGCTGTTGCTAGAAAAAGCTTATCCTACTACACGGCCAACTCTGGTTTATATGGAAACGGACTGGCTACTCCGCCTGCCACCAGCCCCGTGGCTGGTGGTCGGTGCTATGTGGCCCCTACCATGATGTTTGTGTTTCATCCATTTTTAAAGTTCATTTTAGGGTTTTATCCAAAAAATGAGATGGATATAAATCTCAGGTGGACCACACCACAGGAAAACAACAGTGATTGGATATCCACCATCTAAATCCTCCTAATGCTCACTGTACTTTTTATCCAACATCCAATCCGTTGATTAGGTCATAAAGACCCGGATGAAGGTGAAAAACAAAGATCAGCTTGATCCATAACTTTTATGGTCCCAAAAAATTTTTAATGGTCAACATTAATTCAACACTGTTTCTTGTAATGTGGTCCACTTGAGTTTGGGATATACTTCCTTTTTTTTATCTCATACCATAAAATGATCTAGAAAAATAAATGGATGGCATGGATGAAACACATACATAATGGTGGGGTCCATAGAGCACCGACCACCAGGCAGGTGGCAGGGGGAGTAGCCAATCCGTTTCCGGTTTATATATAGTAAAGAGTATGAAACAAAGGCCTATCCAACCATCAGGTAGGCCATCACATAAATGCTGAACCTTTTGGATGGATGTTTATTGTTTTTTATGGTATGGCTCATATAGTGCTTGAACATAATGACCTTTTCAGTAGACCATTTTCATAGCAGGGCTCACTTGATGGCATACACAAAATGTGGTGGACCCACGCACATTCAAATCCAAGATTTGAGTGTTGAAATGCAGAATGTCTACCATTGAACCATGCCATACATTAAAAGACCCTTCTAAACATATGCTAATAACTAGGGGTGTACACGAACCGAGTTAGCTCGGTTAGCTCGCTCGACTCGACTCGACTCGAAAAAGCTCGATTTGACTCTTTTCAAAACTGAGTTCGAGTTGATTTTTTTATCTCGAAAAAATTTTGAGCCAAGTTCGAGCTTGCCCGAGCTCGACTCAACTCAGATCGAACCCCGACTCGAATCAAACTCGGATCGAACCAGTTCAGTGACTCGGTTATTTTGATATTGATATTGCTCAGCAAGTGTTTGATGAAATGACTCAACGAAGTGTCGGCTGGTGGCAAGGAAGGTATGGATATGAAACAAATATCCTTGTATCTTAAATTTTATGTTGCCTGCTGAGTGTTTGATAAAATACTTGTAAATCGATGTTGGTGCTTTACATTCTATGAGAAATTGAAGGTGTACTCCATGTGTTTGAGAAAATGCCACGGAGGCTCGATCTTGGCTCAAACTCGGCTTGAACTGGCTCGATTTACCGACCGAACCGAGCCATGCTAGCCAATCGGGCTTGAGGATCGAGCCGAGCCGAGTTCAAGCCGGGGCCAACTAGTGGCTGAGCCGAGTTGAGCTATGCCAAGCTCAAATCGGTTCGATTCGTGTACATCCTTGCTAATAACCTTTACAAGCAATTTATTTAGAATTTTCTTCAACAACTCTTTTATAGAGGATATGGCCTCTACAAGTTGTGTATATGCAAGCTAATCTAAACGTTCAAGTTATGGGCCCATTTAAGATGGAGCATATCTGCACAATTATGATCATCCAGTCAGCAGCTATGGAGCAGTAGAAGAAATTGATGACTAGTCAAAATTAATGAATTGAATTTAGAATGTTAAGCTCCTTCTGTTGTTGTACTTTTCACGTTGTGTTCCATCCACAATTGTGCCCTTGACTTAAATGGTCCCAATCGGCATAAATGTGCTTCACGCGAGCCATGGAGATGAGTTGCTACAATTGTTCGGTGACTCGTCTAAGTCGACTCGGACTCAGTAGAGTAGTGCAGGTTCACCCCGAAAGGTTTGGTCTTGGAGGTCACTCGATCAAATCGGGGTGAGTCAAACTGTCAACTCGTCCAGTCAAAACAATCAGCTACCCATGCTTATGTTATACAGACGCCACAAGTATTCCGTGACCACATTAGCACTCTCAATGAAGCGGGTTAGATCTGTGATACAATTCACTCAAAATCCGAATAACGCGGAGCTGGATCTTAAAATAGGTCCGATTAATTAAATGGAACAAATTCATATTCATAAAAATAAATCCGAAGCACATTTGAGGCGGATCCAGATCTAAGTACAGGGTGTATGTATGAGGGATTAGTGGTTAGAGCTGGGCATCGAGTTGAGTCGGACCGAGTTAGGGCTGACTTGACTCGATTCGGTTTTGAAATAAGCCTGACCCGAACTCGATCCGACTCGATACTGAGTCCAGTATGCCTGACTCGATCCGAGTCCAGTCTGGCTTGGACTGATTCGGACCGAGTCCAATCCGGTCAGAAGTACCGAGTCGGGTCGAATTGGCACTGAGTCGGATTGAGAGATGGGGGAGGGAGAGACCAAGAGAGTAGAGAGGAGAGAGAGGAGGAGGAGGATGGTAGTGGTGGGTGTTTTTCAGGCTTGGAAGATGAGGAGGATGAGAGAGGGAGAGAGAAACCGGGCTTGGAAGATGAGGAGGATGAGGGAGGGAGGGAGGGAGGGAGGGAGGGATCGGGTCAGGGTAGGGTTAGAAAGTCGGGTTTCGAATCGAGTCGGGTCTAACCGGATCGAATTTCGGGTTGAGTCAGGTTTTGAATCGAGTCAGGTCAAACCGGATCGAGTTTCAGGTAGAGACGGGTCGAGTTACTAGGTAACTCAAACTCGACTCAGTTTGAATTTGGATTGGGCAAACCCTACTTGGTTCAGACTAACTCACCCATTCGATTCGAGTCAAGTCAGATATAAACGAGTCGGATAAGTCGAGTTAACCAGATTGAGTCGTCTCGTGCCCACCTCTACTAGTGGTATCCAATCATTGGCTATGAGGTGACCGGTGGCATCAAATCAGATCAAGTCCAACTGAGTCCGAGTGACTCAAACGACTTCGCATCGAGTCGCCCAAGCCTTAGAAACATGACTACGATACACCCGAAACCTGTATTTTAATCATCTGCCCCATGTATAATATCTCATCCGTCCAATCACTTCATGATGTAAAGAAGGTTTCATCCAGGAAATTATCTGGTCATGTCTACCATTCCGAGTTTGTCTGGATTCTGCATCGAAACAATGCTTTTTACCTATAGATGTCCAAGTCAACTGCTGCGCCTCAACAGACGATTGGACGCACCCGCTCGTGCTAAGACATTTGTGCAGTCAGATGTTAATACGGTACTGTCAACCCGTTTGGCTCGCCAAGATAATAAATATCTCCGCATGCGAGAGCATGTGCGGTATCCAAGCCGCTTATCAGGTGAGCCTGACTATGAATATGATCTGGCCCAATCCTCACATAGCTTTGCTAAGTCTACACGAGTGTATATGGTAGCTCGTGTACACGCCACAATTGTGCCAGCAGTGCAGGTAGATACAAGATTTCGGTGATAAATCCACTCCATCCATCTGTTTTTAAAGACCACAATAGGATCAGATTCAAAAAAACACGAAGATCCAAAACTCAGGTGGACCACCAGAAATGAAAGAGTGGAAAAGAAACATCCACCGTTGAAACCTTTCTGGAGCTGACCATGATGTTTATACTCCATCCAAACCGTTCATATGGTTATTACCGCTCAGATAAACTGTAATAATAAATATCAACCTGATACAAAACTTTTCTCACCCCAGGCATTCAATCCCCACTGTTTCATGTGGTATGGCAGACATGAGTTTTGGATATTCCTGATTTTTAGATTCCTGTACTATTGTGGTTTTTTGAAACGGACGGACGGAGTGGATTTATCATAGACATCTCTTTGGCCCCCACACAGCCCCGGGCACTGGTATATCTCTGTACCCTGGGACACATGCAATCCGTTCTCATCACAAGGGTCCCTCTATGTTTGCATCCTGGTGCAAAAAACAGGTCGGTCTAATAATTATGTGGGTGGACCATATTTAATTTAAAAATGTACAGCCAAGAAATTGGGTCAAAGTTTTCTAAGCTGTCCATCTATTTCTAACATCTTGGCCCACCTAATCAGTGGATGAACGTGAATTTTGGCCGAGAACATCTGCATGGTTGGATCCACGTGATGGACGGCATGATTGGATATTTCACGTCTGTCAGACTGGCACATGCGGTGGGGGTGTAAATGGTGTGGTGTACCTTCTGTTTAATGGCCCGGTCATCCATACGGTTGCTTTTTGCCTGCCTTGTGAGTAGCTTGAATGTCACGCACGTTGCACATGTTAGCACGTGAGCCTGTTTATTGTTGCGAGTGGGATTTGCAAACCACTTTGAAAGGACTTCTAAACCCTCCAATAATACGATACTCGGCCTTGCACAATATACTCAGGTTTTTGGTTCTCGCAAGTGGAACTCATGTTTCTATGATCTGGACCATTAACATGTTGCATCCCACCGTTAGTGGATTGTGCCACATAAATATCTGTGATAAGACAATCCTCACCTTTCTAATTAGTGGCCTACTGCTAGCTAAAAAGAGAAATATTGAGTTGTTGGGACATAGTCCATCTACGTGGGGCCCAATAAACAACGGTCACAATAACTGGACGATGGCCCCAGTTAACAAACTGAAAGCCTAGTATACTGCAAATGTCCTTGAATGGAGGATTAGCTTCCTTTGCAAATTGCGTTGATAAAACTAGTGTACATTATCCGCAAGCAGGTTGATAGTTTGCACGGCCCAATTAGCCTGACTTTTTTTTTTTTTTTTTTTTTTTTTTTTTTTTTGTCAATGGCCCATCTATTAGATGTGTTATAGACAGATGTCTTAAATCTGTCTGGTGGTCTGTCGATGATATCGAGACTGTCATCAACAGGGTCTCGATGCCATCGATAATTCACAATATTTTTCACCCCTGGTCGCTGGACAGTTTTGATCTTGTTTCTATATCATCGAAGGACCGTCGATGATATTGAGGTTGTCATCGAGAGTGGTTCGATGACATCGATAAGTTCCGCAGATGCGATTGCGAAAACGCAGATTTTGTTTCCTATTCCGAGTCTGCTTCTTTCTAAACTTATATAAAGGGGTGTATGCGGGATGGGATGTATTCTAAGGCTTTCTAAAGTAGTTCCAAGGTTCATAAAAGGATTTTAGGATTTCTAAGGTTGTAACAAGGGTGAGATTTGAGGTTGTTCGAATCGGGTAAGTCCTCTCTCTTTGTAATTTCTATTTTCATAGTGGAGATCTGTCGCTTTGTACCGTGGTTTTTTCCCGCAAGAGTTTTCCACGTTAAATCTGTGTTCTCTTGTGCGTGCTTGGTGTCATTGGATTGCTATCCTAGATCTAGATCTGTGTGATTCCGTAGGTCTAAATCCCCAACAAGTGGTATCAGAGCAATTGGTTAGGGCACAGATCTGATTCTGCAAGATTAGTAATAATGACGAGTACCAGGTATGAGATTGAGAAGTACTCAGGAAAAATAATTTTGAGTTATGAAAGATCAAGATGATGAGTTCCTTAATCAAGCAAGGCGAAGATGGTGCTCTTGAGAAGCGAAAGTCTATTATGAAAGATGATGAATGAAATACTCTTGATAAGAAGGCATTATCATCGATCCGTTTATGTCTCACGGATAAGGTTCTCTACAACGTCATGAGGGAGAAAACTGCGGCTAAGTTATGGGCGAAGTTAGAGGATGTTTATGCGAAGAAATCCTCTGAAAATCGCCTGCACTTGAAGCAGCAGTGGTATAACTTCAAGATGGCAGAGGGTGGAGATCTGGAGGCTCACATCAGCAATTTTAATAAATTAGTTTGTAAATTACTGGATATGGAGGAAGTGATGAAAGATGAAGAACATGCATGTATGTTGCTGAATTCTCTCCCGGCATCTTTTGAGGCATTCAAGGACACTATGTGCAGTACGAACAAAACCCTGAGTGTCGATACCGTTATCTCGACTCTTCAAGGGAAGGCTATGAAGCAACTAAACAACAACGTGGGGACGTCTTCTGATGCACTATTTACAGTGGGGAGTAATTCTGGACAAGGTATAGGTTCTTCAGGTTCTAGATCCAAATCCAAGGGCAAGGGCAAAGGAAAGGTAAAGTGCTGGAATTGTGGGAAGGAAGGACATGTGAAGAAGGATTGTGGAAATCCTAAATCGAAGAGAGAAGATTCTGAGGCTTCGTACAGGAAGGCCAATGTTGCCACGTCAGATGGATCGAGTGGATGTGATGGTGATGTTTTGTCTGTGTCTACTATCAGGCAGCCATACGATGATCGTAAGGACGAGTGGATGCTAGACACAGGGGCATCTTTTCACATGACTCCTCATCGGAGTTGGTTCACACAGCTACAAGGAGTGCGATGGTGGACAGGTGTTTATGGGCAATGGCTTTGCCTGTAATGTTGTGGCTGTTGGTACGGTATGCATCAGGATATTTGATGGGGTGGAGCATACCTTGACTCATGTCAGGCACGTTCCTGATTTGAAGCAGAATCTGATTTCTCTTGGTGTGCTTGAGGAAAAGGGATGCAAGTACACAGGTATTGATGGTGCTCTTAAAGTATCTGAGGGGGCACGGGTAATCATGAAAGCACAATGACTCGGTAATTTGTACAAGTTGATCGGGAGCACTTCAAAAGGTGGAGCTGCCGTGGATGTAACGGATTCCACCTCTGCACGTGTGTGGCATGTTGGGCATGGCCACATGAGCGGGCAAGGCAGGAAGCTGAGACGTGCGGATAGGGATACAGAGCAGGTGGAGCAACCACCTGTGAGAAGAATCACACGGCATGATCGCAGGATATCGACGAGGTACATGGACGACTCCAATATCGCAGGGGATTCATCTTCTATTTTAATGGCTCTCCGTGAGCCTGGTGCTGAGAAGTGGAAGGTGACTATGGGTGATGTGATGGATTCGTTGTACCAGACCGATATTGGGAGCTGATGGAGATTCCAGTGGGCGAGAGCGGTTGGATGCAAGTGGATCTTCAGGAGGATACAACATAGATACAGGGCGAGGTTGGTATCGAAGGGTTATGCTCAGAGAGAAGGTTCAGCTTCTCAGAGATATTCGCGCCGACGGTATAACAGGTGTCTATTAGATCCGTGATTGACACTGGTTGGCCAATGTGATCTTGAGCTAGAAGGATGGATGTGGAATCTGCACTTCTGCAAGGGAAAGTGAAGAGCAAATCTACATGAAGCAATCAGAGTGATTCGAAGTTAAAGGGGCTGATAAAAGACTTTGCAGGAGGTCGTGGTTTGACCTGTCACCTAGGCAGTGGTTTAATTCCTTCATGGTGAGTCAGGAATTGATGACATGTAGATCGCCAATTATGACATGTCTAAAATCAATGTATTGAAGACTCGGTTAAGTGGGACATTCAGGATGAAAGATCGGGGGGCTGTAAAGATGGTTCTCCGGCGTTGAGACTGAAAGAGGAGTAGGCTTTGGTAATCACAAGAGGAATACCTTGTGTGTAGGTATTGATCAAGGATGTGATGGGCCAGGAAAAGCCGGAGACGTTCCTTACGCGTCTCTCCTCAAGTTTTCCTCAGGACGTGTCACAAAACAGGTGAGGAAAAACAGGATATCTCATGAGCCTTATTCGAATGCGGTTGGCAGTGAATGCCATGGTCTGGATTAGACCAGTTATTTCACAGGCTATCAGTGTTGTGAGCAAGTACCCTGGCAAGCAATATTGGGTAGCGGTGAGATGGTAAAGACTACGTCTTTTCTTTTGGGAAGACAGGAGCAAAGGTGGTTGGGCATGTGGATGTAGATCCGGCAGACATGATCAACAAGAATGTTCCTGCAGAGAAGTTAAAGTTCTGTGCAACTTCTCTGGGCTTGGCGATGGCATAAAAGGAAGATGGAGTGTGCACGAGAAGCTATGATGTAATGAAGAGATAAGAAGAGGTCAAGAAGCTACACACGGATGAAGATTGAAGACATGGTGGAGATTGTTATAGACAATGTCTTAAATCTGTCCGGTGGTCTGTCGATGATATCGACAGGACCGTTGATGATATCGAGGATGTCATCGACAGGGTCTCGATGTCATCGATAATTCACAGTATTTTTCACCCCTGGTCGCTGGACAGTTTTGGTCCTGTTTCGATATCATCGAAGAACCGTCGATGATATCGAGGCTGTCATCTAGAGTGGCTCGATGACATCGATAAGTTCCGCAGATGCGATTGTGGAAACGCAGATTTTGTGGATTTTGTTTCCTATTCCGAGTCTGCTTCTTTCTAAACTTATATAAAGGGGTGTATGCGGGATTGAGATGTATTCTAAGGCTTTCTAAAGTAGTTCCAAGGGTTCCTAAAAGGATTTTAGTTTCTAAAGGGTGTAGCAAGGGTGAGATTCGAGTTGTTCGAATCGGGTAAGTCTCTCTCTTTGTAATTTCTATTTTCATAGTGGAGATCTGTCGCTTTGTGCCGTGGTTTCTTCCCGCAATGGTTTTCCATGTTAAATCTGTGTTCTCTTGTGTGTGCTTGGTGTCATTGGATTGCTATCCTAGATCTAGATCTGTATGATTCCGCAGGCCAAAATCCCCATCCACAAGATGGTCCTCATTGATTGGCATGTGCACCAATTGGACGGCTGAAGATGGTTTCTCCATCAAGGTAGGTGTCTAAGTTCAAATCTATATATTTGCCTACAACTGTACAGATCATTACAAAGCAGTCTCGTCATCACATAATTCAGAACATCCAATTGGAATGGTTGTTGGGCTTGTAGCCCATCCAATAGGTGGCCCATTTATTGGATTGTCCTGATTGATGGGCATGTCATCTAAACTTAAGATGCGGACTACGTGCTTAAGTAACTATACTTGTTGATATATATTGATTTTAATATATTTTAAATAAAAAATATTATATATATATATATATAAAAGGTTTGCAAAATACCTTTTTTCTTGTGTTTTCTTAATAGTCCTATGTTGGAAAAACAGAAGAAAGATTTTGAATATATATGTGGTGAGTGGAGTATTATAATATTACTCACCTAGTCCAAGGAGCATGGAGCTTGCGTGTTACCTGCGCTTGCGCTCGGGCTCAGTATCGGTCATGGACAAGGGCACGGGCTTGGTGCGAGGGCGTGGGCATGTGAGGCAGTGTGGTTGTAGTAGCGCACTTCGCATGTCGCAGAGGGTGGCTCCTTCGCGACCTTACGTAAACCAGCGCGAGACAAGTGCGAGTCACGGTGCGACGAGAACTAAGGCGGATGGCCGGTGAGAGTCTAGAGGACTGAATGAGGTCCCTCAAATTACATAGAGGCTGAAAATAGAGCCGTTGCAGGGAGGTGTAACTCCTCATACAATTGATTGCTGACCACGCAGAAACTGTTGCATGTGACTAGCCCAACAGCTAGAAACGGCTAGCCAATGTCTCACAACGGTCAAAAACAGCTTCATGCAGTAGCCATTACACCACATGCACAACAGTCAGAAACTACCAATAACGGATAGTTTCTCCCAACAACTAGAAAACGGTCATATGGATTTATTTCGCTGGACCAAAACTACCAGCCACCATTGCCAATATAAACAGGGCATGGATGGGTTTACAATCCATCACAAACACACTCCAGCAGAATCATATGAAACAAGTCCTCTCCTACAAGCCAGATACTCCAACAAAACAGCAAGGTTCATCTAAACCATTGCTTGAAGAACAGACCAGCATTGTGGTCTAGAACGGTTCATCTGAACCATTAACAGGAGATCAGACCAGTGCAGTGGTCTAACACATCTTACTTCTTCTTCTCCTTTTGGGATTTTTTCTTTTATTTTCTACCGGACATTTGTGTACCAAAGTTCCATTTGGTGGATCCTCGTATTTGCTGAATGCAGATCCACACCAAGCTCGTCGTATCGTAGGAGCTATTTGCCTGGAACCTTTCAGCATACTCAATCTATTTGAGTAGGGGCAAATAATGCTTAAAGATAGCGTTCTCATAACGTGCTTCAGCCTGTCCTGATTTCAGATTATTTTCGGTTTTCATATTTTACAGAAAAATTATTTCTGTATATTTTCTCAACAATCTTAAAGCATTATTTCTAATGGAAGCTGATAGTGTATCATCCATCAAGTCGATGAATATTCATCTTGATCGGTTCGATGGAACCAATTTTACCATATGGTAAGACAAACTCAAATTTCTTTTGACGGCGCTAAAGATCTATTGCATCTTAGATCCAACTCTGCAATCGCTACCTGCAGCAACTGAGGCAGACACACCTTAACAGATCATTGCCCACACCAAACAAGCTGAAGACGAACTCCTGTGTCGTGGACACATCCTGAATGTGCTTTCCGACCATCTGTACGATCTGTACACACAAACATCATCAGCAAAAGAAATCAGGACTGCCCTGGAGTTCAAATACAAGGCTGAAGAAGAATGTACCAACAAGTTCCTGATTGTCAGGTGTAACGCCTCCAATTTCGAGGGTCGAGCAAAGCTAGACTCCTAAGATTCCGGACATCACTTATGCTTTGCGGAAGCTGGTTTCTCGGTTACTTCTACATTATGCAATTAAGCATGTATATGATTATACTAAACAGTGTATCATACTTTAGAATAAACACGATTAAAGCATAAAATTAAATTAAAACGAAAGTACTATGATTATCCAGATTATGGGTCCAACTGAGTCCAATATACAATTCTAGAATCAACAAAAATGTGAAAATGTGGCATCTAGTTAAGCCCGATTGCTCGATTCTCCCTGTCAAGAAGTGAGCAGCCTACATCGGCCCATCAGAAAGCTGGAAGTAAGAGAACTCCTCCTTATCCATGCTCACCTGGTCCAATATATCGGCCTCGGTGGTCCCTGCATCTATATCAATATCTGGTTGGTGTTTTAAAACACCGTCCCAGAGTGGGAGTGAGTGATCAACTCAGTGGTTCCATAAAGCATGGGTTACACAAGTTATCAAGTCTATCAATACAGGAATGATAAAACAACGTAAAACAAGCATTTTCTAATTACTCTTCTTAATGCGAATAACGGAGTTTATGAAATGATGCATGCCCTCACCATACAACACTTAACACGCGGCTCCAACCACCTGTTTCGCAAATGACAACACTTCCTCATCACGTGACAACCACGCCTGTTTCGCCACATTCTATGCTAATGCAATACTGTGAATGATTATGTTAGCCGAGTGATTAATTATACCTATTCATTCAGCAGTTTGGGGAGCTAGGATACTTCCCTTTTAATCATTGGTCTCAACTGAATTACTAGACGCGGGACGACCACAACGGTCCTACGCCTGTAATCCCTGATTCGTATGGGTTCGTCACTCCCAGCTAAATACAAAATTTTACTCAGGTTAGGGGCTGAGAAGTCGGGTCCTTGCTGCTGGAGGGGTTGCTGAAACCCGAGTTAGGCGGGGTTGGTGCAACCGAGTCAATCCGGCTAAGTCGACTCAGCTGGGATCGAACCAAGCCCCTAGTCTTCTTCCTTCTTTCCAGCGGTGGTTGCTGGACTCAAGCTCTAGTCGGAAGAGCTACGTTGTGTCGTGTAATGGCCGAACACGTCACTGAAATAACCGAAAACTCACATCAGTCCATGCGACTCGAGATGAGTCGACTCGGTCAGCACAAACCCACCTCTATTTGGCCATGAATGGAGATGGCCTGGGGGTCTTTCTAGCGTGTGGTGAGGAGTAGGTACTTGAACCCAGCAGCGCTCGGATGAAGCTGAGTCCGACCGAACAAGTCAGGACTCGTTTGAATCTGCCTAGACTCAACCTGCGATTGACGTTGCTGGAGAGGAGAATGTGAACACCGCTGCACCAAACCTCCTTTTTTCTCTCCTATTCCCTCTCCCGTTTCCTCTCTGATTCTTCCTCTCCCTGGCAGCGGTATCCCTGGACTGCACTGACCCAACTCGAGCCAATCTGGCCGGCCAACTTGGTGCAGTGCGGTACCAAGCTTCACCCGCATCGATCTTTGATTCTCTCCCCTCTTTCTTTTCTCTCTCTCTCTCTCTCTCTCTCTCTGTGTCTCTCTCTCTCTCTCTCTGTTTCTTTCTTTCTTAGTGGTGTCTTCAGGTTGCACTGATCTAGCTCGACTCGATTTGGACGATCAACTTGTCACAGTGCGGCACCGTGTTCCACCAACACTCGACCTTTCCTATCTCTATCACTCACTCTCTCCAACTTTCTTAGTAGGAATCCTGATGAGATAGGGCTCTATTTATAGAGCTAGGGCTACCCTACGGCCGCACTCATCCTCCCAACGGATGGTCCAAATTCACGGCTCCGCTTTGGACACACACACACACACACACACACTCTCTCTCTCTCTCTCTCTCTCTCTCTCTCTCTCTCTCTCTCTCTCTCTCTTCTTGTCTTGCATGAAAGTGATCCACCAGTGGGATAGGTTTCACATCATCATGGCCCATCGGATGAGTGCCTTAGATCTGGAAATGGGGTCCACTGCATTGTGGTGGGTTCCCGGTTAAACGGAGAAGATGGCTGCCCGCTAATGTCAGATTTTTATCAATGGTGGATCTTATCGATCCAAACCGTTTGGAAAGACTGAATGGGCCTTATGATCATTGTGGGGCCCACTAATCCTATCCCTGATCGAAATGCAATCGTCTCGTGAGATTTTCTCACCGCGACTCTCTTCTCGCGTGAGCTGGTGATTTTCTCAGGGAAGTCGTTGCTGCCCTAACGCGGACGCTTAGGATTTCCCCTAGAGCTTGGGCGGAAGGGTCGGATGGAGACAGCGCGATTTCCCCAAAGGGAAAGCTGCCAACCTCCTTTCGATATCAACAGGGGTGTCTGTCCTTTCCTGGCACCGAAAGGAAGGCTGAGATTCATTCAAGATGGAGGGCTGAGATTCGTAGGAGAGGGTGCACGCGGATCTCCAACGTGGCAGGGAAAAAATTCCCGCCCTTGCAACGAACTTCACACAACTCCTTTCCGCTTGGGCCCATGATTGTGCGTACGAAAGCATGCATGGCTTTGAGGAGAGGCGTGGTTTTGGTCGTCCGACCAAGCTCCGTTAGATGGACGGTCCGGATCCATGCAGAGTGGCATGATGGTGGGCCACTGCCATCACAGCGGACGACTCTGTTTAAATGTCCCACGGGAGGGAAACTGGGAGAGGAGGATTTTCTTCTTTCTTGGATATTATTGAGTCAAAGGAGTTTGACCCGAGCCCTTGGTTCGGTGCACTGCGGGTGTGGTCCCTGCAGTGCACCCTCAACACGCTGTGGAGCCCGCCAGGATGATTTTCATTGATCCATTTCGTCCATCCGATCGACCCATGCATGAACGGCCATGATTATAGGAATGAGGCCGATCTAAAGGTCTGATGGGCCGTTCTTATCGTCTGTGGCTCAACCCCTTAGTCTACACTATTTATTCTGGCTGATGGGCCACTCAGGCCATCTTGATGTAGGTGGGCCACATGCCCTTAGTTCTAAACCTGATCTTAGCATAATCACTCTGTCTATCGGGGTGCCATTTAATGGTTAAGTTTAGTTTAGATCATGAGAATGTTCAGTTGAATTTGTGTTTGTGTTAAGTGGAAATTTAGTGATAACTCTAGAGTATTGAAAATGTGGGGTGTTACATTGGACTTCCTAAAGGTTTTGTCTATTTGGCATTTGTGGTCCGGTTGAGATCCTTTGTTATTGTATGGTCTCTCATGGTTCTTGTTGAAGAATTTTTTGAACCATTGAGCCAACAAAGCTACTTCCTTATCAACATCTTCATCTTCATTTTCTTCTTCCTCTATTATATTCATGTCTTTGGGAATTTTGAGGGCATTGTTCTTGATTTTTGTAGAAGGTTTGAAGTGTAGTTCAAAGGTTTGTAGGGACCCACTAGTTCTTCTACCTTCATTTCTTCTATATTTCTACATTCTTCAATTGTATTGACCTTAGAGTTAAAACATTCCGGTAGGGATCTCAGAATTTTTCTACATATTTTGGATACCAGAATTCTTTCTCCAAGTCCTCCCATGGAGTTGTATATACCATTTAATCTTGTGAAAAACTATGAACGTCTCATCTTCTTTCATCTTTATTTGTCAAATTGAGATGTTAGGAGTTGAAGCCTTGACATTTTTACCGTGTTAGTTCCTTCATGGGTAGTTTCTAATAACTCTCATGTTGCCTTGCAGTTTGCACACATATTTATCTAATGAAATACTTCTTATGAAACTTCGTAGCAAATTACATTCATTGCTTTGGCTTCACACATCCTCATCTCTTTATCATATTGGGTCCATTGGGCCTTTGATTTTGGTTTGGTGATTGTTGTGCCATCCTCGAGAACAATTTGTTCTGTTGGTGCAATATATCTATTTTCAACAATCTCTCATACATCATTATCTAAGGCCTGGAGAAAATATATTATTCTGGCCTTCCAATATGCATAGTTTGTTCCATTAAAGATGGGTGGTCGTAAGACAGATGGTCCCTCTCCTTTGCCCATAATTCTTTCTTCAATCAAGATCTTCCTCTAGGTTGTTAGACCTTTTTCAAAGGAACCTCTCTCTGATACCAATTGAAATTGTGGTTTAGACCGCTGATACTGAAGAATGAGTATGAGACAATGTCTTAGAGGGGGTGAATAGAACTTTCAAATATTTTGCCTATTTAAAAACTCTTAATTGCCTTCTTAAACAATCATTCAGTTTAAATCAAGTAAGGCAATATAACTCTAAAGGCTTCTAAGCCAATAGAGGATCCAAGTACAAACGTTGTTCAAGATATACAAATAAAGCAACTGGCCTATAGTAATGTGAGCTTGTGTGTAGAATGTCCTACCTATCAATCTTAAGCATTCATTTAATCATGCATAAACAATCAAGCATTCAAACTTAAATAATCACGATTGAATAGATGCACAAATGACAATTCTAAACACAAGCATGTATAGTGGTTCAGCTACTTGCCTACTCCACTCCCGACAACCGCACTCTCTCCTAAAGTGTGTCAGATTTCACTATGAATGATTTTAATCAGGTTTACTATTAACCTTTACAGCCCTACACAAAGGACTCAACAATTTATGCTCTTCACACGAGCAAAGGTCCTACACTAAAAACCTACGTTTAGGCCCCACAACCAAGGTCCCATATTAGGCACCTACATTTAGGCCCACCGGCCAAGGTTCTACACGAGGAACCTAGGTTTAGGCTCACCGGCCAAGGTCCCACACTAGGAACCTAATCAAGTTTGTGGATAGCAAACTCTTAGCCTCAATCCTACACGAGAATAGAGACTAAACTTTGGACTCTTAATAATGACACTTGTCAAAATGAGTCCTCTTTTGTAGCTTGTATTGGGTTGCTTGATCTTTACTCTTCCGTACTTAAATCAGCTCCCCGATGCTCCCCCGATCGATATGCTGTAGTTTACATATTATTTCAGCTTCACGATCAAGAACCTTGCATATGATGTTCCTATAAAGGTAACGAAGGTAATGGGAGTTGGTTGAATCTCTAACAAAGGTTATTAATGGATTTCGTAAGAGATTCAACTGATGGATACACTAAAGTATGGTTGAGACTAAGGATATACCTATAGGTTTGGTCTCAATACTCTAATGAAGGCTTAAGATTATGTTCTTCATTAAAGTGAGCTTGAAATGCTCATTGAGATGATGAATCATAATGAAAAGAACATGAATCTCATGTGGTTAGAGTCTAGGATGAGAGATTAGAGCTTGGGACAACCTAAGGACTCTGAAATGCCTAAATCCACACTTTTTACAAAGTTTCGAGTCCTATATTTATAGAGAAAAGGGCCCAACTGATCTATAATGGCTAGTTATTGGTGCTACCGAGTGAACCTTCGGTAGTACCGAAACATAGTCGGTGGTACCGAATTATCACTTGGTGGAACCAAATTAGATCCTGAAGTTTGCTGGATGATTTTTGTTACTTTCGGTGGTACCAAAAGTTGTTCATTAGTAGGACTCGGTGGTAAAGAATTTACAGTCGGTGGTAGATAATATTCTTCGAAAGCTGCTAGACTATTTTGGGCACTTTCAGTAATACCAAAGGTACCATTCGGTGGCACTTTCTCCTACCGAATGTAGACAAATTTTCCTGTTTTAACTTCTTATCCATTAAATCATTCAACAACTTTGAACTTCCTAAAGCCAAGACTACAAAAATAAAAAGTATGAACTTGGAATTGGCTATGAATAGATGACCTAAGTAGGTTTTCCTATTTAGGTTAGAGTCATCTATAAGCAAGATCCTGATTGTAGAAGCTTCTTTGGAATCTGACTTTATAGCTTGGGCTTTTGCTCCAGTTGCGTCGTCGGTCTTCATTTGCAAAGGACTCATCCAACTACTTGACCCAACTAGTCACTTGACCCAACTATTTTGTTAAGGCAAATAAGAATTAATTGGCTGATCAATTAGAAAAAGTAAAATTTGAAAATTCCTCCTTGATTCATGAAAAGAAAAATCGTGAGTCTAATCTTTCCGAGAATCTAAGGGGATGTTCGGTTCTTGAATTGAAATTTGATATAGTAAAATCTAAAAATTAAGACCCAAAATTTCAAGTCAGTCAACTTGAATCCAATCTTGTTGATGCTAAGATTACTCAAGGAGAAGCGCAAATATGTAAATTTGTAGGCATGGGTAAGCCTTTTAGCGACAAGAGAGGTCCTAGAAACAATAGGAATATTCATGTTACAATCTTTGCTCTGGTGGTAATCCAAAATGACTCTATAACTTCACGGAGTAAAGCTAGAGTCTCTTTCATGTGCCATGCATGTGAAGAAATTAGTCATAGGAAATTTGAATGCTTAATGTCCAAAAGGTCGCATTCTACCCTATTCCCGCGTCGAATAAGTAAATTTATTCGAACTGAGAAAATGGCATACTCTAAAAAGAGTCCAAGAAGACCACCGAAACACCGAAAAATAAGAAAAAGTTCTCGTCCACTATAAAAATGAATATTCATATGAGGAAGTTGGTGAAACAAGCTACTCTTTTGAATGAAGGAACTAAGAAAATCATTAGTCTGGGCAACAATCACAAGGGTATGAATCATATAGAAAAATCCCCTACCAAACATAGATCTTCGAGTAGAGATGCACCGAGAAAAGAAAACTCTCTCCTGAAATTGATCTAAGTTGTAAGAAATTCACACCCATGTGGGTTGTAAAATAAAAAATAAAAAAAATAGGTGATCCATAGAGATCTATTTGTACTTAATAGGTAAATCTGAAGATTTCAGCCTCGTTTTCATTTTGGTATTTTAACTATAAAGTTGCTTCATTTTGGTATCATATGTTTTTGGCTAAACTATCATTGGTCATATTGCTTGATAGGTATATCTTTTGAATGACTATATTATGCATGCTCCATGTTGTTTTGATGGTTATATTCATCCTATATTCCCTTTTTAGCATGTGTTTATAGGTAAAATCATGATTTATAGAGCTTTTCATATTTATGATTTATTGGTATATCTATGGAATGAGCTCTTTGTCAAATACTGACAAAATGGGGGAGAAAGATCAAGTCCCACTAAACAAGTTGAATGCTTTTTTGCAAGATCTATTTGTTACAGGGATTTGATGAAGTAATGGGGAGAATTTCAGGGGGAGCATTGAAAGTGGTTACATGTCTTGTTTGTATTCAAGTTGTAAATCTTTGTAATTGACATGTAATATTTTGAGTTGTTTTGGTTTGTCATTAGTATGTACAATAACAAGGTATAGGTTAGTTTTTGTCACGTAATTGATTAAAATAAAGGTTATAAGTGCACTTGTTTGTCAATCACATGTGTTAGTGTGTCAATAAGTCGGTTGAGCCATTAGAAGTTGAAGATCGAAGACACATGAAGACTTGGAGCATCAAGGAGTGAAAAAACAGGTACATCGAGGTGACTTGGTGATCCTAACCTTAGATCCCATTAGGCCCAAGACAACCTATCCTTTAGATGATCTATTTCTTAATAGGTAAAGCTTTGCTTAATCATCTCATAAGCCTTAGGAGCCTTTATTTAATCATGTCTAGTTAGGCTTTAGAGATGCAAATTTGTTGATAAACAAAGAGCCCAAATCAGCAGTTTTGAGTGAATCTCGATCTTATCGACAAGCCATCGATAGGACTTAAAATGATTGAAGATCTCCTCGATAGAATCAAAGAAATAATCCAGCAACCAAACTGCATATTTTTGAATTTTTTCGATCAGATCGAAGGCTAATTTAATCCTATTGAAGGATCGATTGATCCTATCGACTGTGATGTTGAACTAGTTGTTGGAGACATTTTTTTCTATAAAATGGCATTCAATCCTTGGGCAAATGGGTGGGGCTTTGGTGCAATTAGAGCCTAGGTTATTTCCCACTCATTAGCCCTCTCATATACCCCAAACGAAAGATATGCATGACTCCATTTTTATGATTAACTACTTTAATGAGCATTCCAAGCTCCATTATGAAGGAATACATGAACTCTCCCTTCTTCTAGAGATTAGACACAAAATTATAGGTAAATCCTTGTCTAAATATTCTCAAGAACACCCATTTAGGTGAATCCCTACTAGGAACCAACTAAAACCATTAGTTGTACGAGATTCAATCCATCTCCCATTAACATCTCATGGAAAATCATTACCGGTAGCTAATTTGAATAAGTGAAAGAAGACCGACTTAAAAGATTGGGGGAGCACAAGAGAATTAGATTCAAGAAGTGAAGATGCATCTCAAGTAAGGTGCTACAATAGAGTTGAATCTGATTGAAAAATGAGAGCTAAAGATGTCCTAGAGGGGGGGGGGGGGGGGGGGGGGGGGGGGAATAGGACAACGCCAAATAATCGAAAATAAGTGTTGAATATATAAATAAAGCAAATATATCAATTGCTTAAGTATTGAAATGTTGATTCCAAATATTTCGTAGGACAACCTTCACCTAAAGTTTTAAGCAGGACAACCTTAATTCACAAATTTCTTTAAAATCAAAACCTCAAACTTGCAAGAGTAAACTTAAAATATTACAACATTCACCACTCAACTGAAATTAAATACAATCAATCCACCACAAATAAATAAAGACATTCACCACATGACACAAAGGATTATAATGGTTCGGTGCTTTCAAAACAGTCACACCTACTCCACTCCCAAAATTACTTCCCATGTAATTTTGGCTTTCACTATGAAAAGGTTTTCTCAGGTTCACCTTAATAACCTTATACAACTCTTGTGATTTTCACAGGCTATCACAATCAAACCCAAACTAAGATTTTACAGGCTATCTCAGACAAAACCTTAACTGAGATTTTAACAGGCTATCTCAGAAAAACCTAAAAGAGTTTAGAAAGTATACTTATCTTCACCGTAAAAGACGTATCAGAAGCTTGTAGCCGAAGAAACCTCTTTCTTGAATGTAAATTGTTCCTTGTTTAGTCAAATAGAAAGAGTCCAGGGTTCTATTGATTTTAATTAAGTTAAACTCAAGTGCTGCTTAAATCAATTCTCTTAGATCTCAAAAGAAGAGTATAGTTTACTCACTTTATAATCAAATTTGAAAGATATGAGATAAAAGGATGTGAAAAAAAAGCTATATAAATTAAATTATAAATACTGTTCAATAGCTTGCTAATAACTTGAGCTTCTCTCTCTCTTGCAGAAGGATTTTGATAATTAAATTGTGTAATTCATAATGAGAGATGAACTTAATTTATAGGAAAAGAAGTTATAACTTCAGCTAGCCCAAGATAGTCTTCGACTAGCCCGAGCAGACCAGATTCAGTTCAACAGATTTCGGATTGTGTGGGATAAGATTTATCCAAAATTCGGCTGGCCCAAGGTCAACTTCGACTGGTCGAACAACGTAGTTTGGCTAGTCGAATTTTCCATTCGGTTGACCGAATCCCCCCGAATTTCAAAAGATGATGTTGCTGGAATTTGACCCGAACTTTCTCGAGCTGGCCAAATTTCAAGCTCAGGCTAGCCGAATTTGTAACAAAAATTAGTTGTTGCTTCGGGCTTGAAGTCGGGCTGCCTAAACCAAAAGTTAGGCTAGCCGAATTCCATGCAAAACAAGCATAAAAATTCAAAATTATACATTTTTGAAAGCACCTAGTCCTAAGGTCTTACTAAGGTTTTATACTACCTGAGAGATATCAAATATTTGATTCTTCTTTGACTTGAAATTAGTCTCGGACTTCATCTTGAACTTGAGCTTGATCTTTTCTTGAACATTAACCGATCTTGTGCTTAATCTTCTCTTAAGTATAGACCAGTCTTGAGTTTGATCTTCTCTTGATCTTGAGCTTGATCTTCTCTTGACATAACCGATCTTGAAGATCTTTTATCAAGTTGTTTTTTCTTTACGAAATTTAACAACTAAAGCGTGCTCAACATCTTAGCACTTACATTAATAAGTAAGGTTGTCAATTTAGAGTCCGTATAGTCGTTCCTTATATAGGATTGAGTATAGAGTTTGTGATCCAAACTCGATCAAGTCCTTATATAGGCAACAAACGGGAGTGTACGTGTGTTAAGTCCTTGTATAGGCCTCCAACGAGAGTGTACATTTGTTAAGTTCTTATGCAAGCTCCAACAGGAGTGTACATGTGTAAGTCTCCATGGAAGCCTCTAGTGGGAGTGTATGCTTGTGAAGGTTGGGGTAAACCTATTGAAAACTCCTGATAAAGTGAAATTTGGTACACTCGATGAGAGTTTGTCCATCAAAAGTGGAGTAGGCAATTAGCCAAACCAGTATTTATCCTTGTGTTTATGATTGATTATGTGGTTGCAACTATATTTAAGCTTGTGGATTATTTGAGTATATAAATGCATGAAATAGATTGTATGCTGGGCACTTAACTTAAAGCACACACAATTAGTATTTTCACATCTCACCATATAGTCTAGTTACTTATAATATTGCATCTCTTATAGTCTAAACAATTGGACCCATTTGGCTTGAAAGCCTAAGTGTTAATTGCTTTTAATTAGCAAATAATTTTTAAGTGGTCCTATTTACATTCCCTCTAGGACTTAGGCATAATTCTAAGCTCTGTTAAGCTTCCGCATGTTGTGGTAGATAATCCATGCAATTTTAAGAAGAACAACTCTTTGAAACCTAATAAAGATCAAGACCGAAAGAAGAAAAGTGGGAAACCCAAATGTCAATGCTACATCTATGGCAAGAATGGGCACTTCGCTCATGTTTGTCGGTTTCATAAAAAAACCTGTGAAAGAAACTAATGAACTGGATGAAGACATAGTTGCCACGGTAACTAAAGTCAACATGTTCCATGGGAAGATAACTAGATGGTGGTATGATACTAGAGCCACAATTCATGTTTGCCATGACAATTAACCTTCAAAACATATGAAAACATCAACAATGAACGGGAGATGTAAATGGGAATTGATGTTCGGTCCAAAGTAGTTAGCAAAGGAATTGTGGAAATCTTCTTTACATTTAAAAAGAAGATCACCTTGACCAATGTTCCACATATCCCTGATATGAGAAGAAACTTAGTTTCTGCAGATCTCTTAGGCAAACCTGTGACAAGGGTTGTGTTTGAGATGGGAAAATTAATTTTGTCCAATAATTAGAATTTTATTAGGAAAGGATACTCGTGTAATGGAATAATTAATTTATCTATAAATGAAAATAATTCTTCTGTTACTTAGATGATTGACTATATTTCATTATGGCATGGACACAAGTACATGTAGGATATAGTACCATTAAGCTAATGGTGAAGAATGGTTTAATGTCATACAATGAAAATGAGAATAATAAATGTGAAGTGTACATAATATCTAACATAGCTAAAAAGCTAAAAAGCATTTCCAAGTATTGAGAGATGCTCTCAAGTTTTGGACCTAATGTACACTAACATATGTGAATTGAATGGAATTCTTACTAAAGGTGAAAAGGGGTATTTCATTACATTCATAGATGATTGTTCGAAATATGTATATATGTGTATATGTGTCCCTGTTAAATCTAAAGACGAGGCCTCATGTGCTTTTAAATGTTATAAAGTTGAAGTCGAAAATCAATTATTAAAAAAAAAAAGAAAAAAGATCAAATCCTCATAGTGACCGAGGAGGAGAATACTTCTCTAATTATTTCTCTAACTTCTATGAAGAGCATGATATAGTGAACCAATGTACATCACCGTACACACCACATCAGAATAGTGTGATCAAAAGGACGAACCACACATTAGCAAAAATAATAAATCTATACTTTTAAATTCTAAGTTGCATTTTAGTTTGTGGGAAGAAGCACTATTAGCAGCCTATCATGTCCTTAACAGGATTTCATATAAGAAAACTAGAAACTCTCCATATGAGATATGAAAAGGCAAAAAATCAAACTTCAAATATCTCAAAGTGTGGCGGTGTCTTGCATATTGTAGAACTCCAAATCCTAAAAGAACCAAACTAGGTCCTAGATCTATCAAATGTGCATTTGTGGGTTATGCACAAAATATTAAATCTTATAGGCATTTACACTTGGAGCTTAATGTGATTGTTGAGACTTAAATACTTCATATTTATCTTCTCTTATTCATTGTTTTCCCTTGCATTCAAGTACTAAATTGATCTAATTAGATATGCTTTCTTCATGTAGGATGATTTTGAAAGTAGAATTGAATACAAGCTTAAAATGTCAAATTAAAGTCCGAATGAATACACTTTGAAGAATTAAAGAATCGAAAGTTGAAGGATGAAGATATGAAGACTTGAAAAACCAAGAAAATCAAGTATTGAGACTGAAGAAGTTATTAAAGATCAATGTGTGCTATAATTGAAGACCTTTCAACAGAGTTTGATCGACCGACCATCGGGCTCGATCGATAGACAAAACCTTCGAGCGACCTCGATCGGTCGAGCTAGGCATTAGAATTACTCCGAATTTTTAAAAAAGCTTGCTGGACATAATTGGTCACCTTCGATCGATCGAGGATCAGTGTTCGATCGATCAAGGAATTGTTGATCCATCTCGATTGATCGGGAGAAGACATCGAGAAAATTCAAAATTCCTGCCGGAACTCGATGGACATATTTTGACAAGTTTGATCGAAAATTCTACTTTTAGCACTAAGATTAAAGGCACTCGATCAACAATCCCCACTGTGGCATTAATCCTCCATCTCAATTACTCCAAGTTGTAATCACTATCTCTAATCTTCAATAGTAATACCATCATTACCGCTTCTCGTGCACATTCAATTTTATTTATTCTTTGCGAAGCACAGAGAAGTTGAGCTAAACTTGAACTTCTCTGCAAGAACAACCTTCGTAAGTATGTCCATTGGATTCTTGCTGGTGTGAATCTTTTCAAAAGTAATATCTCCTTCCTCTAGTATCTACCGGATAAAATGATAATGAACATCAATGTGTTTAGTCCGAGAATGATAGACCAAGTTCTTTGCCAAATTAATAGCGCTCTCTTTGTCACAATGCACAAGCACAACTTTCTACTGAAGCTCCAACTCATTCATCATCCCTTTCAACCAAACGGCTTCCTCAAATGATTTTTTCACTGACATATATTTAGTTTTGGTTATGAAAAGAGTAACCACGGACCGAAGCTTCGACATCCACTGACAGCTCTACCTGCTAACGCAATTGAATAACTAAAAGTCAACCTTTTATTGTCCAAATTTCCTGCATAACCATCGTCCATATACCCTACAAGTTTCTCCTCAGAATTTTCAAAAACCAAGACGTGGTCCATCATACCTCGTATGTAATGAAGTAACCATTTCATTGCTTCCTAATGTTTCTTGTCGAGTTTGGACATGTGTCTGCACATAACACCCACCACATGTAAAATATCTGATCTAGTATAGACCATGGCATACATAAGACTGCCAACGACACTCGAGTAGGGCATACGAGATATATACCATTTTTTTCCTCTGACATAGGACATTGCGCCAAATAAAGTTGAAAGTGAGCAACGTGGGGTGTGCTAACTAGTTTAGCATTTTTCAATCCAAACTTGACTAAGAACTTCTCAACATATTCATCCAAAGACAACCATAGCCTATTTCTCTCCATGTCCCTATGTATATTGTTGTCGAGAATCCTCTTTGTAATCTCCAAATCTTTTATCTCAAATGTCCTGGATAATTGAGCCTTCAATATGTTGATTTCATACATGTTATGGCTCACAATAAGCATCATCAACATACAACACCAGAACAATGAATTTTTCGTCACTTATTGCTCTAAAATAGATATAACAATCAAATTCACTTTTGATAAACGGTTGAACCAACATGAAAGAATCAAACTTCTTAGACCACTACCTAGGCGACTATTTTAGGTCATACAACGAACTCTTAAAAATACAAACCATATTCTCTTTTCCCTACACCTCAAACCCTTTAAGTTATTTCATGTATATCTGCTCTTCTAGTTCCCCATGTAGAGATACAATCTTCACATCTAACTATTATAGTTCCAAAATGTATTAGGCAACCAACGACAATACAAATATGATATATACTTACTTTACCACTGGCAAAAAAATCTCGTTGAAGTCGATACCTTCCTTTTAAGCATAACCATTTGCTACTACCCTGTCCTTGCACCTATCTAGTTTCTTCCCTTAAATCCACTTGCAACCGATCACTTTACGCCCAATGGGCAGCACCATTAGTTCTTGCGTTTCATTCTTGTACACAAACTTGTTCGCACTATCGATCTAACTGTCGATATGACTCAACAAAGCATCGATTGAATCGACCTCTGTCGATCGAATCAACAACGTCCAAAAACCTCCAACGAGCAAACTGATATTTTAAAGAATATTTTGATTGAATTGATACCTTTGTCGATCGAATTGAAAAACTCTGCTTTTGGTACTAGGATTAAAGGCATTCGATCAACATCCTTATCTTGGAGATACATGCACAAGACCATGCAGGGTCCCATATCCCTCTTTAGTTTGTCTTTTACTAATGACATCATAGACTCTATGATAAAGAGAGTATAATACAGTACACAAACACTATTTATCTCACTGGTAAGAGGGTGGGGAGACTAAATGTTTGGCCACAACTATTTTGTTCAAGCTACACCTTGTCACAAGAGTTAAGATCATTTTTGCATTGCATGCATCATGCAGATACATTTGTACTACATTGTGTTAATTAATTTCTTTCTATTTTAAATAAATTATTTTCTCGCTATTATTATCTTAGAATCAATAGTCATACTGTGTAGTATAATTAAGGGCATGTATTATATTACATGTCTAAAATGTAATAAGAACCTAGATTATTAAAAGATTATTAAAAGCATTTCAACTATATGCTCTTGTCTCTCATGTGCGCATGTGGCAATGCCTATGAATGTTTGTGGATGTGAATGTTTATGTAATATCAATACCAATCGCAAATCGATGTCAACATTAGTAATGTGAATCTCTATAACATATCGAGGTTAGGTATATCTAGAGGTGTACATGAGTCGAACCAAGTCAAGCTTGGCACAGCTCGACTCGGCTCGGCCACTTGCTGACCCTAGCTCGAACTCCGCTCGGCTCCGTCCTCGAGCCTGACTGGCCAACTCGGCTCGATTCGGTCAGCAGCTCGGGCCAATTTGAGCTGAGTACTACACCTTCAAAATCTCACTGTATGTAAAACAGCAGCAGTGGTTTTACCGGTATTTCATCAAACACCTTCTAACCAATATAAAAATCAAGGAAAAAAAAGGGTATTTGTTTCATGTACATACCTTCCTTGCCACCAGCCACACTTCATTGAGTCATTTCATCAAACACTTGGTGAGCGACATCAATATCAAAGTAACCGAGTCAGCGAACTGGTTCAATCCAAGTTTGATTCAAGTTGGGTTCGATCTGAGTCAAGTAGAGCTAGAGAAAGCTTGAACTCAATTCGAAATTTTTTCGATCTAAAAAAATCAACTCGTCTCGGCTTGAACTCAATTTCGAACCGAGTCGAATCGAGCTTTTTCGAATCAAGTCGAGTGAGCTAACTGAGCTCACTCAGTCCGTGTATAGCCCTAGGTATATCCCTTATTGAGTTTATGGCCTTGACCTAAGTTGAGATCACAGTTGCTATAAAGACACCCTTGATGAACTCACCTATATGAGTGTGGAAGTGGTGTCGCTTCTTACAAGGATTTGGTTAATTCTTTAAAGCACTCATAAAATTGGATATTGCACATGGCCATAGCATACAGCTTCGAATACTTTAAAAACCTTAAACTATTGTATATATTTAAAAAATCTAGTTCAAGTCATACTTCGTTAATTTCATGTAGTACAAACACATTTCACTAAGTAAAGTTTAAAATAATTCGTCACTGTTATTTATGTATAGTAGCTCTTTGTCATGCCCAACTTTATATTGTTTTAAAATAAGTGAGAAATTGTTAAAAGTATTTCAAATATTACAAAAGTTTTGTTTACAAGAGTAAAAACTACATTTGTCATTTAGTGAAAATCTTTAGTCCCACATTAGATAAGAAAAAGGTTATGAAGTGGGTAATAAATCTTTGCTCACAATAGGTTCTTATGAAATATGCTACATTATACATTGGCTCGTACATGCACCCGAGGTTAGCTCGATGGAAAAACTATCCTGAAAACCCTAAAAACCAGTTAAACGGGCACGTGTGGACGATACTCGTGCGCACAAGGGGGATCTAACCACGGTAAGATTGAGTGGGCCTCTATCAGTCCATAATGTTTGGTCAATCAAAATCCCCATTTGAACGTAACAGATTGTTCATTCAATTCAATGTTAACTGTCATATTTTGTGTAATCGTTCCTTAAGACATTAGATCATTAACTAAATCTTTTTATGAAAAGATCTGATCATCATATCTTCAAGGATCATCAAATATTATCATTTAGACACACAAATCGAGCATTATGGCCCACCTGAACATTGGATTTGCCTCATCTCTGGCTAGACCTATTTTTTTAGACCCAAAGAACTTCTGGACAAAGTGGATTTCATTGATCATCCTTGTGAGCCCCACACTCATCCTGTGTGTGCATAAGGTGTGCATGAACCTATGGTGCACTGAACAATGAAACTCAGTCAAATCTGGTTGACCTGAGTTCGAAAAGGAAAAACCTCTCTCTTCCTTTATTTTTTTCTACCCGGACGGGATTCGACGAGTGGTGGTCAATGCCGTGATATGTGGTCCACCATCAGGGATAAAATCAATGATCTGAGTCATCCATCGTGTGGGAAATGAAGGTCCAACCAAAAGATATGCTTCACACATGTGAGTTCACTCGTGTGTACGCTTGGATTCGAACCACTTTCTTCGTCCGAGACTTGTTTTGACAGCAAATGGAAATACACCAAACTTAATCAAGATGGTCCACCTTCAAATTATCTAAACTATTCATCATGCTCGGAACAGAGTTCCGACCATAGCCCTAACAGTTTCACACTATTCCATATAAGTGTGTTCGCACGAATTCGATCACAACCAAAGTTGCTCTCGATGATTTCTAAAAATAGAAATTTGTTTTTGCTGCCAGGCTCGCAATCCGCACGCTCTCTTCCCTTTCCATCTTAGCCATCCACCCCGATGCACCCTCCATTTTAGGGTTTCCACAACTAGAGCTAGGTGCAGAAAGAATATTCTCACTTATTTGTTGGCTTAATCCTAGCCATTCGTGTGCTCCTAGAAGCCACTCCAAATCAATCCAGGGCCTTCAAAATGGGATACAATATCTCAGGTAAGCCTAAAACTCTAGCTGTGTGGAGAAAACCTACAACCATAGCTAACTCTTCCTAATTTTTTTGAAAACCAACCGATCCCTTTTTCCTTCGAACCTACCACCCAAAAGAACTTGGAGCTTCATTTTCTTGCTCCTACAAGCATTGCATGGAAGGTCTAGTCCCTCCAGCATAATTGTTTCGAAGCCCACATTCAAATCCACCATCGGAGGCCGACTTTTTCCCCATTTGACGTCACACCGAATAGTCTCGAGTCGGGGTGAGTTATGGTCGAGTTAGAGTTTCTATTGGCCATAGTTGAAAGAAAGAAAGAGAGAAGGAAGAAGAAGAAGGCAGATATAAAAAAGAAAGCCATAATGAGAGAGTGTGTGTGTGTGTGTGTGTGTGTGATGTTTGCCACACTAGCTCCACTCGAGCTGAGTCACTGACTCACTCAAACTCAATCAAATAGAGTCTAGAGCTATTTGGACTTGAAAAAAATGAAGAGAAGGAAGAGGAAGAAAGAACGAGAGGGAATGGGAGAAACAAAGCAAAAGAAGAGAAGAGATGGTGTGAGTTCACCCGTGTTGCACTATTTGTACCACACTAGGTCGACTCGATGTCGAGTCTATGCATGTCAGGAAGAATTTTATTGAGTTCAATTGCTGGACATGAGTTGCAGAAAGAGAGAAGAAATCAAGGAGAGAAAGAGATGGCGACTGCTGGAGATCTCGGGTTGAGTCTGAGCGAGTTTGAACTATTGAGATGACTTGAGTTCAACTCAGGGCCAAGTTAGGGCCTAGTCTATACACACCCTACTGGTCGATCTGAGAAGAAGGAAGAGGAGGAAGGATGAGAGAGAGAAAGAATAAAAGAGGAGAAGCAATGCAATTGTGTTGTTAACTGGTCACGACGGTGTGACTCAGTTGAGTCGACTCGCTAAACTAGTCAGTTATGGCTAAGTTTGGTTTGAGTTCGGGTCAAGTCATGCCACACCGAGCTAAGTTCCACTGAGTCCAGTGAGGATTGGGGTCTGGTCTATGCAGACCTTGCTGATTATGGTGAGAAGAAAGGAAAGAAAGGAGGAAAGGAAGGAAAGGGAGAAGAGGGAAGAAGAAGTCGCCATCGAGTTGTGCCGACTCGCTGCCCTTTGAGTCAAAGCTGAGTCCTGATTGGGTAGAACTTCTCTAGCCCTAGGTTTGGTCAGTGCAACAGTTAAAGAGAAAAGGGAAGATAGGAAGAGAGAGAGAGAGAGAGAGAGAGAGAGAGAGAGAGAGCAAGAGGGGTGGGGGGGGGGGGGGTCGGAAAGCCGAGTTCGCGACTCTCTGCAGCAACTCGCTTCCGAGTCAGATCAAATTTGGGGTGAGTCCAGTTTGGACCTAAGGTCGTTGGACATCCCAATGATTAAGGAATGAAGAAGAGGAATGGCGGTATTGGGTTGATTCAACGAGTTCAGACAAGTTCAACTGAGTTCAGCAGAGTTCAACTTAGTCAACAAAGACCAGACGAGTTCAGCTGAGTTTAGCAGAGTCAAGATTAGGTTAAGCCCCAGGTCGGATTGACTCAATTGATCGAGGTATATTACTCTATTTAGGATTGTCGCTCTTATTGATTTTTAGTGCTTGAATTATTATAATGGGGGAGATTGACAATTCTTAACCCTCAGGTCTAGATTCACACCACTTGGACCTCGTGTTGAATCGAGTTGGGAGCCAAGCCAACTTGAGGTCAACTATCTATCTACCCTCTTGTGTGATAATTTAAATTTGATTATTTAATTAGATGTTATAACTATGAAACTTATATTTCTCAAAACCCTAACCTTAGGTTAGATTGTAGGTCAAAGTTCACTAAATTACATAATTAGACCCTAACGTTGATCCTAACTGTAGATAGTTTATAGAACTTTGATCTAACTATACAATTTCATAATTCATGGTAAGATTTGACTCTAAGGGATAACGCATTCTCTAATAACATTGGTAGGCAATTCGACTCATAAGGTGATTACTTTTTCCCCTTGGGCTTTCTGCTTTCATGTTAGTTTAAGTGACAGTTTCCCTTTTAATTCTTGACTAATAGTTAATATCCTTATTCCATGATTACTTGTGTTGTTATTAGGATAGATCCTCAAAGTATATACTCAACATTTATCTTGTATAAACAATTACATGTTGCACTTGAATATCTTCTCATACTTATGGATTGTCTATGAAACTTGAATTGCTACATCAATTTGTGAAAAAATCCACTTATATATGTATGTTCAGATTTAGGATGTAACTTAATTGATTGTGATTACAATGAGCCCTCAATTTAGTAGCTATTTTGTGTATTGGATTAAATGGAATTTTATCGTGGACTTACCATCTTGTGGATCGTTTGTGCCTATGTGGCTTTTTGAAATAATCCATTTTTTATCAGATCCTTTGATGAAATATTTTCCTATGTGGCTTTGATTTAATATTTGCCCTATGTGACTTTGATTTAATATTTTTTCCATGTGGCTTCGATTAAATATTTTCTCTATGTGGCTTAATGGATTATTTTCATATAACCTTGCGATGGTAAGTTCCACTTGTTGAATTTTGATTGACCATTAGTTGAGGAGGTTACCATTAAACATTCTAATATTGGAGTCTCATAAGCTGGGGATGGTGGTATAGGACACTATGCCAGAGTTGTCGACCTATGTTGGGTGACGTACCCTTCACAATGACCTTTGAGCTTTCTTAAATTGGTTGTTTGCAATTGGAATAATAATGGTTGGGTTAATCATACATTCATGACATACAGGCAATGACGGATGGCTAACTCTGGATGTTGTAGCATGTATCCTTTATCGTGGTATTTTTTATTAGCTCCCAAGCTATCGATAATTGACCCAATTTGTGTGAGTTAGTCATTACGCACATACTTGATATATTTTTCCTAGTGACTGACCACTTGCATGTGGGTTTCGCCCCACTCATGGGTTCTGTCCAAAAGCCAATTAGATGAGCATCCCTAGTTGATGTGCATTCATGCATCCATGCATTTAAATAAGATTGCATTTGGATTTATTTTTTTTGTAAGTTTTTTTGTTTAAACTATACTTAACTAATATGATGGCATGTAATCTCGAGGTGAATTTATACTGAGTTGGCCACTCATTTTTTAACATGTAACCATACTAGTAATGCAGGTGGTTTAAATGATACTTATGTTCAGATTGATGAGGAGCATGGTACATATATAAAGGACGTATGGCCGTATTTACTCCAAGAAAAGCTATGCGATCTTACAGCTCAAGCCTGGCTGCAGTTTATTCTCTTTGTATGATAATTTCTTATTTCTTGTATTTGCTAGTATTGAGATATTGCTTTGTATAAGCCCTATGGGCAGCCACTTGTATATATGGAATGTGTATATAGATTTTCTTTTATGCTTGATTGTTTCTCTTCCGCCGAACTGCTCACTATGAAAAGAAAAGAAAAAAATATATGTGAAATTTTGGTTTTCTTTATAGGTTAACACTCTGGTTTTCGGAAAACAAGTACTAAACTCAGGTAACGAGAACCGGGGCGTTACAACCTGTTAGGGTCATTTCCATTACACGAAACATGCCATTTTATTTAGACATGTCTAAAGTATTGTTGTCGTATTCAATCAGGTCATCATAACGTTTCTTAATGTGACATGTTGGTATTATATTAAAAATGAGAGTCTGGCTTGGAGATGTTTTAAAAATGGGTCTTTCATCCCTTAGGTTTCTTACGATTCTTTCTTCTTATTCTAAAACTTTTCCGTATTCGTTCATTCTTCTTTAGGCATAATGTTGGGGGGTGGTTTTCCTATTAGAGATTTGGTGTTGGGATTTTCACTGCTAGTGCACTTTGTGGATTTTCTCTTTGTTAAGTTATTTGGCTCGAAATTCAATCATTGGTACATATATATAGTGTTAGGCTTGCCAAAGCCTTTTATAACTCAATTTAAACCCAATGCCTATGACCTTAAGCACCGAAATAGACAAAGAGACCATAAGTGGTCGTCTATGACTGAGAACCAAAGTAGTTCGATCGTCTATTCAACCACATATTAATGAAATCATGAGATTTACAACGGGTAGGGTTCATCATTTTAAGGAGTTCTTTTTGTCTTTAAGTCAAAATGACTTTTTTTCATTGCAATAGCAGAGATGATCATATTCATGCAATGTAGGAGTAGAAGGAACTCAATTGTATTAAATTAAAAATAAAAACAAAAACTTACAATAATATCCCTCGGTGATTCAACATCTGTGACATAGATGGTGAGGCCATTATTTTAAGTCTTGCTTGGTACAACGACTTAGATGTAGACAAAGGGAATTGCACTATTGAAAAAGAAAGGAAAAAAGGTATTTTTAGTGATATGACGTTTAGCGTAGATAAGAGAGAATTACACTACTCCTAATTTAGGTCGGTCTAGACTTGCAATATAAACGAACGTGATTACACCACTCTTATGCTAAAGTCGGTCTAACATGATAGCATAAATTGGTTATCCTAAATTAATATGAGACAAAATATAAGGATAAGCATCATTGCGCTATAGATTTGATTTGTGTTGGGTTTGAGAGAGCTAAGAGCTATTTGATCTTCGTCCTATTTATAGAATTTTGAGGTGGTAGTTGGAGAGAGATCTTCGTAGTCACTCCTCACATCTACTAATGTAAAAATAACCATCTGGGTCCAAAGACAATCATGGCTTATCAAACAACGTCATTGTAACGCCCTGAAAATCGGGGGTCAAGTAGCAACTCGACTCCCGAGTTCCAAAACATCACTTATGCAACATATATGCTTATGATTCAAATGTTGTCAGTGTTAGTGCATTAATCATGAGTGGGATTATACCAAAACAGTAATTCATACTCCAGACCAGTTTATACAATGCAAGCGGAAGACTAAAAGATGTATATATGTACATGTACGAGTCAAAAATCTACGATCGGTCTCCAGAGTATGAATACATCACTGAGTCACCATATACCTGTAATAGTTTCAAAATTAAAATATCAAAAACATAGTTCAACTATAATGATAAACCCTGTAGCCCTGTCGATCCAGACAGCCTAAGCGAAACCGCCGGAGAACTGCATATATGAGAACTCGTCCTAATCGTCGTAGTAGTTAAGCTCCGCCTCAGGGGTCACGCCGTCATCTGAAATCAAGACAGAGTCGGTTGAGATTTAAAACATTGTCCCGTAACGTGGGGTGAGTGATCAACTCAATAAAACTATACAGCAAAAGTTAACATGTTATCAATTCAGTCAAGCAATAATGATAAAGCAGTAAAATCAAACATCCCTAAGTACTCTTATTAATGCGAGAATGATATGAATAATGATGCATGCCCTCGCCTACACTCCCTCGTGTGACACCATCTTACGGTCGCGGCATGCTTTCTTCCCTCTGTGCTCTTCAACCCGGGGCACATGCAGTGCGATGTTATGAGCATGATTACCGAGTTTTTATTAGTCCTTTTTCATACAGCAGGATTTGGAAACTAAGGTACCTCCCTTATATCATTTCCAAACAAGGATCCATTCTAGGGTCGTCAGTCCTAGTAAATCTCATACGATGTTACGGTTCTAGGTCGCTGCACTGGGCTCGTCGCCAAATTAGCACAGGCCTAGTGTATACTCTGATTACTACGAAAAGGCTCGTCGCCTCTACGCAGGTTCAGAGTATGCTCGAGGTCACTACAAAGGGCTCGTCACCAAAACAGTGTAGGCCGACAGCTCGAATACAGTGTCCCATACCACCGTATTCGGCTCACGAGTCTGGGTTGCTCACTGGTCACTACGGGGAGGCTCGTCACCCTAGTGTAGGCCGACAGCTCGACCACAGTGTTCCATACCACCATGTCCGGCTCATGAGTCTTAGCTGATCGAGGTACAAAGGTTAAACGGGATTTCACTGGTGAGTTTCGTACTTTAAGTTCAGGCAATAGCGTCCATACATGGTGAACATACAATAGGAAAATTGGGTTACTTGGCGAGCTTGACTAATATGAGCGCACCTAAAGTTGATCGACATGGAGTGCGTAAATACTCTGTTTGGCCTAACCACTGCCAAAAACTCTGGTACAACTCGGGTTCGTCAAACACGTCCTATGTGGCGAATGAATCTCAGCCACGAACTCAAAGCCTGTTACCGAATGCCTGGACTATACTATAGTCTCAAACACATTCAATCTTTAACCAGTAAGCATGTGGAGTAGTCAAAGCAGAATTAAACAAACAAGTAATTCAAACAGATTAACGAGCATGTTATAAAACATAATGCAAACAGGAAATCCAAACATATACATTTCATCAGTAAGCGATTAAACTAAACAACTTGCATGGAGGAAATCATACACATCTCTAAGGTAGTTGAGAATCCTATCCCAACACCCACCCTAAGCACTATCACCTAAGTACTTATTCATACAAGCATTTTCACAAACACTTAGAATACACTTATTAACATACATAACGTATGTTGGCAAAAACATGAATTAGGGCGAATCCTTTCACCGAGTAGTTATTACACATATAACTAGCATATGAACACAGTACTTAATCATGGCAAACACACTTTCATATTTCGTAGGTATACGGTATTTTCTACAAATACACATAGTATGTTAAACGCTACAAATTGCATATATAACTAAATCGAGTACGAAGATCGCATTTTGCATGTGAAATAACACCCACATCAGGAATCTATCATTATCTGACATTGAAAGCTTTGAAAATCATAACCTATACGTCTATAGTCCGCACTTTACGTCGATAAACGCGTAACGGAGTCATTTTAGAGTTAAGTCTTTGTCAACGGCGGATTTGTAACCTATAGCATGAGTTAGGTTAGCCATTTCATAACTACCACTATCAGAAACCCTAGAACAGATTAGGGTTAGGTTTTCTTACCTAAGAACGAAGTCAGAATCGCCGAAATAGCTATTAGATGGGGATGGTTAAGCACGCAGAATGGCAGGATAGAGTGCCAGGAATCTTCTCCCACTTCTCTCACACTTTCCCTCTCTTTACTCTCTTCTCTCTCCTAGGTTTTTTTAAATTCGTATGGAGTGAATGAGAGAGGGTTTAAGGTCCTTATATAGGCCTAAAACTGATGGGAATGGCCCTAGGGCCAAGGTATACTTAGGTTATAGCCAAAGGGTATATGTTTCAACTCAACGGAGCACTTCCGGAGCCCCCCCTTGAGCCAAAGGTCAGACTTAAGCTCCCTGACCATGTATCTAGGTCGAGTTAAGTTTTCATTCCAATCGGGTTTTCAGATCGCATGTGGCGGACCAGTTTCAGTTCAACGGTTACCGAAACTCGATCAGGGCCACAAGTACACTGACCTGTGTATCAAATTTCTCCTGATCCAAGGGTGTATTTGGGCCAGATTCTGACGGTCTGATTGCTTATATCTGGCCCGCAATCGACAAGTCTCAGATTACTTAAACTAGATTTCATTTCTAAAGAAAACCACGTTTTCTCACACTCTTCGCTCCGGGCTCAAGCGAATAGCCTCGGAACACTATCTGGAGTTGATTTCCGAGATGGTTGTCAAGCCCAACAAGACGGTCTTAATTATATAATTTCATAGTAGTCGAACTTTCGACGTGTAGTCCAGATCCAATACGGAGTTTCAGTGTGCTCCTGAGAGCAACTGGGTAATGAGATCGATCCTAGATTTCAGGGTAACCTAGCGTCACTGATTCTACAAGTTTTGGGTCTTCCAGATCGTATTTAAAGTGGATCAAATGGATTTCGTAGCTAATCTAGTTTAACACTTAGTTAATCTCGTCTAATTTCTAAAGGATTTGGTCCTGAGTGATTTCTGCTTGAGGTGGTACTTGGGTCTTTGTACGAAATTTTTCGAGTCGTTACGGCCATGTATGTTAGTCATTTGTCATGGGTTCCATGCATGTTCTTTCCTATTACTTGGATGAAGTCTCTCTTAAGATGTCATGTGATAGTGATAGGTATCCATTTCTTCACGTGAATGTGTATAGTGTGTCGAGAAACTCAGCCAACTTGGCGTTGCTATTACTCCGCTCCTTAAATGTTTTCAGCCATAAGGGCTTTTACGAGATGTCGAGGTGTATTGGCCAAATTCGACATTGTCGCCACCGTATTTTAGTTGGTACCCATTTTCAGTCGGGCCCCTTTAGTGAATAAATGACTTTGCCATGTGAGCGAGATGCACGCACGTTTCTCATAGTTGTAGCTAGTTAGGCTTACTTATAAGTGTTATGTTTTCTAACTCCTATGATTGTCAATTTTTGTAGTGCCAAAACCTCTTGGAATCTGTATCTTGTTTAGTTCATCTTCTTATTTAAGATCATGCAATTCAAGTACAAGTTCAAGATGTTCCAATTCAAGATTCAAGCATCACAAGTATAAGAGATATACAAGTTCAAGTACAACATCAAGTGATAGTTCAAGGTTTCAAAGCTTCAACTATGTCAAGACAATTGCTTTGCTTTTGAATTCAAAGCTCAAGGTGAAATACAAGTCACAAGTACTTCAAGTTCAAGCTTCAAAGTACTTCAAGTTCAAAATTCAAAGTAAGTCAAGATATCAAGCTTCGTATACTTCAAGATCAACTATCAACCGAAGCAAATGATGATTTAATGTTTAAATTTCACTTATAAGGTATGTAAGACCCTAGATTGACGATAGGTTAGGTTATATTGATTGCATACTTAAATTGGGTTACTATATACTTCTATAGGCTCTTTCTCGACTAGTCTTAGCTTATGTTCGACCAGTCCTAGTACTGGCTCGACCAGTCCAAGAAATTTCTCGACCGGTCCAAGGTTTGTTACTAATTTTTGAGATTTTTTTTGGATCTTCGACCAGTCCTGGAGACTGCTCGACCAGTCGAGTGAACAATGCTCCACTAGTGGAGCAGGTTCGACTCAAAGTCCAGCAAGTAAATTGGATCCCACACGACCAGTCGAGTGCAGGGTTCGACCGGTTGTGTAAGTCACTCGACCAGTCGAACAAGCCACTCGACCAGTCGTGAAACGGTTTTATCTTATCGCACCTAAAATTTCAAGATTTTGTTGGTCCTTCTACCAGTCGAGCTGTCCTCTAAGCCAGTCGAATGAATAGTTTTTTTACTTATAAATAGAGCACGATTTTCAGAGTTTTTCATTCAATTCAAACAAAATCAAGACACCACTCTGAGAGATAAGTTTGTGATATTCTTAAGCTATTTAGTGCTCATTTAATATTCTCTTTAATTTAGCTTTTTGTATTTGATTTTGAGATTCTACATTCCAATCTTATTTGAATAAGGGATTTTAATTTTCCCCTTTCTTAGAATCAAAATCAAATCAAGCAAGCCCAAGGTGATTTAATCTAAAATTCAATTAGAACATAGAAACTTTTCATAAGCGAGTGTGGACATTGAACATCTACGTTGAACATCTACTCCGAATTGGTTCTACTGGGCTTCATCAAAGGAGAATATCCAGATAAGTATTTTACATTTCTGTAAATCTATTTTTGGTTTTTTTTTTTTTTTTTAGATTGTGCCAGGAAAAATCTATTTCTTTTTTGTTTGTCTGAGGTGATCCAGAAAACTCAGAGTGTGGGGTTGTTGAATTGTGTAAGCCTACTTGAAAGACACAATTGTGAAGGTTTTAGGTGAACCTTGAAAAACCTATTGCATAGTGAACGCCAATATCCACTGTGTGAGGATATTGAGAGTGGAGTAGTTGTGTGGTTGTTTTTTTAATCAGTTCGTGTACATGCAAGCGAACCATTATAATTTTTGGTCTTGTGGTGGTTGATTGATTGTGGCATTGTGTGAGTGTTGTAATTTCTTTTTAAGCATTTGTGAAGAATGTTGTAATCTCTTTTATGCAAGTGTGGAAATGCTGTAATAACTTAGTTATTTTCTTTGCTATTTTTATTCTTTATTCCTTTGTATCAGTTTAAGATTTTGATACACAGACCTTTCTAGGAATCAGGTTGTCCTACCATAAACAATTGGTTTTTGGTGTAAGGTTGTCCTTAGAACAACATCTGTATCAACCTCTCAATACTTGTACATTTGAGGTTGTTATTCATTTCTGCTTTGTGGGATTGTTTAATGCTATCTTTATTTATATTTATTTAATTCCGTACTTAATTTTTTTTTAAAATTTGGCGTAGTCTTATTCACCCCCCCCCCTAGGACTCTTAGCTCGGCCTTTTCAAGTGGTATCAGAGCCTAATAGCTCGCTTTATTTTTTGGATTAATTTCCTAAGCTGATCGATCTGAGCTTTTTAAGATGTCAAATTTTGAAAGCCTTTCAGTCACTAGGCCTCCACCTTTTGATGGCTCCAATTATGCCTATTGGAAAGCCAGAATGAGGATTTTTTTTAAAATCTATTGATGAGAGCGTGTGGCAAGCCACAGTGACCAATTGGACCCCTCCTACTACTGAAGTGACTGGTACTGATGGATCTAAAACCATAAAAGTCTCACCTTATTTTTCTTGGTCCACTCTTCAGAAAAGTGAGAGTAGTGTCAATGCAAAGGCTTTAAATGCTATTACTTGCGCACTATCACCGGATAAATTCAAGAGAATTATATCCTGTGATACTGCGAAGCAAGCCTGACACATGAGGGAACAACAATTGTCAAGAAATCTAAAGTCCAAATCCTCACAACCAAATTTGAGGAAATACGTATGGAATAAGGTGAAACTTTCATGGACTTTTATACTAGATTGAATAACATTGTCAACTCTATGTGGGGTCTTGGTGATAGAATCCCATAAAGTAAAGTCTATGCAAAGATACTGCGCTCATTGCCTGAACGGTTCAATTCCAAGGTGACCACAATCCAGAAACTTCGTGATACGGATAATATGAGGGTAGAAGAACTGGTTGGTTCCTTACAAACCTATGAGTTAAACTTTAAAGCTCCTAAAGGTAAATTCATCACCCTTAAGTCTTTTAAAAATATTTCTCAAGAAAATAACAGTTCTGATTTAAAAAATTCTGAAGATGATATGACCATTTTAGCTAAAAAGTTTTACAAGATTTTCAAAAGTAAAAAGAGGGTAGATTTGTAAAAACCTAATGAAAAGAAAAGATCTAGATCTAAAACTTGGAAATATTTAAAAGACAGTCAATGTTATAACTGCCATGAATATGGGCATCTAGCAAACAAATGTCCTAAGAAGGACAAGTCTAAAAAGAAAAGTATGTTGGCTACATGGGATGAATCTTCCTGATCTGAAGCTTCTTCTAAGTCAAAAGATTCTGAAACCGAGTCGGCTAATGAAATTAAAGCCCTAATGACTCTAGCCAAGTTCACATTTTTAGATAATGATGATTTAACCAGTGAAGAAAATCTGAACAATGATCATGAAAATGAAGAAGATCTTCAAGATGCTTATGATGCCCTATACAAGGAAAGTTACAAAATTGCTATAAAGCTTAAACTTCAAAAAGAAAAGTTTTTAAAATTAAAAGAAAATTTTGATAATCTGGTCTTAGAAAAATCACACATTTCAGATTGCTTTGAAAAAACTAAGTGCGACTTAGATTTCAAAACCTCCCTAGTTGAAAATCTAAAATCTGAAAATAAAAAGCTAAAACTAGAAGTCTCTTCACTTTTGAGTTTAAAAAACACATGGAGGTATGCCCAAGGTGATCCTAAATTAGAAAAACTTTTATCCGGATCTAAAAAATGTGGCGATTAATCTGGATTGGGCTACGATAAAAGTATTCCTTCCAAACATAGGAATACTACACCCAGATCCATAGCTCAAGTGGTAAACTGAGTGAAAGATACCTCGTTTCAACACTGAGGTCTTGGTATCGATTCCCTAGAGGGGGTGGCTAACAGTGAAGTGTGAACTCCAATGCCACATCTAAACCACTCGAACTTCTCCACATGGATCTCATTGGACCAATTAGAATGGAGAGTCGAGGTGGCAAGAAGTACATTCTAGTGATAGTAGATGACTTTACCAGATATACTTGGGTAGTCTTCTTGAGAGAGAAATCAGAAACTCTCGATGAACTAAAAAGGGTACTTAAACGTATCTAAATGGAAAAGAATCACAAGTCTCTAAGATTCGTAGTGATCATGGTTTAGAATTTGAAAATAGCGATTTTGAGAAATTTTGCAGTGATCAGGGAATATCACATGAATATTCTACGCCTAAAACACCACAACAAAATGGTATAGTGGAAAGGAAAAATAGAGTGTTTCAAGAAATAGCAAATGTAATACTAAATAGTATGAAGCTTCCTAAAAATCTTTGGGCTAAAACTGTAAATACAGCTTGCCATATAATTAACCGCGTTTATATTAGAAAATCAAATGGTAAAATGGCTTATGAAATGTGGTTTGATAAAAAGCCTACTGTCAAATACTTTCGAGTTTTTGGCAGCAAGTGCTACATTTTACGTGACCAAGAAAATCTGAGTAAATTTGACACCAAAAGTGATGAAGGGATATTTTTAGGGTATGCTCTGAATAGTCGAGCGTATCGGGTTCTTAACAAGAGGATTGGTGTAATTCAAGAGTCCATTAATGTGGTTATAGACGATCACTTGAATACACCTGTCTCAAGTTCAGAAAATGATGAAGTTCTTTTAATTGATAAACCAGACTCTTCATTAAATCAAAATAACACTTAACTGAGGATAGTTAAAGACCATCCTTCTAATCAAATCCTTGGAAATCCTCTCACTGGTATGCGCACTTGTAGACAACTAGAAGATATGTGTAACTACGTATGCTTTACATCTCAGATAGAACCGGCTAACGTAAAAGAAGCTCTTACTGACGAAAACTGGATTGCAGCGATGCAAGAAGAGCTCAATCAGTTTGTAAGAAATGATGTGTGGTATTTAGTTCTAAGACTAAAAGATAAACACATTATCGGAACAAAATGGATTTTTAAAAATAAGTCTGATGAACTTGGTAATATTATTAGAAACAAGGTTCGGCTGGTTGTACAAGGGTACACTCAAATAGAAGGTATTGATTATGATGAGACCTTTGCCCCAGTAGCTCGTCTTGAATCTATCAGACTATTTATATCTATTGCGTGCTTTAGAAAATTCAAAATATATCAAATGGATATAAAGAGTGCATTCTTAAACGACGATTTACATGAAGAAGTGTATGTTGAACAACCAACGGGTTTTGAAGACCCTAAGCATGTTAATCATGTCTACCACCTGAAAAATGCACTCTATGGTTTAAAACAAGCTCTCAGGGCATGGTACGAAAGGTTGACTAAGTTTCTACAAGTCATAACTTTATAATGGGAAGTGTTGATAAGATATTGTTTATAAAGAAACATAATGATCACATACTAATAGTGTAAATCTATGTTGATGACATTATCTATGGATCTACCTGTGCTAACATGACTGTTGAGTTTGCAGATCTTATAAAATCTAAATTTGAAATGAGCATGGTTGGAGAACTAAACTATTTCCTAGGGTTACAAGTCAAACAGTTACCTGATGGTTTCTTTATCTCTCAAACCAAATATGCTCTGAACTTAGTTAAAAAGTTCGAATTTGAGAGTGGAAAAAATTGTAATACTCTAATGAGTACTACTCTAAAACTCTCTAAGGATTCAACAAGTAAAAGTGTGGATCCTAGTTGTATCGCAGTACAATAGGTAGTTTACTTTATTTAACTGCGAGCCGACCTGATATTGCTTTTAGCATAAGAATTTGTGTTAGATATCAATCTGACCCTAAAGAGTCACATCTAATTGATGTTAAGCACATTTTGCGATATGTCGCTAGTTCAGCAAATCTTGGTCTCTGATATCCACATGATACTAGTGTGCAATTAGCTGGTTACACGGATGTTGATTGGGCTGGTAACATTGATGGTCGTAAATCAACCAGCGGTGGTTGTTTCTATGTCGGGAACTGTTTAGTTTCTTGGCTAAGTAACAAACAAAGTTCCGTATCGCTCTCCACAACTGAGGCTGAATATATTTCTGCTGGTAATGCATGCACTCAGCTAGTATGGATGAAGAGAATGCTGAGTGATTACGGAATTGCACAAGAATCCATGATTTTATATTGTGATAATTCAAGCGCAATTAACATCTCTAAAAATCCAATTCAGCATTCACGAACCAAGCATATTGACATTAGTATCACTATATTCGTGAATTAGTGGAAGACAAGATAATTTCTTTGGATTATATTCCAACCGAGATTCAACTAGCTGACATATTCACAAAACCGCTCGACAAAAGCAGGTTTGCAAAATTGAAATTTGATCTTGGTATGTGCAAAATGAACTGATGATTTGTGTCCTTCTGTATCATAATATATATAGTTAAAATTTTTAAAATTTAAATTTTATGAAGAATTATAAATTTTGTGAGGTGCACGACCAGTCGAGTATATACCTGACCAGTCGTGGCATGACCGGTCGAGTATGTACTCGACCCGTCATGAAACACGGGTTTGACCTTTTATTTGGGAAAAAATTATTTTTTCTTCATTTGGGTCTTCTTCTCCAACGAGTCCTACCTCGACCAGTTGAACCCATCTTCGATTTCTTCACGGTTAGTGTATTATTTTCAATTTCCTTTTAAATTTAAGTCCTTTGCACTTCCTTTTCTTCATTTGTGTGGTTTATTTCATGCTTTATGATTGTTTTAGGGGTTGTCTATCAAAAAATTTGATCTGCTAGAAACCCTTATTGTCTCTTTTACAATCTCTTTATTCCTTGCTTTCCTTATTACAAATGGAGGGTAGAACTAAAAAGAAAGGATCTCGTGGTCCTTAGTCTCGTTCGGCTCCTATCACGGTGCGCCACCTTCGGTCGTCCAAGGAAGATCCCAGTTATGTGCGGGATATTCGATTGTGTAATGTGATAGTAGAACGAACTCTTAATCCTGATCATTTAGCATCGTTTGATGTTATTCCTCTCCTTCAGTCTGTAAGATGGGATAACATATTACATTGGGGTGGACCAGCATACCGCTCCATTGTGCAGGCTATGTATGCTTGCATTAAAGACTTCTCTACTGAGAATCTGACATTTACTATTATGACCAGAGAAGGTCCAATTGATGTGGACCGTCATCTTATTTCTAAATTAATGGATATACCTGTAAATGACGAAGGTATTCCCATTACTTCTCTTGTGGCCAAACCTTCTGAAACTGAGAAGCGAATGCTCACTAGAGATTTATGTAATATGGATACGGAATGAAGTACTGGGAATGCGCTTGCCTCCAAGTTTATGTTACCCAAATACAGAATTCTTCATAGGATTTTCATTTCAAATGTCTATCATCGATCTGGTAACAAAATCAAGCTTACTACATTCATGGTTTGTATCCTTCATTCTATCATTTCTGGAGTCTTTGTTTATCTTCCTTCTCTGATTTGTTATATCATGATTCAGTTCTGTCTCCACCCAGGTCACAGTGACGTACCCTTTGCTCATCTTATGACTGTTTTAGCGACCCATAGTTTAGTGGCTATGCTTGTCGGAGAAGCTCCAATTCACCATTTACCCTTCAACAACTCTAACATTAACGAGATGAATTTGAAGTTGGCCCCAGGCCAAGTTGATGTGGGTACTGGAGGAGCAGCTGAAGCAAATGAAGAAGAAGGTGATTTGCCTCCAGATGATGTCAATATGGATGACATTTTTGATGAAATTGAATCTGATTCTGCTGGTGATCCTGATTATTAGTCATCTGATTATGATGTGCGGTTGCGCTCACTTGAGGAGAAGGTTGAAGGTATGCATGTGTCCCAAGAAATGCAATTTAAATATATGCACAAATATCTTAGGCGCATTAACAAGGGACTTCATCAAATTGATCCTACCATACCTGCTCCTTCTTCTGGTTCGGATTAGTTTTTGAGTATCTGATATATAATAACTTTTAAAATACTTGAATTTCTTTTGTTTTATGTGCTTGGACATGCTTGTTTATTATTGTGGACTTAGTTAACTGGTTATCTTGTTCATATGTTCTCTTATTGTTCATTACTCTTCTATTTACTTTCCTATTTATCTTTCTTCCATTATCATTTATCGGTTTTTTCCTTTGTCATATTGTGACAAAAAGGGAGAGAATTTTATCATGCCTATTTGTTATGATAAATGTGTGAAGAATGTGGATAGGTAGCATTTTTTTTGTTATATGGTATTAAGGGGGAGTATTGATGAGTATTGATGAGTAATGATTTGACCAGGTTGTAACTGGTGCATGATTCTTTGACTAGTTTGAAACTGGTGCATGATTCTTTGACCAGGTTGTAACTGGTACATAATTCTTTATTGTGCATATTATGCTTATCTTATTTTAATGAAATGTATTTTGTCACAAATTTGACAAAGGGGGAGATTGTAAGTGCTATGTTTTCTAGCTCCTATAATTGTCAAATTTTGTAGTGTCAAAACCTCTTGGAATCTGTATCTTGTTTAGTTCATCTTATTCAAGATCATGCAATTCAAGTACAAGTTCAAGATGTTCCAATTCAAGATTCAAGCATCATAAGTATAAGAGATATACAAGTTCAAGTATAACATCAAGTGATAGTTCAAGGTTTCAAAGCTTCAACTATGTCAAGACAAATTGCTTTGCTTTGGAATTCAAAGCTCAAGGTGAAATACAAGTCACAAGTACTTCAAGTTCAAGCTTCAAAGTACTTCAAGTTCAAGATTCAAAGTAAGTCAAGATATCAAGCTTCGTATACTTCCAATTCAAGATTAAAACATCACAAGTATAAGAGATATACAAGTTCAAGTACAACATTAAGTGATAGTTCAAGGTTCCAAAGCTTCAACTATGACAAGACAAATTGCTTTGCTTTGGAATTCAAAGCTCAAGGTGAAATACAAGTCACAAGTACTTCAAGTTCAAGATTCAAAGTAAGTCAAGATATCAAGCTTCGTATACTTCAAGATCAACTATCAACCGAAGCAAATGATGACTCAAAGTTCAAATTTCCTCGACCAGTCCAAGGTTTGTTACTAATTTTTAGAATTTTTTGTTGGATCTTCGACTAGTCTAGGAAACTGCTCGACCAGACAAGCAGGCCCGACTCAAAGTCCAGCAACTAAATTGCGTCCCACATGACCAGTCGAGTGCAGAGTTCGACCGGTCGTGCAGGCCACTCGACCAGTCGTAGAACGGTTTTATCTTATCGCGCCCAAAATTTTAAAAATTTGTTGGTCCTTCGACCAGTCAAGCTGTCCTTTGGGCCAGTCGAGTGAGCAGTTTTTTCACTTATAAATAAAGTACAATTTTCATAGCTTTTCATTCAATTCAAGCAAAATCAAGACACCACTCTCAGCGATAAGTTTGTGATATTATTAAGCTATTTAGTGCTCATTTAATATTCTATTTAATTTAGCTTTTTGTATTTGATTTTGAGATTCTACATTCCAATCTTATTCGAAGAAGGGATTTTAGTTTTCCCCTTTCTTAGAATCAAAATCAAATCAAGAAAGCCCAAGGTGATTTAATCTAAAATTCAATTAGAACATAGAACCTTTTCATAAGTGAGTATGGACATTGAACATTTATGTTGAACATCTACTCCGAATTGGTTCTACCAGGCTTCATTAAAGGAGAATATCCAGATAAGTATTTTACATTTCCGTAAATCTATTTTTAGTTTTTTTAAGATTGTACCAGGAAAAATCTTTTTCTTTTTGGTTTTTCTGAGGTGATCTAGAAAACTCAGAGTGTGGGGTTTTTGAATTGTGTAAGCCTACTTGAAAGACACAATTGTGAAGGTTTTAGGTGAACCTTGAAAAACCTATTGCATAGTGAACGCCAATATCCACTGTGTGAGGATATTGAGAGTAGAGTAGTTGTGTGGTTATTTTTCTAAATAGTTGGTGTACACATAAGCGAACCAATATAATTTTTTGTCTTGTGGTGGTTGATTGATTGTGGCATTGTGCGAATGTTGTAATTTCTTTTTAAACATTTGTGAAGAATGTTGTAATCTCTTTTATGCAAGTGTGGAAATGTTGTAATAGCTTAGTTATTTTCTTTGCTATTTTTATTCTTTATTCCTCTGTATCGGTTTGAGATTTTGATACACAGACCTTTCTAGGAATCAAGTTGTCCTACCATAAACAATTGGTTTTTGGTGTAAGGTTGTCCCTAGAACAACATTTGTATCAACCTCTCAATACTTGTACATTTGAGGTTGTTATTCATTTCTGCTTTGTGGGATTGTTTAATGCTATCTTTATTTATATTTGTTTAATTCCGCATTTAATTTTTTTTTAATTTAGCATAGTCCTATTCACCCCCCCCCCCCCCTCCCCTCTCTAGGACTCTTAGCTCAACCTTTTCATTACCCTTTTTGGGCTACTCGTGGATTTGTGATTTTTTATCACATTCAACCATTGAGGCAGCATAAAGATCTTTCGTTTGTCTCTTGTTAAGATTCCATTGACACGTGGCATTGGCATCATCTAAGTTTCTTAATCTGGCGAGGTTAAATCAGGCATAAACATGAGTTTTGTATTATGGGGTAGAGCATTGAGAGTCTCCTATACCGAGAGATATGAATTATCTCAAAAAGAGCGTGTCATCCATGTCTTAACCCAACAACAATAGAAAAAGTGATTTATGCCTTGTTGTCAACAACGATCATCTTCTCTATTATGAAGTTCCTTTAGGGCATGCTTAGAAAGATGCATTGCATTGCATTAGACAAAATTAACACTATTAGTACACAATGATTATATGTCTGAAAATACCATGATATTTTGACCATTTAATCTCATGTTTGGTATCGAATTCTTCCTCTAAGAAAAATACTATTTTACGTGAAATATGTGTTTAGTGGACACTAGAATTATAATCAACAGACTAAATTTCACAGTTAATACTAGTCACTTATTTTCATATACAACTCGAGTGTCACATGTAAAGGGCGTATATGGATAGATGCCGTGGATAAAAAATATGCAACAATGTGCAGCCTATAGATGTGATGGATCTTGAATCCACCAGAAATCCCATTGTATCTCCTACTAGGACTGGAAGGTCAAATACTTAGATTAATCCAATCTTTCCCATCGATTCCAAATGCTAGATGAAATTTATATCCCACCAAATGCAATGCAATACTACCTAATCCTATGTTCCAAGTAAGCCCTTATCATACATATTTTATTTAATTTTACCCATATTCTCTCGTAGTAATTATTTAAGATTCAAACATTTTATTACCTTCATAATATCACATGTTAACTGAAAAATGATTCGTAAAAATTATAGAAATAACTTCCCAATTTAGTTGAACAAATGCTCCATAACTCTTTGGGATTAGTTGCATATCATAAAATTTTTAAATAATTTATAATCTTATCTAGTTGATTAATTTTAAAAGTAATTTTTAAAGAGAACATAACACTTGAAGACGTGAAGCATAAACATGCTCCTTGACGTCTATTGTTTGTATTGCTAAATTCATTGGAAATTAGGCTCATCAAAAATATCCTTCATACTTTTTCATTGTCTTCTTAATAACTAAAAATTTGCAAAACATTTTAGCTGTTTATATTTAAAGTTGATTGTTAATGTATTCCTTCATTATGTCCTGTCTTCAGTCTAGTTGTAACATCCTGATTTTTTACTGTTTTGGATTTCCAAAAATCCTTGAATTTTTTTTTTTGTAATTAATTTATAATATCACTTACTGACCATTAGCACTCAATGTTAATTTATACACGGGTGGAACCAGTAAAAAACCACACAAGTCCGATTAATCAACCGTTGGAAGCCAACGAATCCGCCCGATCAGTTGAACATTAAGTTTAGCCCCATGATTTACTCACATAGAGCCTAAATCTAACTGACTCATTGCTAACTAATCAAGACAATCATAACTAAATTAAAGATCTAACCGAAGCCGAGTCAGATAAGACCCGGATCTTGACTAATGGACTAAATCAATCCCGTTACTTTTTTAGCCTAAAACCGACGGTTTAGAGTAATTATGACTAAATCTCCACTTTCACTAGTTATAAATAGGCCACACTATGAACATAGTTAATCCAAACCCTAATCATTGCCCATGAGAAATCTCAATACCTAATTCATTCAAGAAAGGCCCCGATTTTCTGAACAAGCTCTAGACCGCTCGTTGGCGGGCCACTAGTTCCAAAACTATAGAATAATGTCCGTCTTACTGGGCTTGATGTCCATCGCGGGAGTCGGACCTGGGTACTGTCCAGAACCGCTCAACTTGAGCCAAAAGACGAGTGCATGAGAAGTGCAAATACCCTAAAGGAAGAAGCTGAAACTTAAGTGAATTAGGTCGTCCACTCTTATGCAAAGTTGAGGATTTCGGACCGTCGGTTTATGACCAAACTTCACACGTGGAGTAAGGATATTTCCTTGCTCATATCCGTATAATCGCGGCCCCGATCGACTATCGGTGACCACTGAACAGACTTCTAATCATATCTATTGATCGGCGCATCCAGATGGCGGGCCGATCATATCTCTATGTATATCATCGTTAGGGCTAATTATCCTACAGTGTATATCAATATGTATGCCCCATAGTAGGCTTTGGAGCTTAGAAAGACCCTCCCATAGGGCTAGTATAGTAAAAACCCAACCCTTGGGGCCATTTACACCAAATCTGGCATTATAAAAGGGCTTCTATGGGGCACCCCTCCTTCCATACGAATTTCATGCCCCTAGAGCAAGAGGGAAAAAAGGAGAAAAGGAGAAGAAAAAGAGGAGAAAGGAGAAGAGAGACCTTGGGATGTGGGTGTTGGTGCACCTCCGCCCTCTCATCCCCTCTTTAGCCGCCTCGCCATAGCTGGAGTCATCGTTGGAGCTTTTTCGATAATGGTTGGAGGTAAGTGTTAAATCTTAAATATAATTTAGGGTTTCAATAGTTGTTTATCCCAGATTTCATAAGCTTGTATGTTTGTTTAGGTCTTTCAACAATTTTCTCTAAAAACCTAAGCCTAGGAGCTCAAAATCGGAGATTCCTTCTTAGAGGTGCGTACTATTATTCTTAGGTGGCCTAGCACCAATTTTAGTATGAATTTTATGATTTTGAATGTTTGGGTGAAGTATTTAAATAACCTAGAGAAAACCTAACTAAAACCTTATGTAATAGATTCTCCAAATGATATGAACGATTTTGTATTGCTTGTCGTTCATTAACATGATTGGGCATGAATTTGGTGAGTGCATGTTCATCTCATAGGTGCAATCTTGTTCCATGCTTCTTGGTAGAATGTATGATACCTTAACCCATGTTATATTTTTGTGCTATGAGATATATAATTCTTGATCTCTCCGCTAACCCCTCACAATACACATGCACATTCATTTCGTAATATTGTTAGTACTTACATTTATAGAAAAATCTGAATTCCTACATTGATGTATCAGTGCATGCAATTATTTGAGTTTAGATGATAAACCATGGATTGTTGAAGAGCCACTGAATACCATTAAATCCATAGGTTGGTTAGGAAACCGAAGAGAGTGAACGTGGTCCCGTTAGTAGGACTATCCTGAGGCTAAACCCGTGGATTTGGGTGGATGCGAATGGGCGACAGTAGTTGGACTATATAGGTCACTTGTACTCGATGTCGTTCGTCATGTACTCGCCTGGACTCGCATGATTTAGTCCACTTACTGACCAACCATGTCTGTTAACCATGTCTGCTCACGCTTGAATGGAACCTAGAACACCCTTCGCCCATTGAAGTCCATTGATAACCATTTGAAACTGATCCACAGTCTCGAGAGTCAGGCATGGTGGAATGAGACACTATGTCCGAGCTGTCGGCCTACACTGGGGTGACGAGCCTCCCCGTAGTGACCACGAGCGATCTCACTTCTTAGTACTCCCCATGTGCTTGAAATCGGGGATAGGGAACCCGATGGGATTAAGGATAGCGGGGTCCTGGCCTCACACGTTGGCAACCTGTTGAAGGTATTGATATCGTAAGGTGTACTAGTTTCCCCAATCTGCTGGTTGAACAGAACTAATTAAAAATATGGCTAACATGATCATGATTGCATCGCACTAGTTAGGTTGGCAACTCAGCAGTTGAGGTCGCAATGAGGGAGTGTTGGTCATACACGATCGTTAGACGTAGTCGCTCGAGGGAGTGTTGTTGTGAGGTCATGCATCATATCATAATATATGCATATGCATTAATAAGACTAGTTAGAGATCTATGAATGTATGCCTTTCATTAAATTCATAATATAATTTATGTTTGTGTAACTTAAGACTAATAGCATCCATTGAGTTGATCACCCACTCCCACTATGCGACGGTGTTTTAAAATACCAACCAGACTCTTCAGTAGTTGCAGATGACGCAGAGTACGAGGAGCCTTGCGGCGCGAGTCTTGATGAGGAGGATGAGCTGTCCTACTTCCGGTTGATGAGCGGTTCTCCATAGGTTTAGTAGACGGACTTTGGACCGCTGGGTATTGGATTCAGCGCACCATTCTTTTGGGACTTATCATTCTTTTGTATTTTTGCTAGGCAATGCCCTGTGCGACCCTTTGATATATATATTTTTGGACTTGTATACGTTTAGTCATTTCCATTTTAGTAGACCAGTAGTGATTGTGTTTCATGTTTCAAGAAATTCCATATTGCGCATTAAGCTTAATTAAATGCAAAACAGTAAAAGTGATTATAAGTAATACCCGGGAACTTGGGAGTCGAGTGTATACACAACCCTCAATTTTCAGGGCGTTACACTATCATGTTGATAAATTATTTCTCACTTCATGTCCTTTCTCTATTTTCTGGATCTTAACTTTTAGGAGATAATCATCTATTTGTGTTGTCCATTGGTTTTTAACTATTGAATTATTATTATAAATTACAAGCATGATTCTAAATAAAATATTATTAAATAATAGTTTTTAACAAATGAGGTTTTTAAAAAATGTAATCTAATTACAACATATATATAGTCTACTGTCACAGAGTAGTTTAAAGTAGTGTTTAAAAACTAAGCAAGCAGATTTGAGGTCGACCAATCTATATGGTATTAATTGGATTCTTAGTTGGGCCTCCCTTTAACTCACCCCAATAGATAAGTATTTTGAGATGATCACTGGGATAAAAGGAACACTCGATCGAGTTTTCATGTAAATTGAATGAGTCAACTCACTAGTTAAAATTTAAAACCTATTCTCTCTCTCATGCATACATGTTATATATATATATATATATATATATATATATATATAATATATATATATATATATAATTCCCACCCTAACTCCCCTTCTTTCCTTCTACCAAAATAAGCCCAAGAAAATTTTATAAAAATTAAAAAAGAAAAAGAAAAAGAAAAAAATAACCTCTCTAACTTTGAAGGAGTTCTTATGGTATTAGCCCTAGGGGTTCAAGCCAAACATGATCATGGCCCGCAAAGAACTAGAGTTGATCAAGCCATGCTCAGGTTCATGACATTCCCACTCATAATTACTTGAAAGGAGTGTATCTTTTTCTTCTTTTTTTTTTGTCGGATGATGCTGCCAGAAGCTAACTCCTTACAAGCGGCCTCATGACACACCTACTTTTTTAAAGAACCATTGACCTATTTATCCACACATATAGTGTTGAGATTGTGCCTTGGAAAACCAATGTTATTAAACCTTGATTAATGACATGATGCATTCGCTTGTCGGTTAAGTTAATGATTATGGAACATGTTTATACATATGGGTTTGAGAAGAAATTTTTTTTTTTTTTGTCCTTGGACACTTGAGATTTGATATAACAACTTGTTGGCCAAGGGAGAGTTGTGGTCCATGGATCTCATTGCCCTGGCCATGACCATATATGTTCCCAGACATACCTATGATATATAAATATAGTGAATAGTCATTTTACATTAAAGGACCGACTAAGTGTCGGGATGAACAACCTCCACTATTGGGAAGGATGACTTGGTGTTGGTGTGCCTTAGCCCTATCTCACATGAGTATGTGAGTGTGCCACGACATGGATGATGACCATGCAAACATAAGTTACATCAATGAGTTATATAGGGGATGATGCAATTTGTGAAACCAACTCAAACAAGTTGGGGCGATACATGTTAAGTAGCCCTCCTAGGTGAAGGTGGCTTGGATTCTATTATATAAAGTGAGCGACCGAAATTAGTATGATAAATATCAAGCGATACTACTAGTTTGTACTAGTTCAGGCCAACACTTTAAAAATGTTTTGCTTCATGTTTGTCATGGTTTTACTTACAATAATTCACTTTTCACTCATTTTCACTAACTCAATTATATACGGTCGGCATGGTCAGATGGTTTTAACCATTTTCCTAATAACACTTAAGTGACGTTGTTCACACCCAATAAAAACCCATGTACCTTGTTAACTACTAAAATCTAAAGTGGGGCATGAAAGTTAGTCATGATAGAGTGTTGGGAGAAGAATCTCTTCTTGATCACACAGAGTAATATTGATTAAAGGAAAAAAAAAAAAAAGATGCAAACCACAACACAGAGATTGACGTGGTTTCTTTTCGGTACATTCATAGAGTTGCACCAATCCATTATGCCCAAAGACAAGAAAAAAAAAAAAAAAAAAAAAAAAACGATGAAGAAACTCTCAATACAATAGTCTCTCTCTTTCTCACGACAGAATATATACTACCTTAAAATAAACTAGGGTTTACATAAAACACTGTGTGAAATTACGAAGCTATTGGTTTGATGAACAACACAACTCTGATGATCAGGCTCCACAAATCCTAATAATGGGTAGATATCAACTCCTAAAGAGAGACTATCCAAGTACATTCGGTCAATTGCAAGCTACGATACAAATTACAACCTTTCTTTCATCACTAACTTCATCCATGTGTAGACAATTCAAAATGAAAAGGTGAAATTAGGTTGATTCAATGAAGACTTATGGATCTAGTGATGATTTGCAGTGGAGAAGCAAGTCAAATAAGGTGTATTTGTTGTTAGGCACTAAATTGTTGGTAGTAGGGTTTTTTTTTTCCAGAAACATGTATTTCTTTTCTGGTTTACTCTCTGATTTTTCTCTAATAATTGTTATGAATTCGATATTGTTTTGTGTCTTTGAATTTAGCTTTGGTTATCCTTTGATAGAGCCCTTAATTCGAGGCCATTAGGGTTTCTACTTAGAGGATTTGTTCAGCAATTTTAGAGAGAAAATTGGGCTACATGGGCACATGTGTACATGCATGTGTCAACATCACATGTAAAAGAATTCAAAATGTAAAGAAGGTGGACTCAAGATGATTCTTTGATCAATTTGCATGCAACAACAAATCAACCAATGGTATGACTTAGTGTACTAGTGAGGTCTAAATAATGAGTGATTAGGCTTATTTTTGCATCAGGTGATAATCATGGTTCGAACCACCTTTTGCTCAAATTAGATATTCCACTTATACGACATGTTCGAAGCATCTTCTTACGGTCGCGGCATGCACCCCTTCCTCTGTGCTCAACACCAACGCTAAAGGCACATGCAATACGGTGCATGAGTGTGATTACCGAGTTCTTATTAGACCTTTTCATACAGAAAGATTGTGAAGCTAAGGTACCTCCCTTTATATCATTGACCCAAATAATGATCCATCTAGGGTCGTCAATCCTAGTTCATCACATACGATAGGTAAGTTCATGAGTTTATATTATGGGTTGCTACGAGAGGCTCGTCACCGTCAGCGTAGGCTTAATTCACACTCGGGGTCACCCCACCAATGCCCTACCAACTGACAGTCTATTTGCGAAGGCTCTTCACCAACCCGACTTGGGACCACAGCCAGGCTGCGCTGGGGTAGGCTTATTTCATACTCGAGGTCACTCCACCAACGCCCTACCAACTGACAGTCTATTTTCGAAGGCTCGTCACCGATCATACTGGGGACCACAACCAGGCAGCGCCGGTGTAGTCCAACAGCTCGAATACAGTGTCCCATACCACCGTATTTGACTCATGAGTTTGGGTTGCTCATGGTCACTACGGGGAGGCTCGTCGCCCCAGCATAGGCCAACAGCTCGACCACAGTGTCCCATACCACCATGCCCAGCTCATGAGTCTTAGCAGATCGTGGTACTAAGGTTAAACGAGTCTTTACATTGGTAAGTTGGCACCTTAGGTTCAAGCAGTAGTGTCCATATGTGATAAACACACAATAGGCCAATCGGGTTACTTGACAAGTTTGATTGGTACGAGTATACGCTGAATTAGTTGACATAGTACCACTATTGACAATCATCGTACGACTCGGATTCACCGAACTTATCTAATGTGGTGAGACTAGTTCGGCCACTTAACTAGGAATTGTTACCGATTGCCTGGACTACGTAGTAGTCCCAATCATACTCAAATGCAGTATATGGAGACATGTGATAATCATATATGCATTTAACAAACAATCCAAGTACAACACTCATTTGAGCATTTTATCAAACACATAGGGCATATGTTAACATACAAAAGCATTTCATCCATAAATCACAAAATAGCGAGATAGGTTACATGAGGGAAATTGTAACTATAGATAAGGTAATTGAGAATCCTATCTCAACACCCTTATTAAACACATCTCAACAAGCATTTCCTCATTCAGGCATTTTGTCAAACACTTAGACTGCACATTTCAACATACATGTATTAGACTAGTTATAACTTATATCCTTGCAAGCCCTTTTACAAAGAAGTTGCTACATACACAACAAACATATATTCATAGTTAATAATCATAGCAAGCACAAATCTAAATTTCATATTCGTTCAAATATTTTTACAAGTACTTAGACTACACACTTTAACATACATGACGTATGTTGGTTATAACATGTGTTAGGGCAAATCCTTTCACCAAGGAGTTGTCACACATATGACAACCATATATTCACGACAAATAATCATGGCAAGCACAATTCCAAATTCCATACCCATTCAATCATATCAACAAACACATGGAATACACTATATTCAACATAATTCATATATATGTGTAAAGCGCGGAAAACATCGTATCTAAGTATGTGATAGCAATCAAGTCAGTCATAAATTATTAACTTACATTCAAAGCCTTGAAAACCATAACCTAAACGTTTATAGTCCGCACCTTTCGCCGATAAACGAGTATCGAACTCAGCTCGTATGTCAAGCCTTTGTCTACGACACGACACCACCTATAGCATGAAATATGTTAGCTATTTCACTATTTACTCTATTTGAATCCCTAAAACAGATTAGGGTTAGGATTTCTTACCCAAGAACGAAGTCAAAATCGTCGGGATAGCGATTCAGAAAGGTTGATTCAGCCCGTGGAGTAATGGGATTGAATCCTAAGAACGAACTCCAACTCTCTCTCTCACTCACTTTCTCGCTCTCTTTCCTTCTCTTTCTTCTCTTTTCTCTCTCTAGGGTTTGTAAATTCGTATGTGAAGGGAGAGAGAGGGTTTAAGGCCCTTATATAGGCCAAAAACTGATGGGAATGACCCCAAGGCCAGGGTATACTTAGGTTATAGCTAAATAGTGGTTGTGTCGATCCAACGGAGCACTTCTGGTGACCCCTTTTCTACATGTGGTCAGACTTAAGCTCCTTGACATTGGATCTAGGTCGAGTTAAGTTTTCAGTTCGATTGGATTTACAGATCGACCGTGGGGGACCAGTTTCAGTTCAATGGTCACCGGTACTCGATCAGGGCTACACTAACGTGTGTTGGAAATTTTTCCTGATCCGAGGGTATAGTTGGGTCAGATTCTGATGGTCTGAATCCTTAGATTTGGCCTGCAAGCAAACGACTCAATTCACTTAAGTCTGAGTTCATTTTCTAAAGATATTCGCATTTCTCACACACTTTGCTCCGGGCTCAAGTTGTGCGTTTTGGGACGCTATTTGGATTTGTTTCCGAGATGTTTGTCAAGCCCAGCAAGGCGGTCATAACCATATAGTTTTACGGTAATCGGATTTTCGACGCGTGGTCCAGGTCTAATACGGAGTTTCGATGTGCTCTCGAGAGCAACTGGGTTTAAGATTGATCCCAAGTTTCAGGGTTACGTAACGTTATCGATTCTGTAAGTTTTGGGTCTTGCAGTTCATTTTTAAAGTAATTCAAGCTAATTTCACAGCTAATCTAGTTTAACACTTAGTTAATTCTCGTCTAATTTCTAAAGGTTTCGGTCCTGAGTGATTTCTGCCAGAGGTGGTACTCAGGTCTTTGTACGAATTTTTCCGGGACATTACAATATTATATATATAGAACGATTGAAGGTGAAATAAGGCACATGTGCCTATTGGCACATGTAGGGGGGCAAGAGAAGAGAGATGGTGGTAAATGTGGCAAATAAGCACATGCGGGCACAACAAAAGATAGATGGTGGTACATCCGACAAATTAGCATAATGGGATGCTTTGCACATATGTGGTGGAAGACAAGATAGATGGTAGCTCATGTAACACATTATCACATGTGAGGTGCTTTGCACATATGGGTTATACATTGGGGTCTAAGAGAAGATGGATGGTGGTAGATGTGGCATAGTGGTAATGTGGGGCATAATCGAAGATGGACAATGGTATGTGTGGCACATGCAAGGCAATTGAAGATAGATAATAATACATTTGGGCTAAACTCTTGAAAAATTCATTTTCCTTTGTATACAATACGAATTTTTAAGGTGGAGGTGGGAAAATAAATTTATCAACTCTCCAATAAAAAATATAAGTAGGAAATTATAGTTTCCATAAATTACCACAAAGAACCGACTCACAAATAACGAAAAGGTAGTTTGATGGTAATTTATATTCATTTTCAACATGAAATGCTTATTTCATACAACTGGACATAAAAACACACAACCATGATCCAGATTTCTTGCAACCCCACCTACCAGGAGGCTATGTATCCATGGGCTCTATAGGGCCCACCATGATGCTCGAGTGAAAAATAGGGAGATTTGGAATTTTGAGTGGGCAATATAATAAGAAACAATGGTTGACAGTTAAAACCTTCCTGAGATATGGATGTTTAATCAGGTTGATATGAATGTTCTTGCTTCATCATAGTGGAAATCACTTAATGAATGAATTGGATGGTATATAAACACTGTCGTCAGTAAAGAAAGTTTACTAATTAGCGTTTCCACCCACACTGCTAAGTTTAACGTGGGTTACTTTAGTTTTGGTTATGGCTCATTTTTGGGTTCATGTCCTGACTGTTATTTTCTGTATTGCGGAATTGACGGATCATCTATGCATCAACAATGAAGATTCAAAACCATAAACTGAAAGCGTACCTGATTGGGAAGACATTCCATCGACAGGAATCTTGATCTTCCGCACCTTACACCTTTAGGAGAACCTTCAATGGGACTAGGGTTTCTCGCTTGTGTTGGTGAGGGGACCAAGACGTCTATTTATAAGAAAGAGAGCTAGAAGCTTACCCATCACACTTCTTCCTCTAGGGTCTCCACACCATAGGTTTCCATATCTATCTTAATAATCGAGTATATGGACACCGGTTCAAGTGTCCCGCCCCAAACCTATTTACAATTATCACAACTGTAGTGGGGGCCCACTAAATCGCTCAATCTGAATAATCCAACGGTCAGATCTGATGATCATGTGTGGCCCACCTAATAGGAGTCTTACATTCTCCCACTTGGGCTACACTGATCTCTGAAAGAAAACAAAACATTTTATTTTAATTGTGAAAATAATTTTGAAAATGCATTTGCTTTTGAAAAGTTCCTAATGGGTGCCCTACTGAATTTCAAAACAATACCGTTGGATAATTATGAGCAACGCTTATCAGATCCGGTCCATCAAGACAACGGATATTGAATCGTGGTTGTCAATACAACATTTATACATTTCGAAGTGCGACGAATCACAGTCACGAATACCAATAGCCTCAACGACATGGATTAAAGATATGAGGTGTGGTATGAAGATTGCATATCTAATGTGATCACACATGCCTATCTTCAAGTGGTCCATCTGAACGTGTCACCAAGACACAAACCAAAGTCTTGCTTACTCAAAACTGAAAGTACACACTGAAGGAGAAGCAAGATATGAACTGAATAACAGAATCATCAATGCATATAAAAGAGATCTCTGAAGTGATTGTATATAGTCGGATCAAAACTAAAAACTCCCACTATTCAAATATATCTTTGGGATCTACAACTCCCATAGACGTTATATGTTCCTTAAAAGGCATAATACTTTCTCAACAGTTATCCAATGGTTCATTTTTGAATTACTAAAGTACCTGCCCAACATTCCAACCACAAACTCAATATCCAAATGTGTACAGACTTGAGCATACATGATGCTCCCTACTGCTGACACATATGGAATATCTTTCATCTTGTCCTTCTCTAGGTCATTCTTAAGACACTGAAATTGACCAAACCTGTCACCTTTTACAATAGGTGCTTGGCCAGAAGCACAACCTTGCATGTTAAACCTTTCGAGAACCCTATCGATATAAGCCCTCTACGACAAGCCAAGTAGTCCATGAGATCTTCCCTGCTAATCTGAATGCCGATGACAAATGATGCATCACTAAGATCTTTCATCTCAAAGTTTTGAGATAAAAAATTCTTAGTCTCAGGCAACAGTCCAATATCACTACTGGCCAATCAAAATGTCATCAACATACAAGACTAAAATAATAAACTTACTCCCACTGGATTTCACGTATATACACTCAACCACAGTGTTTTCAATGAAACCATATGAAGAAACAACTTCATGAAACTTTAGGTATCATAGTTGTGATGCCTATTTTAACCCATGAATTGTCGTCTTAAGAGCTCAATATTCTGAATTGGGTTTTCTATTTCTTCATTAGTGGGTGGTATTTAAGGCTCTACATAGTCATCCATAGGGATCACAGAATCCGCTATTGGACGGACAACCACGCTACTCTCAATGATTGTGGTGGAAATCACAATCCATTCTTCCTCAAGCACAATGTTTCTTAAGTTCGTGCTCCCATTATCTTTACTATTCTTAATAAACCTAACATTCGTGGTCTCAATGACTCTCATGGAATAAGATGGATAATAGAATCTGAATCCTTAGGATCTTTCTGAGTATCCAATAAAGAAACAACTAATCGTTCTAGCATCAAGCTTTCTTTCATGCGGGTTATATAGTTTGACTTCTGCAGGACAGCCCCATACATGGAAGTATCATAAACTAGGCTTTTGCCCTGTCCACAATACATATGGAGTTTTCATCACAGTCTTACTCGGGACTCTATTAAGGATATGCACAACTATTAATAAGGTATAAGTACCCATAGCGAGAGTAGTTGTTTATGAAAGTGATAAAATGTAGAAATACTTCTGCACATTCCAGGATGTTGTAGGGAACTGTCCACAGATGTCTGTATAAATCACTTTTAAGAGTCCTACACACTTAGTGGCACTCTTTTCCTGGTTTCAGTCTGTTTACTTTTAATGCAATCTATGCAGACCCCAAAGTCTGAGAAGTCCAGATAGTGAAGAATTCTTTCATGCACAAGTCTTTCCAATCTCTCATGAGAGATATGGCCTAATTGCCTGTGCCACAACATGAAAAAATTTTCACAATCTAGCCTTCGATTGATGCCTTTAGTGTTCACATGTGAGGAGTTAATACTATAGACATGTGAAACATCCAAGTCTAGCTGATAAAGGTTATTAACTAAAGTGTCAGAACCAATCACAACTGAATCATAGGAAATACTTAATTTTCTATTTCCAAATGTAAGCTCATAACCAAATTTGTTTAAACAAGAAATGGAAACCAAATTGCACCTTATATAAGGCACATAAATAGTATCTACTAGATCAAGAAAGAGTCCTGACGATAACTTAAGTCTACAGAATCCATTAGCTTCCATGTATGCTCTAATGTTGTTTCCCATATAGACCGATTTTTCTGCATTAGTTTATGTCCGGATTTGGAGCATATCCTGCATGGAATTACATATGTGAATAGTTACACCAGAGTCTATCCACCAGAGTCTATGGACAAATCAGCTAAATTAGATTCAAAACAGACTAAACTCATTTCTTACCCTTAGAAACGAGCCATTCTTTAAACTGTTCGCAATCCTTCTTTTGATGACCAGGCTTCTTGCAGAAGAAGCAGCCATTATTAGGTCCCCTCTTTTTCTTATTTGATTTTCCCTTGGAGTTAGGCTGATTGCCACCCGTAGGACCCGGAGAATGATTTCCTGAATTATTCTTCCTTTTCTTATTGCCTTTTCGTCCTTGACCAGATGTCACTAGGTGTGCACTCTGTGTCTTGCTCAACCTTCTGAGTCTCTCTTCCTCCTGAACGCACTGAGATATCAGTTCGTTCAATGTTCACTTTTCCTTTTGTGTATTATAGCTTATATGAAATTGACTGAACTGTGGAGGTAGAGAGTTCAGAACTAAGTAAACCAGGAGTTCATCCACAATCTCAAGGCATAATGCGTGGATTTTGGCCACCACATCAGACAACCCACCGATGTACTCCCTAATGTTTCCTTGACCGTTATAGATGGCCTGAGTTAGATTATGCAGAAGTGAACTCAACTCAGCTTCATCTGACCTTATGAATCGGTTCCCTATTTCGGTCAGGAACTCTTTGACTTTCTCAGTGTTAGGCATGACACCCTGCATGGTCTCAGAGATCGAGTTCTTTATGATCTTGAGACACATTTTGTTTGACTTGGTCCAGGCCTTGTAGTAAGCCTTTTCTAAATCCGTGCTCGGTCAGATGGAACGGGAGGCTCGGCTTCCTCCAAGGCCAGATCCAAGTCCATGCAACCTAGAACTATTTCAACAGACGATTTCCATTTCTGATAGTTGGACCTAGTAAGCAAAGGTATGGAATTGAACTGGTTTGAAACATTGGAAACAATCATAGCTGGACAAATAAAGCATAAAACTTACATTAATAAAATGAACAAGTCCCACAAAATAATACATGAATGTAAACCACAAACATTATGCATGTATAAACATTCGATTGATTTGGGCCTTCAATTAAATGACACAGAATGATGATGGGCCATAGTCATCAAATTCTGGCAAGATCCCGGTGTATCATCACGATTCCTCCTTTGGGCGAAATTATGACACACAAGAGGCTCTACTGAACATGGAGCTGACCAGTGGTAGTGAAATAAATTTAAGATGTCCATCACCTTTGGGCAAAATGAATTTCTCAAACTTATATAACCATCACTAATCACTTCACCCCGCTCATATCCTGCAAAGTGATGATACATCTTTGTTCTGACCACCACCCGCTAAGGAAATGAACGCAACTAAATGCAATCCTAATATGGATGGTCATTGTATTCCATAAACTGAAGTCTTAAAGCAAAATTTTCGCCAATTGAGGTCACTGTGATGGCTAACACAATCAGCTCCAATCCCCACTCCCAGACCCAAGGATTGCTACATGGTCCTACCCAAAACGGACCATTCTATAATAGTTTTGACTTGGTCCAAAATATGACTGATGTTGACCGCTCATAGGCTAAACATTTTCTAAAGCGATGGTTGGATTAAATTCTAGATGGTCAACAACTTAATATCAGTCTCAAACATATGGGTAATGGCCCTATTTTGGGTCAGATCAGAACCTAAATGATGCATTTAACCATATTCTTGAATTACTAGGGCCGTCTAACAAATACATCCACCAACCATCAAATAATTTAAGTTTTATTTGATCCCAAAGGATAGCCCAAGTGTAGTCAATTAAATAGTCAAAATTATCATCTTGGTAAATGCGCCCAAGTACCAAAATTAGGCCCCTAAAGATCCAAAGAGTAATTAATCTATCAGCTCCTATATGGCTGAGCATGAAAGAAGATAAAATTAGGAACTAAAACTAAGCCATAAAACAGTGTTGAAAATAAGCATGAGATAGGCTATCAACGGGCTTGTTATACCCTTAAAAGAGGCCTAAACTTGGCCCATTCTCAACCATTCAAGGTGGCCTCTGAAGTAGGACCAGGGGCATATCCAAACAAGCTTAGATACCAGGCTTATGAACTGCTGGAAACGGACCAACAAATTGGCCCAGAAAGTTGGCCATGAATTTGCTAAATAGGGCCCAAAATCCAGCCCATATTTTAGCCATTTAAGAGATCCATCAACTAGCCCAAAGAAAACTTTAGTGGGCCCTGAAATGGGGCATGGAAACTGCCTAAACGAGCTCAAAAAATTGGACAAAAAAAACTGCTGGAACCGTGGTCATAGTTCAAACTGAAATGGTCCCAAAATCAAGTCCAATCATTGCCATTCAAGAAGGCACAATAGCTAACTTGGATTAAACAGCAACCAGGCCCAATTTTGGGTGCTATAAATAGTTCAAAACATGTCCAGTGGGTAGTCTAGGTGTTAGACACAACAACAAATCCACTTCCCAATAGACAAGCCCAAACCATGGCCCAAGCAATCATGAGAACTTGGCCTGAACAACCAAAATGGGCTCCAAAACATTATCTAATGGGCCAAAAATTGGCCTACGGTTTGCTGAAAATGGGCCCACATGCTGAAATTGAGCCCAAAGTCTGGCAATTTGAAACACTTATATAGGCCTAAGCACTAGACCTAAGCCTAAGGTCTGGCCCGTCAAAACACCAGGCCCAAAAGTAGGCCCAGTACAATCCCATTAATGGCCAATGGCGGTGCTGAAAAAAATCACCCTTATCTTGAGCCTTATGCCAACATAAAACAATAACTGAAGTGGGCCACAACCAGGCTCAAAATGCAGCCCAACGGCCCATTCCACAGTTACAAAACTTTTTTTTTTTAAAAAAGAAACTCCCGTTTTCAGCCACTACACATGCCTGAAAATGAAGCCGCACGTTTCTTCCTAATCCTCAACCCCTTGCATCTCGCAGCCTAATTCACAGCTACCATGACGGAAGCTGGAATGGGAAGACCACTGATGCTCGCCATTGTCGCTACTTGGATCCTGTCTACATCGTTGCCATTGACGGAGGAGATTTTCACCATTAATGGCTGCCGGAGTGGACAGTGTGGGTGGAAGCAGCTATGGATGACATTAATGGAGGAAGAGATGGGTTTGCAACAGGAGCAGCGCCAGAAATCCATTGCATGCAATGGCTGCCAACCCCTAGTCGCGACTGCTGCCATTGGAGCTGCCATCGCTGTTTCTCTGCCATCCTTACTAGTGATGGCAAAGGAAGAACAGAGATGGGGTTTTCAATCCTTACCACTGGTGGTTTTTTTTTTTTTTTTTTTTTTTTTTTAAAGAAAACCTTCTCTAGACAAATCGGATCCGAATCTGAAGATCCATCTGGGGTCTAAATCCATGGTCGGCGACAATCTGATTCCTCCCTAATTGTTAGTGCATGAAGTAGGGTTGCGATATGGCAGCCATGGGTGGCAAGGGTTTCAGAATTGTCGGACCATGTATATATGTAGTCATAGTGCTGGCCAGATTCTTGGCTATATAGGCGATGGTTTTCAATCCGTTTATCTAAATGGATCGATATCCATTGCCACAGGTGTTGCTGAGACTACGAATCCAGGCAGCGATGCTTTACCAATAGGGAGATCGTCGATAAAAAAGATTCCATAACGCCTGAACTGAGCAGGTGCTCTAATCTGCCATAATCGATGCATAGGTAGCTCTGATACCAAATGTTATTTTCTGAATTGCGGAATTGATGGATCATCTATGCATCAACAATGAAAATTCAAAACCATAAACTGAAAGCGTATCTGATTGTGAAGACATTCCGCCGACAAGAATCTTGAATCCTTGATCTTCCGCACCTTACACCTTTAGGAGAACCTTCAATGGGACTAGGGTTTCTCGCTTGTGTTGGTGAGGGGACCAAGACGTCTATTTATAAGAAAGAGGGCTAGAAGCTTACCCATCATACTTCTTCCTCCAGGGTCTCTACACCGTAGGTTTCCATATCTGTCTTAATAACTGAGTATAGAGACATCGGTTTAAGTGTCCCGCCCCAAACCTATTTACAATGATCACAATTGCAGTGGAGCCCACTGAATCGCTCAATCTGAATAATCCAACGGTCAGATCTGATGATCATGTATGACCCACCTAATAGGAGTCTTACACTGACATCAGGAACCGGGGACATTGGGAGCTGTTGGTCGCATGGGCTGCCCCAATACACATAGATTAGATACCATGACTGCTTGTCCCGAGCTAGGAATCGACAATGGCTCCTGAGGGGTCACCATGATGTATGGGTTTTATTCATTCTATTCATCTATTTTGCCATATCATTTTAGGGTATAAATTCAAAAATTAGATAGATGGAAACCTCAAGTTGACTGGACAGTGCAGATTAAACATCTATTGCTGAAAACTTTTTAAGGGTCACCATGTCACCTTACGAACGGTTTGGATGGCAATTAATCATCATAGTGGCCGTAGTAATGTTTCAACGATGGGTGCCATTATCACTGATACTTCGTGCGGTTCATATGCATCGTTACGGCTCCCCAGAAGCGCGGTTGATTTTTGCGTGAGACAGGATTGGGTGGTACCCAACCCGCGCTCGCCCCTAAATGGGGTTATAGGAAACTCTCGTCCCATGAGTGCTGGATCGGAAATACTCATAGGGTGGTCCTCGCAATCAATAAGCATTATCCCAAATCTATGCCTTGTCTACTATCAACTGGGCCATACATGTAAAAAAAAATGGACTGCATTAAATGTGCACGTGTCGATCACCATACCAATGAGATGATCTGATTCTAAGGACAGGACAGTAGGGTATTTCTGATGAACGTCCAAGATCCTTCACACATGTGCCGCTTCGGCAGGTAGTATGGTGCGTTTATTTTAGCGCTTGAAGATGGACCTTGTGGGATTAGCTTTCCTCATCCTCGTGCTAAATTGTTAAAAAACCGTCATGCCTATCTTATCATCAGGTGGGCCACACCACGCGAAAACCACGTGCGATCCCCCAAAGGCTTCCAAATTCACGTTGTGGCCATACGATGATCTCATCCGTCTGATTTTTGAAGCAACCCGGGTTGGACGCCACGTACGCACCAGGGTGGGCCCACGCAAGGAAGTGTTGTAGAATAAGACCGGCCGCCAGACTTTAAGACTGAAATCGTCTACAACCCGGGTTTTATGTGGGAACATAAAGCACTCAACTATGTGGGGTCTACCATGTTGTATGCGTAAAATCCACTCCGTCCATTGTGTGCTATCTTCGGTGATAGGATGTTGAGAAAAAACTCAGCAGTTCCACAGCCCAGGTCAGCTACAACACCGGAAACAATGAGAACGAAATGCCAACCGTAGGTTTGTATGTAGGGTCACCATCTTGTATATCCTTCATCAAAACCGTTAATCATGTATAAATCAACAGGATTAAGAGAATATAAAAATAAATAATCCATAGAAAATACTCAGTTGGGTCACGCCACATGAAATCAGAGGTTTTATTACCCATTTTACATTAATTTTTATTGATTGGCCCACTTGAGTTTTCAATCGAAGTGAAGTTTTTCATGTACGGTGAAAATAATTCTTCTCAGATGATGGACAGAGTAGATTTTACATATACAACAACATGATGGCCCATTATGCATAAAAGAGGTGTTGCAGATATTCCGGTCCCGAGTCGCCCAGAAACCACAGTGGGCAGTGACATCTCCGCAAGGACTGCGGTACCCTGGCTACGTGTACTCACGCTACGACTAACCAACCACCACGTAAAGAAGAATATGAATCAGATCCACTCCGTCCATAAGGTGGACCACCGTAATTTAAAAGTGAATTATAAAAATAATTCAAATATAAATATAATTGAGTAACACCATAGGTAAATGTGTAAAATCATGCCTAAAAAATATAAATTCACGTATTGTGGTCGATATTCGTCTTGCAATGTATCATCATTAAGAAAGACATTAATCCTGATAAGATAAGTCATATGAGTGGATAAGATGGAATATAAAACCACAGTGGACCCCATACACAATTCGAATTATTTTAACGATGACACATCCCATCTCAACTCTTCGCTTTGGTGTGGCCTATGTGAGATTTTAAAAAGTCTGAAATTTGGTTTCATTTCTAAAAATAGTGTGTTAAACCTGATCGACGGATTGGATCTACTCCACGTGAAGTCGTCCATCCAAGTCAGCAGATAGTCAGCGTAGTCACGCAAGAGTATTCTTTTCCCCAAAAATATCCATCCTTTTATCCCCCATCCCTCCAAAAGAGAAAACAGAAAATAAAAACAATAAAAATAACAAAAATAATAAATTTCAGACAGCACAGAGTAGAAAGAGACTGCGAAAGAATGAAAGCTTGCTGTGAAGGAAACCAACAGTAAATCTCAACCTTCTTCTTGCAACCCTCCTTTCTTCCCTCACTCCATTCCTTCTCCTTCTCTCTATAAGTAGAAGATAGATAAAGCCAGAGGCAGATGCTGCAAAAGCTAGGGTTTCTGCTACTCGATCCGATCCGCTCTCAAAAACCAGAAAATGCTACAGATCCAAGTCCTCTATTCCTTCCTAACCTTGTTTGGCTCACGAACTGAACTGTTTCCCCCTCGAATTACTCCTCAATATCGACAAACCCTAGTTCCGGTGGAAGTTCGGAACAGAGGAAGAGAGTGAGGGATCTTGTCGGAAAGATCTCCGGAGATGGTGAGTTTGTGAGAAATTCACGTTTTCGAGTTTTGTCTTGGTGTTCTTGCAGTTAGGGTTTCGAAATTTTGAGGAATGGTTGGTTTTCGGGGTGTTCTAGCAGAGTTACGAAGGGGAATGCATGTTGTTGGGCTCAGATTGTTCGAACTTTAGGGTTTGGATGTGTGGATAAGGATATGGTGGTTTGATCCCTGCGAGTGCGAGTCTAGTTTCGTTCGAATTTCGCTGAATTCAAGGAGAATCTGATCTTTCGTGCGTCGGGTTGAAATCTCTCGAAATTTAGAATTCCTACTGTTGGAGAAGTTCTGTGCTGGATTTAATTGGTGTTTTTGTGTCTTGGGCTTTTGGAGGTTGGAGCTTTGATTTCGTTTTTATAAAGGTACAGTGTTGGTCGGTGAGAAGAGTCAAGAGCTGGTTCTTTTCGCCGACATTGCCTCAAGAAAAGTACATTTCTTTGTTGTTGGATTTTGGAGATTCAAGGTTGGGTTTCCTTATAGAAGGATAAGGGTATTCTGGGTTTATTTCTTATCTGTTTTTGTATCCCTGGATATGGTGGTATATCTGATTGAGGATTAGGCTTCGGTTTTATGTATAAAGATATGGTCTTGTGATTTGTGAGAAAACTGAGATCGGGTTCCTTTTCTTGACTGAACTTGGCAAGACGCTTCTGTTGCTCGATTTTGGAGATTTGTGGAGTTGATTAGACGGAATCAGGGTTCATTTCTGTATCTTGTTGTGCATGCTATGTGCAAGTCGTTCCTCTGCCAAGTTTGAGCAAGATGTGTCTGCTTGGTTGTAGGTTGTTGGATATCTGGGATTTGGTTTTGGATCTCCATAAATTGGTGTGAGATCCCCGTGGGAGGAAATTCTGGTGGTGAAGATGCCTCCTTCTCCAGTGTTGAGGTTCTCTCCAGCAAGGGATAACAGAGCAGAGAATCACAAGAGGGGCCACAGTCTTGAGAGCGGACTACTTCTCAAGGAAAAAGATGACGATCTTGCTCTGTTCAATGACATGCAGAACAGGGAAAGGGACAATTTCTTGCTTCAATCGGCTGACGATTTTGACGAGACTCTTTGTAATTTCTCTACTCTATTTGTTAGCACTTTTTACTTTTTTTCTTCTTCTTCTTCTTCTTGTCCTTTTTCTTTTTGAAAGGCTAGTTTTAATGTTCATGGTGTTCATATTTTAAGACTTTGAGATTTAGTTTGGTTAAAGAAATGTTTGACCTTGCTGCTAATGCTCATTATTTTGGGAAACTTGTAAATGCTCTTCCTCAGCAACAAAATTGAGATACTTCTCGGACATCAAGCTTGGCATCTCAATTCCAGTTCGAGGAGATAGTAGTGATCTGCTTAAAGCAGACGGCGACAAAAATGACTATGATTGGTGAGTTATTTCCCTGCTGATCTAAGCTCAATTTCTCAACTCTTTTAGCTTGAGATACTGACTGTTCTCTTTTTAGAACTACTTCCATGCCCAAATTGTAATACACAGAGCTTACTTGTGCACCTATGCTATGCATGCAAAATTCTTTATTCTACGAGCTGATGATTGAATTTCTTAAGATGATTAAAAAAAGAAAAAAGAAATTGTTGTACCTTTCAGTAGCTGGAAGTCTGGAGTTAGAATGTTTAATTTGTGATTACCATATTTCCTTTTTAGTCTTATTTAGCTACTTTGCTATTAGCTGTTCATTTTACATGTTACTGATGGAATGCTTGGTGCTTTTGAACTTCAGGCTACTGACTCCTCCAGACACACCACTTTTCCCTTCCTTGGATGATGACACTCCACCAGTTAATCTTGTACATAGGGGCAGACCCCGAAGCCAACCCATTTCCATCTCAAGATCAGCCAAGGCATGTTGTCATTATATATATATTTTTTGGAACAAGTAGTTGCGGTTATTTGTGTGCTTTTGCCAAATATATGTTGGATTTCAAAAGTTCGATCTCCACTGTTATCTGATTCTGGTAATGGTATATTTGATTGCAGGCGGAGAAGAGCTATGCAACCAGTAGAAGCAGTGCAAGTCCGCATCGATTAAGTCCATCCCCTCGGTCTGGTACTAGTACGTTTCAGAACAGTAGAAGCAGTGCAAGTCCGCGTCGACTAAGCCCATCCCCTCGATCTGGTAATAGTACATTTCAATCGAGAGGGAGGCCATCATCTTCTGCACCTCATTCTAGTCCAACCCCTGTTTTACGATCGACTACACCGTCACGAAGGCCATCTACTCCCCCAAACAAACCCTCATCACCTGCTCCGAGGTCTTCTACCCCCACGCTCCGGAGGATGAGCTCAGGGTCAAGTGGCCATCCATCGTCATCTGGAAGAAGGGGGACTTCCCCAGCAAAGCCAACTCGTGGAAGTTCTGCTTCACCAAAGCTACAAGCATGGCAGTCGACCTTGCCAGGTTTTTCTTCAGATCCTCCTCCAAATCTTCGGACTTCCCTACCTGATCGTCCGGCGTCACATACAAGGGGCTTGTCGCCAGCATCCAGGAATGGGAGGGATTCATCTTCCAAATTTGGAAGGCAATCAATGTCACCAACTGCTTCTCGAAGTGCTAGCTCGTCACATAGCCATGATCGTGACCGCTTTAGCTCGCATAGTAAGGGCTCCGTAGCATCATCTGGTGATGATGATATGGAGTCTATGCAGTCTGGAGCTGTAGGAATACCAGAGAGCCCAGTTGCAAAGAGAAATGGAGCATTTCCAAATAGTAAAGCTATGGCATTTTCCAAAAAGCCATCCAGAACTCTGTCCTCAACTTCTGCTCCAAAAAGATCATTTGATTCTGCTCTTCGACAAATGGTATATTTCTCATTGATTAATAGTCTCTCATGGTGTAATTTGCATGCATGAATTACTAGAAAAAGGAACCATACAGTCTTGAGCCAGCATGTGTACAGTTTGTGGATTATCAGGATTTTGTACATGTGAGGACCATGGTTCAGTGATCTAGACCGTTAGTCTGATGGCTCCATAGTGGATGGGGAGTGCCTCGAGAACCCTTTCCATTGGTATTGGCTACAAACAGACTTAATAAAAGAATACCACAATGGTCCTCATTGAATAGGAGAAAAAGGTCAATGATCATGAGGAAACTTTATCAATAAACCCCATAATTTTTATTTATTTATAACTTTCTAGCTCGTGTGTGGTTCAGCCCCAGCTCAATTCAGATTGGTCCCAAGTCTCACCTAGGATGATAGGCTGCCTGTTTCTTTATTTACCAATGAATCTTTGTGAGAGCTTGTAAGCCTCTCCCATAAATAACTCACCAATTGTTGCAACTTTGGTTGTGGTTATTCTGTGTGAAGCTGTCTTCTGCTGATGCTAGAATTTGCATATTTCTTGTCCTTTGTGTTCCAGAAATGTTATTAAAGTTAGAGCAATTGCCTATTCTAGGAAGGAACAACCCATGTAAAATCAGCAGACTAAGTATTGGGATTTCCCACTTTCTTTTATGATCTTTCTTCATTCAAAATCTTTGCTTATTGACCTTCTGTCCTTGATTGCCCAAGTTTGGTTTGCTTCCCCACATGAGAACTACAATGAAGAGGGGGTTTTCTACTTATAAAATGTTACTTTCTAATTATCATAAAGAAGAGCATGTTGTGTGACTATGGAAAAATCACGCGCGCGCTTGGCTTACTTTATAATTGTCTTAATTTTGGTTAGTTATAATTGTCTGTCGTTTTGATTATTTATTTTATTAGCTTTTTACATGAGATCTGGTGAGCTTTCATGTGCAGTTTGATGTACTCATGCCATCCTGTTCTTTGAATTTCATCCTGCACCTGCTGAATGTTATGTTGTTTTTTTTTTTTTTTTTTAAATTTTTTGCTGCAGGATCATCGCAAAACTCCTCAGAATATGTTCAGGCCACTCTTGTCTAGTGTCCCAACTACTGCTTTCTATGTTGGGAAAGTTAATAGCGGAAATCGACCGATGGTCTCTAGGAACTCCTCAATCACAACTAGTAGTAATGCAAGCTCGGAGCTAGGTGTCAGTGTTGCACCTGATACTGAGGGTAGTGACCACGACCAGGATGATCTTGCTAGTGAATGGAGAAAGGCACCATATCCCAGTGTTCAAGAGGAAGTATTTATCTTTGATAGGGTGGATGAAGTAAATGAAGATGCTGGGTATGATATCTGTGATGGAAAGCCCAGCAATGGGCATGGAAGCACTACAACTGAAGTTGAGCCAGGGGAATCTGAGAAGCTAAACAGTAGACCCATTTCAATATCCATTGCTGGAACTGCCTCTCAATCATCACATGTTGCAGCTAGCACTTCAGATGGAATTGGTTGTTATGAAATCATGGCATCTTGTTCTAAATGTGGCCGCAACTTCCGTATTGTTGAGGGCAATGTTGATATTTGCGAAGAGTGTGCTGAGAAAGGTGAACAGTCGATGGCAGAGACTCCAGAAACCAATATATTTGCCTCTCAGAGCAACACAATTCACTCTGAGATGGCTTCGGAAGTGAACAAATCTTGTCGTGAACTGACACCTGGGATGGTTGTACCTGATTTGCCAGAAAAGACTAGCAATCCGCATGTGCTTGGCCAACAAGAAAGGAATGATGAGCAGGGCCATGGTTGCTTACCAGATAGTTGTCCTGTACAGTTGATAATGGAGGGAGGGGAAGAGCATCTTGTGTACCGGCAATCCGTGGGCCATCAAGCAGTCTGTTCCGGCCAACATGACAGTAACAATACAGATCTGCAATCTAAACAATTTCATGCCCATCCAAGCTTAAAGGTTGATGGTTCAGAAGGAGCAGGCATTTCTGTACTTCTGAAACGATCAAGTAGTTGGAAATGGCCTGTTGTTCAAGGACGGACTTTTTCCGCTATAAATATACCTTGTGATGATCCCTCTTATGCAAGAGACAGCATGAGTCCTATGAAAAGTAATAGTGGGCAGGGAAGTGCTTCAGCTTCTTCATCTGTTGATTTCGGGTCATCTAGACAAATAGAGGCCCGTGTTCAACGTCAGTTGAGCAGCAAGAAAGCCGACATGGAAAATTTCAGAGACGATTCAACTGTAAAGCTTCTTAGCACCAGATCATCATTCTCTGGAATTTCAAGTAATGCACATGAAACTTTGGTTCAGGCAGCGAGCACAAGTGAAGAAAAATTGGCTGACTCTCTTAAAGATGTGGAATTTGAGGCTTTAGAAGGAAAGCCATTAGTAAATGTAGAACAAGGTAGAGCTTCGGAAAATCCAGAGGCTGTCGATAAACTTACCTCCTTTACCAACAAAACTATTCTTGAGGAAGATAAAGTCAACCGCACTGATAGTTGCCAAGTCATGGACACGTCTGCCTCAGAATTGTCAAACCATGCAAATAACATCCAGTTAGAGGATACTTCATCAGCTGAGCTTCTGAATGATGAAGATTGTGTTTCATCTGGGAATGCTCAAGGCCTCTTAAAAAACTCACGGGTCATTGCAAATATGGAAGTACCACATACGACCGCAGAGTCCTCTGCCATTGAGGAAGGATCCATACTGCACGGTAATGGAATTGATGTATCTGATGTTCCGGTGTACGGCTCATCATTGATATTGGGAGAATTGGAAGATGACCATGACAGTTCTTCAGTTTCACAAACTGACTGTGCATCCTCCCCAAATTCAAATAGCATTGTGGAAGCATTCCAGGAATCTATGGTTTCCACAGCAATGGAAAGAAACACCTCTGGTCATGCCCGTGATATCAATGGTATTTATTTCCCTACTCATTGCTAGACTTTTTCCTCTCTCTCTTTTTTTTCTTTGGTGGAATAAGTTGATCCTTTTTCCTTTTTGTAGTATATTTTTTCACTTTTTTTTTGGGGGGTACTTTTTGGTAGATGAAGTTGGTTCTGAATTTCTTCAGTGCAGATGTTCTCCACTGCCTGAACTCTTATGGTTTAACTTTTAAATTGTTTATGCCCCATACTCTGGGTCTCTTCAAAGCGAGCATCATCCTTTTCTGTTAAAGTGTTGATGCTTCTGTTGAAATTTTTTCTTTTTTGCTTGCAAAAAAGAGAGCTGAGACAAGGCTATGATGATGATGAGAAAGATATTTGCTGTTTATGCCTTACATTTCCTGATATGCTAGATTTCCTGCAAATTGACTATCTTTTTTCTGATGCTAACTTCTCAATCCTGTGAACAAAGACACTACATGTTACCTACATTTTCATTCTCTTACTTTGAATCATATTGACTATCTTTTTCTGATGCCCACTTCTTGACCCCATGAACATAGCCACCCCATGTTACCTACATTTTCATTGTCTCTTGCTTTGAAGCATATTGTAGCTTTTTACACGAGTTAATGATTGTAATTTCTCATATGCTACCCGTTCTGTTTTACATTCCCCTGCATAAAATATGTAGATATCTGGAAACTGACTTCAAAGTTTGTTTGCAATTTGCTTGCTTGCTGCTTTGCATTGCTTGTGTCTACTAATAGGTATTATTTGTGACTGGTTATTGTGTTATTGATGCCATGTGTGGTACGCTCTAAGCATGGAGTTCCTTTCCTAATTGCCTAATTCACACAAAATTTCCCTTGCCCAGCAAGGTTCTCTTCCCTTCATTTTTATATGCTGTTGCATGCAAGACCACTTCGGGTTGTAGCTTGATGTGTCCACGAGTTATTGTTGCCAATAATCTGGATTCTGGAAAAATTAAAAAACTTATAACGCTCAATTAGCACAGTTTAACTGTTTGCAGTTTATCCAACATCATTGTCTGATTAATTGTTGTAAACCTTTTTATATTTTTTTAACAATGAATTCTCCATTAAATATATGTTCTTGCATGGGAAGTTGGGAGCTAGGCATTTTCGGTTTCAGAAACCAGCATGAGCTTGTCTATGTTCTGTTGGAAGGGGCTTCTTTTATGTGACCCACTAACCAGGATAATGCAGTTATGTGTGGGAAATTACTCATCTGTGTCTGCCAAGAGCCTGTCCTAAGCTGTTGCGAGACCCTTATTCCCGACTTGGGGTTGGTTTCTGGGGTCCTCATCTGTTCAGATGTTGAAAATCAATGGCTGTAGGTTCTTGTCCTAAGCTGTTGCGAGACCCTTATTCCCGACTTGGGGTTGGTTTCTGGGGTCCTCATCTGTTCAGATGTTGAAAATCAATGGTTGTAGGTTCTTGTCCTAAGATGTTGCGAGACCCTTATTCCCGACTTGGGGTTGGTTTCTGGGGTCCTCATCTGTTCAGATGTTGAAAAGCAATGGCTGTAGGTTTCCAGGATTCATGGTATGGTGAAAATTGGTGGAAGGTGCTTAAGTTAGAAGGGTAGGCAGGTTTCAGACTCTAAAAAAAAATTCAAGAACAAGAAGAAAATGTTGAAGATATGAAACCATGACACTTTTGGTAAGATGGAAGAAAGCAAGTGGGAGATGCTCCATCGGGGAGAGGAATGGGATAAGTAGAGGAAACCCATGGTGTCTCGAGAGAAAAGGAGTCATTGATTTCAATTAAAGGGAAGATTCCAATGAAATTGCCAAATTGGAAGAAATTGCATGGAGGCAAAAGTCGAGGGCAAGTTCGTTGAAAGATGGAGGAGAAAGATTATAATGTTCTTCCACCAGATTGCTGATACCAGAAAAAGTGAACACAGTTTCTAGAGCTAAAAGTGGATAAGGGAATGAGGAGGATCAAGAAGCAGCAATAAGATGTTTATTAAGTTTTTTGAAAAGCTTTAGATGGAGGATAGATGTAGCTGGCCATCCTTTAAAAAGAAAAGAAAAAGAAAGAGAAGAAGGATAGAGGTAGCCGGCCGCTCCGTTGTGGGTTACATTTTGATAGAATTATGTTGGATTTTGCTGATCACTTGGAAAGAAAATTTTACCGGGAGGAAATCAGGGGGATATTATGATAAATCTTGGGAATGATAAAGCTCTAAGTCCCATGGTTGCTATCTCACTTTTTATCTTTTTACTAGTCATGTTGGTAGGTGGTGAAAGATGAAATTATGGAAGTGCTTCATGAATTCCATGAGCAGCAAGATTGAATAGGAGCCAGGGTGCAGTGTTCGACGCTCTTTTTCCTAAGAAAGGGTTTGTTGGAAGCAGAAGACTTTCACCAAATAAACTTATTGGGAAGTATCTGTAAGATCATCATCAAAACTCTTGCATGTTGGTTGAGAACAGTTTTACCGAGCATCATCTTCCAAGGGGCTTTCATAGGTGGGTGTCAAACTTTGGATGGATTTCTTATAGCCAATGAATGTATGCATTCTAGGGAGCTCTCAGGGACTAGGTGTTTTATGTAAGATCAACATGGTGATCATGGTTATCTTTTTGGAAAGGATCGGATTCAGAGAAAGGTGAAGAAGATGGATTACATTATGTAGTTTCACCTCATCGTTCTCCATCTTGCTACATGGTTGTCAGTCAATTTCGCCTTTACCAAGGCTACCTTCTTTTTCTCCTGTTCATGCTTGTTGCAGAAGGCCTGAGTAGAATATTTCTTTGAGCAGAAGAGCATGGTATTTGGAGTTGGTAGTCCTCACTGTTGCCTTTCCTGTCTCCACTTAGCAGATGACACTCTGGTCCATTGTCAACAATCTTAAGGTATTTTCAATGCTTTTAGGCAGTGTTCGGTTAGCGTGTTAATCTCACTAAGAGTGAGTTGATTAGCGTTGCTACAAATGATAGGATGATAGAGCCTTGACAAAAGTTTGAGATGTAAGATGGATGTAAGATAGATACCCATCCAATCACCTACTTCCGCCCCATTGCAGTTAAAAGGAAACATGTTTCCATTTGTTCTTGGTTTTTAAAGAGTCAAGAAGTGTGCCAACTGGATCTTTGAGGATGTAAAACGGATCTTTCGAAAATGACTGAAGCAAAAGTAGTCTCATAACTGGGGCTCTTGCTTGCCCAGAATTATGGGGGATGTGTCATGGTTCTAAATACCAGTATTGGCGGGCATATCGGCTTGGCCGAAACCCTATATGATATGGCATCACGTATTGGTATTGGCCCTGTACAGGACAAATTTTTTAGCCAAAAAATCATGGAATAATATCAGAAAAAGTAAAGAAAAAGAAAAAAGAAAAAAGAGGAGAGATCATCATCTATGTTTTTTGTTGTGCGTGTGTGTGTGTATATTTTGAACATGTATTGAGTGGTGTATCGGACCATTCTTTACTATGAACTATGAATGTTGTTTGTTGGGTTAACCTGTTGCAAGCCATGATGTTGAGTCTTTTGACTAACTTTTTAATATATGATATATTACCGATGTGATTATCTATCAACTATCATCTTCGCACAGTCTCCCCAATCACGCTCTCCCGAAGTTCCATATTATGGCTCATAAGTTTAATCCCATGATAGATGGTGGACCTCTATCTCCTGTAATCTTGTAAATAGGTACCCGTGGAAATATATGTAATTGTGTGTGCGTGTATGTGTATTGTATACTTATGTGTATGCATGCGTGTGCGCGTCTGTGTGTCTATGTTTTTGTCTGTCTGTGTGAGCAACACCGACTCTTGTTACCCTAGCCATTGTTTCTCTCTCTCCCTCTTCTAAATTTCTTTATTTTTGTTCTTGGTATCAAAGCATCCGATCTGGACCTAACCGCAACCTGCGGTAGTGGGGCCCACTGCTGACGTCGTTCATACGCACGAATGATGTCAGCGGTGTACGAATGGTAGTTCTTTTGGAGCAGAAAGCACGAGATCTTGTAAATCTAGTTTTTAAAGGAATAATGAAGACTTTTCTGCATAGTTTGGAGTAGTTTTTGTGGTGTTTCCATAGAAAATGAAGAAAAATTAAAAAAAGTTCAGATTTCGTGATTTCTATTGTAGTGTATTTATTTATTTATTTTTAAAGAGCTTTTGAGCAGTTGTTCCACATGGGAAATGTGCGATTGATCAAGAGCAATCTCCAACAACAAGTATCATGAAGTTTCATTGGGATTTGGGTGTACGACATCTTTTGCGAGATATTGGTGCCAACGGCCCTTGTTCTTTGGTTTCTTTGCTGGATTTTCTTCCTTTCTTCATGATCTAATATGCTGCTTGTGATTGCGAAGTTGAAGTTTTGTATCATGCGCACAGAAGGTGTTCGACGGAATGCCTCACTCAACTCTATATGAGAGTTTCTTTACAAGTGGTGGATTTTTCCCTCTCAGTTCATCATCTCTTCCTCTGTCAGGCTTGTTTATGGTCTGAGTGTCCCTCCACCCTATTGTTTGTTGTGAGTGTTGTTGCACGTCATGCCCACTCACTTTGTGTTGCATGTGATGCATACAAGTTCTCTCAAGTGTGTGGGTGTAGTTCACTCATGTTGCACTTATTTGTGACAAAATATGTATGTGGATGACAAGTTATTGACTCGATTGGTGTCGAGTTTTGTTATAACCTCCTACTTGAAGTGAAGATTCAACGAATGCAGTACAAACTACAGACTATATCCTGCCATGTTGTGTTTGAGGGGGAGCAATGATCCATGCTTATAATTCTATCTTCTTTGTATGTATTCCAAACTGGGCATGATCAATATACATGCTCCAGTTTGAGGGAGAGTGGAAACATATGTAATTGTGCGTGTGTGTGTGTGTATTGTGTACTCATGTGGAGTGTTGTAACATTTCCTTCGGAACTAGTGTGTGTGTGTGTGTGTGTGTGTGTGTGTGTGTGCGTGTTGGTCTCGAGACTAAGCAACACACCGACTCTTGTAGCCTTAGTCGTTCCTCTCTCTCTCTCTCTCTCTCTCTCTCCCTCTTCCAAATTTCTTTATTATTGTTATTTTTTTACTGTACGATGGTACTTCTCCGTTCTTTTGCCATTTTCTTCAATCTTACAATCTTGTTGAACAACTTAGTCAACCCAAATAAACCAATCTCCCGCCCACTTCCAAACCTTAATGGCATACCATCTGATCTTGGCCCTTTCTTGTTTTCATCTCTCAAAGCTTCTTTCACTTCAAATTTCCTAATCCTACAAAAGTATCTAAGGTTTATGCCTCATTTGAGTTTATGATTGCTTATATTCCTGAGATCTCATAGTGGTCTTCATTTAACAATTTTTGGTAATAGCTTCTCCAAGTTTCCTTGACCTCATTGTTCTTTACTAAGACCATTCGGTGATCGCTCTTAATGCATCTAACATGATCTAGGTCCCACCTTTCATCTTTCTCAAGATGACAAGTTTGAGGACATCACTTTCACATTCTCTTGTCCCCAATCTATTATATAGATCAGCCCTTAAGTATAGCCTCACTACTTTCTTAACGTTCTTTTTGACATTTTTGTATTCTAAACTTTCTTCATTCCTAGTAGCTTGCTAGGCCTTAAAACATGATCACTTCTCGCTAATAGGCTTTTCGACCTCATCATTCCACTACCAAGTTTCCTTGTACGAGTGGCTTTTCCCTCTCGATACTCCTAAAGCTTTTTTTGCCACTTTCTTAATGTACTACACCCATCTCATCTATACTATATATAACACCAATAATTTTGGATGTTTTTGGCCTCGTAATTAGTCTTTAGATCTTTGGTTAATAGAGGGTAAAATAGTCATTAAAATGTAGTTGTTGGCAAGATCTACTGCACAAGGGGCCATGAATGATGTAGATCAAACTTGTTTCTTTCCACTTCTTTTAATGCATGTAACACACATCGACCTCTCCTCTTCTTTCCATATAGCCTGCACAAAGTGTCTAATTAGGGAGATTGTGTGACAAAAGTGTTGTGGAGCCAACATTGATGGCTATGTATCATCCACTCCATACATATGTTGTGTCAGTTCTTGATAGGATGTGAGCCCAAAAATTTGGCAGATTGGGGACTCGAGTGAGCCACATGCATTCTGTGTGTGTAGCACTCACTTGCGAGTTGCCCCTACCTTTCCCTCTACCTATTTCTCTTTTTTCCTCTTCCCTTCGGATCTCTCCCCCCTCTCTCTATCCCACCACTTTCCTTCTTTTATCAATTTATTTCTAAATAACACTTCTCTCCGTTTAAATTCCACCCTCTACCAATCAAAAATAAAATAAAATAAACGATAACTCTATCTACATAGACCCTATGTTTTGGCCATGGTGGGCTTAGGTAAGATTTGGGTCTGGTCCTAGCTGCCGGGGTTGGACATGGACAGGCCTTGGCCTAGTATTGACCCATTTGCAACCCTACCCATTGCATCTTATTTAAAACACGTACCAACCATTGCTCTTTTTTATGCTTTTTCCATCTTGCCTTTTCCTATTTCCATAAGAACTGTGGTTAGCATGTCAAGATTTTGGATTGCTAACGTGTTGGGTGTTGCGGGCCTTCATTCTTGATAGAGCAGACCTTGGACTTTGTAGTTAATCATGAAGAAAAGAGAAGAAGAGAAGAAAGATTGAAGGAAAAAGAAGAGGAGAGAGGCTCAAAACCTTTCACACCCCCACCTCTTTCTTTTATTATTAGGGCAATCACTAATCATATGAAAATTACAATTATACCCCCCTTGCTTAGAGACAATATGAAACGATAATATACATGCCAAAGGCTATAACTCAAACATATGACCAAGCCTAACATAAACCCAAACCTATATGTGGACCACATGAGTGGCTGGTGGCTCACGCATGTGGTCATTAATGTATCAACACCCCCCCCTCAAGCTGGAGCATATATATCATGAATGCCCAACTTGACAAAGAATCTATCTAAAAGAGCCTGACTTAAAGCCTTCGTAAACATGCCTACCACTTGGTCTTAGGACCCTCATATTTATAAATAGTAAATACCTTAAAGTGTGAGGATGTTTTGCTAAAGTATGATTATCTAAAACTAAGAAAATGAAATTAGGTCTTGAAACGACTGATTCTATGTTTATTGGATACACAGAAAATAATGTAGTTTATAGATTCGTAGTTTTGAAATCTAAGGATAACATTCTAGATCCAAACACTATTATAGAAGCTAGAGATTTGGTGTTCTTAGAAAAAATCTTGCCTATGTAGGTCTGTAGAAATAAAGGAAGTTAGTGGAACAGAACTTGCATCAACTAGTACAGGTATAGACGAGATAAATGAAGAAGAATTAGAACCAAGGATGAGCAAAAGAGTTAGGAAAGAAACTAACCTAGGAGATGGTTTCTACAGATTTCTATTGGAAGATGACACTCTTTCGTATTCAGAAGTGCTTGACTCTCTTGATGCAACCATTTGGAAGGAAGCCATCAATGACGAGTCAAAGTCTATTATATCAAATAACACTTGGGAACTCGTAGACGTTCCACTTGGAAATTAACCGATAGGATGCAAGTAGTCAAAAGTGGCAAATCTCTTTAACATTTTCTCAACGTAATGAGATTGCGATAAGATAAGACCGTCATATTTCCTGATTACCTCGAATTGATACCTAATATCATCCTTGCTTCCTCTAAATCTTTCATATCAAACTTACATGGATTTCTTAGTTGCAACAACTAATTTAACATTAGTACTAAAGATAAACATATCATCTACATAAAGATAGATAGTAATACCATAACGTTTTGAGACTTTATTATGCATACACTTATCTACATCATTTACTAAGCATTCATTGGACTTTAAAACACTATCAAACTTTTTAAGCCATTGTTTTGGTGCTTGCTTCAGAACGTACAATGACTTAACTAATCTACACACTTTATTTCCTTTCCTAAGATTTAATAACCCTCGGGTTGTTCTATATATATTTCTTCTTTTAACTCCCCGTTTAGAAACGCCGTTTTAACATCCATTTGGTGTACCACTAACTTGTATATGGATGCCATTGCAACTAATATCCTAATCGTTATAATCCTAGTTATTGGAGAATAGATAGCAAAGCAGTCAATTCCATGAACATCCACTGTGAAACCTGAGCTTGCACCGTAGCTCTTCAACTAAATTAATTCGAATGTTGCATGGGCCATAGCCTTGTAATCTCCTTTTGCGCTTGGTTGAGTGACAAAACTTTGCTTGCTTTTTCATATTGCCGGATTTTCCCCTACAAACATGCAATAACCTGTGGTAGACGATCTGTCAAAAGGAGAGCCAACTCAATCTGCATTAGAAAACCCTTTTTTACTCGAAGATGTCCATTTCACTTGTAAAGAATTCCACGGTCAAGAACTCCCTTTAAATATCTAAGTATGGGAAGCATGGCCTCCATATGAGACATACAAGGAGACTGCATAAACTGACTGGATAAGTGATGTCCGGCCATGTAATCATTAAATAAATCAATTTGCCAACTAGCCAACGATCTCCTTGGATCATCAAATACCTCTTCATCGATATTCAGCTTTGAACTAGTATCCATGAGAGTTTCAACTGGATAAGCTCCCAGCAAATTTGTTTGTTCTTATAAATCCATCACATACCTTCGTTACGACAAGTTAATTCTCACATTCGACCTTGCTACCTCAATACCTGAAAAGTATTGAAGGCAATCTAAATCCTTTATGCAAAAGTGTTGCTACAAGAACTTTAACTCAAAAATGCATGTACGGGCCAAGCCCAGTATGGGTGACAGATCGGCCATTGGAGTACTCCGGATATACACCAGGGCAAACTATCACTACCAGTAGCAATAATATCATACATGTTCAAGTTTCAATTGACACGATAGTACCAGTCTCGCTCTGTCAAACAAAAACTTAATGATTTGCGTAACTACGTTTCATTCCAAATTGAAGCACCACCTTACTAAATTTGTTGAACCAAGCACGAGGAGACTGTTGTAATCAATACGTTGATTTATTTAGATGTTCAAATTTTGTTTGACACCCCCTGAGCAATAAAGTTGGGCGGTTGATCCATATACACCTCTTCAAGTAGATCCCCATGAAAAAAGCGTTCTTTAGATTAAATTGGTACAACGGCTAGTTTAGATTTGCAGCAATAGAGATCACCACACTTATATAATGAAGCTTTGCCACAAGGGAGGTCTTAGAGAAATCAATTCCTAGAGTCCGAGTTTATCCCTTTGCAACCAATTGAGCCTATAAATGATCCACAGGGCCATCTGAGTTGTATTTAATGGTATAATACCCATCTGCACCCTACTGCATGTTTTCCAGCAAGTAACTTAGCTACAGTTCAAGTTTGATTTTGAATAAGTGCATGCAACTATCTATTTTTATCATAGCTCTTCGCTTCCACCCATCACTTTTAAGAGCTTCCTAGCAAGGGTGGGCTACAAACATTGAGGACTAAGACAAAGAAAATTGTTGACAAGAATGAGATAAGCCATTAAAGGAAACAAAATTAGAGATAAGTTGTTGGGTACAAGAGCATATACCCTTACAGAGAGCAATGGGCAGATCATCTTCAATAGACAGTACCGGTGAAAACTTAAGAGAATGATCTTTAGATGGGGTGGCAAGATTGATAAAGGACATGCAGGTATGCACTCCACCTCTCTTAGAATGTTTGGAGTAGACTTGCAGTGGTGGCGGATCTGAATGTTGCACAGGAACTCGCTCTACGGATGAAGACGTGTCTAGCCATAGGAAGAGTGATGTAACCTTCTTCAAGTTGCAATGATCTTCCTCCCTTAGAAAAATACGGAGTACTTTAAAAAAACGTGACATTAGTTGGCATGTAGTGTCGGTGAGTGACTGAATTATAACACTCGTAAACCTGTTGAGTATAAGAGTATCCTAGAAAAAACATGCTTTACAGCCTTGGGTTCAAATTTATTAGAAACATGGTCAAATCGATGTACAAAGCATATATACCCAAAAACTTTAGGAGGAATTGATAATAGTTGATGGTGGGGATATATGACAGAAAAAGGATATTTACCACCTAAAGACAGATGAAGGAATCCGGTTTATGAGATAACATACAGTCAAAACTGCATCACTCCAAAAACCTTTCTAAACCTTCATATTTAACAACAATGCCCTCACAACTTAAAAGTAAATGTCGATTTTCACGCTCAACAACTCTATTTTGTTGTGGCGTGTGTGCACATGATGTTTGGTGAATAATTTCATGGATAAAAGATGGGAACGAAAATAGTTCAATGTATATTCCTTAGCGTTGTCAGATCTTAGAATACACACTCTAGCATCCAGCTAATTTGGTATTTGCATGTGATTTCTTTAAAACATGTAAATACCTCAAGAACGATTTTTCATCGGATATAACCATGTCATTCTCAAGCAATCATCAACAAAGATAAAGTATATAAAGGCACGTTAGCTGGAAATATGAATTGGACCCCAAACATCTTAATATACCAAGTAAAATGGTTTATTTCTTTATCCTCACATGAAAGAAAAGACACTATATGATGCTTAACTGGCACATACGACAAAGATGGGACAAGATTCTTCAAATTATTTAAAGATGGGTGAGCAAATCCTGGAATGACACTGATGAGGAGAGACATTGGCCTACAATGCAGCTCAAATTCCTAATATTCCAGGATCAAGGTAATAGAGTTCGTTAAATTCATGTCCTCTACCAATCATCCTCCTTGTCTTTAGATCTTGAAATTCCCAATAGGAAAGATGGAATTTGACAGAATAGTTTAGAGCTTTGATTAGTATATTGACATATAATAAGCTTAAAGGAAACTTAGGAATGTACAAAATTGAAGATAATGAGAGATTTGAAGTAGGACAAATAGTGCCCACCCCGGATACACGAGTTGATGTACTATCAGCTAGTGTTACAGAAGAGATGGATGAAGACTAGACTAATTGCAACCACATACTATGCTTATTGGTCATGTGATCAGAAGTTTCACATCAATGATCCATGGGGCACTCTTAGAAGTAAAACAAATCATACTTGACTGGGCAAAAGTAGCTGTAGAGGAAGAGGCATGGGTGGAATGATCTTTCAGAAGTTTGGCACAATCTTCCTTAGACATAGTAACTGTACCACCTGAAGTAAGCTGAAGAAGATTGGCGGACTAAGACACATACCCTTCAGAACCATCATCCAATGAACGGACTTGATTAGCCCTAACTAGTTTTCCAATTAGGTCCTAACATGTATCAACGGCATAATTGTTGATGCTACAATGTGTGCAATGTTGATTACCATGACTATGACCCCGGCCACTACCAAAATTTGTGCCATGACTACCCCAAGTATTCCTAACTCTGACATGACCTCCCCTTGAGTCTCTTCCTCCAAATCGACCACCGTGACCTCAACCGCCTCATAGAAGCTCATAGATACAAATTACGTTCTTTTCACCCAAATACATCTTTTTTTAAAAAAGGATAACAACTTATTTTATTAAGAAGCTGCAAAACTTAGTGGAAAAGAATACAACCCAAAGTTACATTCCAAGCAAGGGCTCTACTAAAGCATCATTTACAATTTTCACCCCAAAAACCCAATTGAAAACATCTTTTCTTTTGATCTCCACACTAGCTCTTCCTAAGATCCTTGCTTGCCCATGAAATGACTATTTCTAATGCACCATATATTTCAGAAGACTGCCATAATGACCAGACACCAACCAACTGTCACATCACATCCTTAGAGGGACTTATGCCGTGCCAAGCCTTTAGTAGGTCCTCTACTGTTTGCGGCATTACCTGATCAACCTCAAAACATGTGAAAAAGGCAGACCACACTTTCCTAGCGAAGGAACAATGAATGAAGACGTGGTCTATCGATTCTGAATACATCTCCTTCAAGTTATCCCAGACTTCTGAAAATTTGAGTTTGTTGGAAGCTTGGTCTAAAATTCTTGAAAAAATAGCTTTTTATGATTACATCGGCAATAATCCAGAGCAGGCTCAATGGATAACAGGGATGGAATAATTGCTAGATGGTCAGGACACCCCATCTTAAGGTGGTCTACTGATTTTGAATACATCTCCTTCAAGTTATCCTAGACATCTTTGGTGGTCTTGAAGAAGATGACATTCGCATTGATATGTAGCTCTATAATGTTCCACAACAATGCCCTAATTTGAGCATCTTTTGCTCCCCAATCATCATAGTCCATCACGGTTTCATCAGGTTTGGAGGAAGGAAGATATTTCACCTTTCTCTTCCCTATCAGAAAAACTTGTAGATAGTTTAATCGATGTGATTTGGAGGGACATTGACTCAGATGGAGACAATGTTTTTCTTTGATTCATCCTTGGTATCTATCTTGACAAAAAGAAGAACTTTGAATACACACTAGCGGAAACTTCCTTCTAAATTGACATCACACAAGTAGAAGGATGTATACATCCACAAACACAATCAACTAGATCATTACTTGTTTTTTGCCTTTTATTTGTAGATTTTTTCTTCGATTTATACCATCAACAATCTTCACTCATAACTCCTATCTTCAAATCTGACCTTAACCTTTAACTGTAGATTCAACCGTAGATGAGAAATGGCCCCCTTTGACTCATCACACAGGTTGAATATAAAAGTGGACTAGACCTTACACGCCTTTGTTGAACATGAGCATTCCACCCATCAAGTGGTGATATAATGAGGGAAAGGGATTAGGATAGGTCAGCCCCAACATGTTAGGTTTTTCCCAAAAAAAGAAAAGAAAGAAAGAAGAGAGAACAATGGGGAAACAGAAGGGCAATATATCGGATCAACTACGTTCTAATACCACGTAGTTCATCATGAAGAAAAGAGAAGAAGAGAAAGATGGGAGGAAAGAGAAAACGAGAGAGGGCTCAAAATCTTTCACATGCCCCCGCTTCTCTATTTTATTATTGGGGCAATCACTAATCGTGTGAAAATTGTAAGTATACCCCCTTGCTTAGAGACAATCAGAGACAATGACATATGGACCCAAAGAATCTATCCCAAACATGTGACCAAGCCCAACATAAACTATGTGGACCACACTTGTGGTCATAATGTATCAACGGACTTAATGAACAGGACATAGAGGATCTTTGGTGTCACATTCCTTTTCACCACTTCGATCCAAGTAAGCAAAAGATTGACAACCATTAATTTTCTTTCACCTAAGCTATACCAAAACCCCTAGTGGTGCAAAAGGTAAAAAAAAGAAGAAAAAAAGAGTCCAGTTAGCATTTCAAGATTTGGGATTGTTAATATGTTGGATTTTGCGTGGGCCTTTATTCTTGCTAGGGTGGACTGGGGAATTGAGGATCTTAGGTGTCAACATTCCTTTCCACCACTTTGATCCAAGCAACAAAAAGATTGACAACCATTAATTCTCTTTCACCAAAGATATTATACCAAAATGCGTTGTGGTGCAAAAGGTTTTAAAAAGAAAAAAGATCAATCCAAATGGTCTATTTGCTTGCAGTTATAGTTTTCCCCCCAAACGATCTGGTGATCAAGTTCTACCACTTGCACCTGCTAGCTGCCTTTGTAATGGCTAAAAGGCCTAACTGCCCTCAATCTTTGTTCTTAGTTGGATGCTTATGGTCTCCGATTGAGAAGCAAGAGGGTTGCCATTTGTCAGACATTCGACAGCTTCTCATGGCTCCAGGGTCTTGCATGAGCCAACAGCTTTGATCTTTGTGGTCGTCACTAATGTTGCATTTGTATATCTTTTCTTTGACCGATGCCCATCTGGCTCTAAAGCGGAGAGTTGAAGGCCTTGAGCAACATCTCAGGTGTTGCATGCTATCTCAGATTTCAGATATCTGGTAAAGACTGGATCAAGGTTCTGAAAATAGTGTTTGATGGGCGTATCAGCCATGCACAATCCTGATACAATGCAGGCTGTATCGCCTTGTTGAGCACTTAATAATGCACTATAATGAATGCCCAACAAGCCGAATAACATGAATATCATGAGTCCACTCATTATATTCCTGATATAACATACTGTAATGTGCTCATTATTTAATCGCAATATCATGAGCGCATAGTAATGAATGGTGTGCTATATATAACTAATTATATGCTTGTTATCCCAACATTATCCAATAACATGATGGGGATATATGCTATTTTACTGTGTAAATAGCTCAATTTATCTGTTTAATATGCACAATTCTTACCGATATGATGTCACTGTAAACATGATTGTCAAATGTGGTCCATTCCACCTTGATTCGTTGAATCACGCTTAGATCTTGTGTTTTGGTCTCTAAAATAGGCCTAGATCTATTAAAAAATGAGTTCTCAGCCTTCCTCTACACTTGAAATGACTCTACACTTGAAATGAAGAAAAAACACTAAAAACGTTAGCAAGTAGGATAAAAATAAAAATGGTTTCTTATAGGCGTACCTGTATTAACCATGGCCCAATATAGCTTCCAATTTTTTAAGGGGACCTATTTCACCCCCTTATCATCTGATGTGGTTGGCTGATATGGCTGTATGGGCCAATCCAACTTCAAATTTCCAAACCTAGGGCAGGATGTTTTCATGTGCCTGATGCTTGTGTTCATGGTGTGGTTATGAGTGAACATGCAAACTCTCATTGCCTGAAGGATGAGTTTGTTATTTGCTGGCCAAGGATTCCTTTTTTTTTTTCTTTCTTTTTTTCTAATGAAAGGGTGACTGAATCTTTTTTAAAAAGGTGATTGAATAAGGCTTCCATTTGTTTGATGATCCATTCTAGAAGATACCTTATGTCCTGGACTTGATAACTTCTCAGCACTCTCACCTACGTGGCACTATTGCAATGCCCCAACTTTGCACAAGTCAGCCTAGGTCCCACTTGCACTACAAGTGCTAGATCCCAAAAATAGCTAGGATGCAAGAGAACTCAAGAGAAACAAGGGAGTAGAATGGGAAAGCTTGTATTGCACTAGAGGAGATTACAACTTGAGGGGTCCCAAATGAGGGTGATTCCCCTATATATAGGCTCGGGAGCCTTCTAGACACTTAAGTGGCTTGGATTGTATCATGTGACATTCATCCAATTGCCAAGAATATTGTAGGAATTTTCTGGACTCTTCCACACAAGCCTAGCTATCGAAACTTACTAGAGAACCTTGAAACTTTACCATAGTGTAGACAACTCTAGAAAGTTGTTCCGAGTATCAGTATTGTTACATGTATTGGTGATTGGGGCTACGGAAATATGTATTGGTATCATCGATATTCGGAAAAATCTCACTATCTATGGTTAGGGAAACATTGGGAAGGGAAAAGGAGGGAATTTTTCAGTGAAACTTCAAGAGATGTTAAAAGACCCATGTATTGTCGAAAAAAGATCAGTATAAAAAAATATGTATAATATTTGTAGCCAATCAATAGATCAGCCAACACTCATTAATATATAAAATTTCTGCATTAATTAACAGTGAAGAACACATATTTTTCAATGTGAAAATAAAAATATTAGGATTTCACCAATTCTTCCTAATTTTCACTTAAATGTTAATTTTTTCGCTAAAAATCCATATCAATATTATGAGAATAATGCATAGGCATGGATTTTCATTGCCACCCATACTAACATAAAAAATAAAAATAAATAAAAGTTTCTATAGATTTTTTGTCACTTTTGAGTTATGGGCTGTCTTTGTTTCAAGTCGAAATTTCTCCTAAACTCCAAACTTTGATTCAATAAAAACCAAGAGTGATTGAAATCACCTAAGGAACAAAATTTTAGAGAAAAATCCCCAAAAAATGGAGATTTTTTGGGTTTTGGAAAATTTTCCAATTTTCTGTCAAATTTTTTTGCCTACTTTCGGATGTTTCCCTGGTATCAGGATGCTATCGATGGTGTCACCAATACTCGGGAACTTTTATAAGGGATTCTTCTCAAAATATCGCAGATATTATTGAAAATATTGGCAATATTTGAAAAATTTTAAACTACCAGCAGTTTCGGTATCTCTGACCTGCTGATACTGATAATTTGGACGATATTATCGATAATATCACTGATATTTGGAACACTGCTATACAAATCTATTCTTTTCTGCTATGCACAAGCTTCTTGTGTACAAAATGTTCAGAAATGGCTGTCTTTACATTAGCCTCCATGCCTATGACATTCAACTGACCAAAGGGATGACAGGAGTGGGAAAAGGGGGCAACAAACTGCCCATTCCATTCAATGAAGAAAACTCCCAAATACATGTACGGACAAAAGGAAAACACACAAATGCTTGGATTGTTGGTGTCATGGTGGGATCTGTTCCATGCAAAAATAAAATAAAACCCACACCCTTCAAGTTCATAATAGCCTCTTGTATTATTCAATTCAAGTACAATACTGATGATCTGTGGTAGTAGGCTAGGAAGCAGTGGTGGGTGATCAAAGTGACATAATTTTAGCAAGTGAGGCTTTTTATCCCATCTGCCAAATAGGTTTAGACTCTGTTTGGGGTAGTGTGCAAATTGTTATCGTGCTCTATTTAAATGGCGCTGACTTTTAAATTGATATTGGTCTATGTTCTCTTTTAGAAAGCAGAAGCCATGTTCAACATTGAGCAGAACAACTAGTTTGAAATGGTGAGCTCAATGTGGTGGTTTCAAGCCTGTAGCTTGCTGGTAGACAGGGCTTGTTTCAACATTGAGGCCTTGGGTTCAATACCAACATGCCTATCAAAATCATCATCATCATCATCTTAGCCTTATCTCAACTAATTGGGGTTGGCTACATGAATCCTTTTCTGCCATCCACTCTATCAAAGACCATAAGTTTAGTTAGACCATAGGTCATCAACTCTTTACTTACTACCTCTACCCATGTCCTTTTGGGCCTTCCCCTTTCACTTTTAGAAGCTTCAGACTTGTACGAACTCACTCGTAACTGATACAGTCCTTGGTCTCCATTGCACATGGCCAAACCATGTAAGTTTACTTTCCCTCATCATGTTACCTATTGGTGCTTCTCCTAAATACCCATGAATGCATTCATTTCTAATGCTATCCTTGTCTTGCCACTCATCCATCTCAACATCCTCATTTCAGCTACACTCATCCTATGGACATGTTGTTCCTTGACTCCTCAACATTGTCCCGTAAAGCATGGCTGTTCTTATAGCCATCCTATAAAATTTCCCTTTCAGTTTGAGTGGTACAATCAAATAAAACTCCAGAGCTAGGTCTCCATTTCTTCCACCCACTTGAATTCTATAGGCAACATCCTTTGCAATCTCTCCACTCATGAATTGTCAACCCAAGATATTGGAAGTGGTCATTTTGGGAAACTTCTGGGTCAGCAATGTTTACTAATTCCCCGTTCCCACTCATATTGTTACTATAGTTGCACTCCATATACTCTGTTTTAGACCAACTAATTTTAAATACTTTAGATTCTAAAAGACCTCTCCATAAATCTAGCTGTGTTTATGCCCTCCCTCACTTTTCAATCAAAACTATGTAATCTGCAAACAACTTACACCTGTGGGATCTCTTACTGCAAATGCATCGTTAACTTGTCCATAACCAGTAAGGTAAGGATTGTTCAATGTCGACCCTGGTGCAAGCTATAGTAATTGGGAACTCACTTGTCTGATCTCTCAACTAGTGGCCCTCACATTCGTTACTGCTCCCTCATACATTTCCTTATTCATATCAATATATCCTATTGAAACTCCTTTCTCTCCCAACACCCATCAGATTAGCTCTCTAAGGACCTTATGTAAGCTTTCTTTAAGTCGGTAAAAGACAATATGGAGATCCTTCCTCATCTCCCTATATTTCTCCATTGATTGCTAAGTAGGAAATAGCTTCAATGGTAGACCTCTTTGGCATTAAACCAAACTGATTTTCTGGTATATTCGTCTCATGCCAGTCTTTGCTCAATCATTCTTTCTTGAAGTTAAATAGTATGGTTCATAAGTTCAATCCCTTGGCAGTTGGTTCAACTCCGTATACTTTTCCTCCATTCACCTGGCATTTTCTTTGATCTTACAATTTTGTTGAATTACTTTGTCAACCAAAATAGTCCAATATCTCCCATACACTTCCAAACCCCAATTGTTATACCATTTGGTCCAAGGGCCTTTCCTGTTTTCATCTTTCTCAAACCTTCTTTCACTTCAGATATCCTAATCTTATGTAAGTATGGACTTTGACTTCGTTTGAGTTTATGGTTCCTTCTATCTTTATGCTCTCAAGAGATTATCCTTTAATGAGTTCTAAAAGTGGCTTCTCCACCTTTCATTAGTCTCATTGAAAATAGCTTACCTACCAAAAAAAGAATAAAAGATAACAAAAAGTGAGCTCAAGCGAAGAGCTGAAATAGGTGCCATGGCCATTCTGCTCAATGTACACGTACTGAGTCTACTGACTTCAGTATGCAGCTTTAATCACTGTTGCTACTCATAGTAAACCAAAAATTGTTTCTTTGACGCAATGGCCATTCCATGTAATGTACAGATACTAATGAATGCAACCTGTAAGCTAATGCAAAGAGAGATCGAATGGAGAAGAACAAAAGAGAAAAGATGAGAATGCAGAGAGAGAAAGGGCTGAAGTTAGGGTTCATGCCCCCTCTCACCTTCTTTTATATTATGAAAGTTTTATAATTACAAAAGTGTTAATAATAATAAAAGCAAAAATTACCTCTACGTCCTATACCAAAATAACCTAATTGGGCCTATGTAAGCCCATGTTGCATTTTTTGATCCCCCCTAAAGCTAGAGCATATATATTGTCTATGCAAGCTTGGAATATATATATGTGTGTGTGTGTGTGTGTGTGTGTGTGTGTGTGTGTGTGTGTGTGTGTGTGTGTGTGAGCATATATATTGTCTATGCAAGCTTGGAATATGTGTGTGTGTGTGTGTGTGTCGACTTTGATGTATTTAATGCTTTCATAAACTGGATTGTTTGCTATGTATGAAGCGGCCTGATTGTCATAAAATAATTGCATAGGTAATTGCACTGTAAATCCCATTACTTGCAACAATTTTTTGGTCCACCTTAACTCACAGGTCGTATGAGCCACTATGTACTTGGGCACTTGATCGGGCCACCACACTCTGCTTCTTGCTCTTCCATGTGATTAGATTTTCTCCTACAAATGTACAATATCTAGTAGTGGATCGTCTATCTGTTAAGGAACCTGCCCAGTTTGCATTTGAATATCTCGTGACCCGAAGATCACCATTTCGTGTATACAAAATTCCTTGACCTGGTGTTCCTTTAAGGTTATGCAAAATTCAAATAATTACTTCCATGTGAGGTACTCTCCGGGAACTCATGAATTGGCTTACCACACTCACTACATAGGATACGTCTAGTCGAGTAATAAGTACATAAGTTTTCCAACCAATCTTCTGTACCTTCCTGGATCCTCCACTATATCTTCTTGATCACTTTACATTATGATTAGGATCCATTGGAGTGTCAATTAGCTTGGTCCCAATAAAACCCACCTCCATAAGTACCAGAACATATTTCTATTGAGATCATTGTTATCAAATGCGATCGCATATGCGCATACTTTTGATCAAATCGCATATGCCATGATGGCATATGCGATCCTGGCAAGTATGCCATGGCATACTTTTGTATGCGATAAATATGCGATCGCATACTGCATATGCGATCGCATATTTCCCAATAGCCAAGAGTGGAAGATTTTTATTTTTTCAAATTGGAGAACTTTTGCCTATAATTAGGCACTCATATCCCCTCCATTTTCACTATTCTTTACTCCAAAGCTCTAAATCTCTTACTCTTTCTCTTTTACACCTCTTTCTTTCTTACTATAATCTCTTTACAATTATTTCAATTATGTTTATTTTTTGTATTTTATAAGTTGTGCTTACTTTTTGTAAATTGAGTTGTAAGTTATAACTTGTAAGTTGTTTCAAGTTATCCATTTATCATTAAAATTTCTTTCTTCGAAGTTTATAATAATTAATTATCTTTTAATGTAGCTTGTTAATTGTTTTGTTAAAATTTATATAATATAAGTAATTAAATATATCACTTAATGAAACACACAAACTATAATGAAATAATTAAAATAACCCAATCCAATCATGTGTACTAATTAGACAAGTTTTTCCTCTTTTTTTTTTTAAAAAAAAAAGAATTTTTAGAATTTTTAGTTTTTTTTTTTTTTGAAAAAAAAATATGCCATGGCATATGCGATTGTGCGATCGCATATGCGA
>JAJHSJ010000005.1:76355046-76420080 GCA_021015155.1 Magnolia officinalis
TTAATTTAATAGAGGTTCCTTGGACCTCCAAAACTCAGATGGATTTATAAATCTGGATTTCTGGTTACTTTTTATCACCAAAAAAAAAAAACAGAGTACCCCACAAGCACAAATGCGAGTTGACTTGGCATAATCGATGAGCACCCTAGTTGAACACTTCATATAATGCACACATCACCTTAGACAAAAGAATTAGCTCACACATCCATTACTTCAACCAATCATGAAAAAATATAGTCACGAACTAGGCATCCAACATGGGCAAACAATCCGTACATTTGCCACGATCACACATGAGGTGATATCATTCAACAAGCTGATGCCTTAATTCCCCATGCACACATGGACCATTAAAAAAGTCCGGCACATAAAAGAAACAAAAAAGAAACCCTAGGTTTCTTAAGAAATTATCAACACAAACAAGATAAAGGACACCGAGGAATAAAAGAAAAGAAATAAGAAGAATTGGAGAAGGATCAGAAATGACAAAGCTGTGATACCATGTAAACTAGTGGAAAGAGAGATGGAATAGAGAAGAAGAAAGAGAGAGGAGAAGAGAATGCAGAGAGGGGAGAAAGGGCTGAAGTTAAGGGTTCACCCGGCCATTAATAACCAAAATAATCCATTTCATATCACATCAATTAACACAACCTAAATAACTGTTGCTCTTGGATAGCAGAGAAGAAGCCATTTCGTTAACTTTGGTATTCCCACCTTATCTTTTGCCTAAAGAAATGCACACTCACAATGCTAAAACTAATCAGATTATCTAACTGCTTTGGCACTAGTCAGTAGATCTCTTACCATGGGAAAAAGTGTTATTAGTTCAAGTTTCATGTATAGTTGTGATGAATAGTTTTTTCTATATCTTGTGATTGATTCCTGGCTTTTGACAGGAGAATCGACAATAACAGTAGAGGGCCCAAGAGGACAGAGGTCAAGAAGCTTTACACTGGAAGAAGCAACTGATACCATACTGTTCTGCAGTTCCATCATTCACGATTTGGCTTACGAAGCTGCAGCCATTGCGATGGAAAAGGATTCAGCTCCCCTTGAGGGTTCTCGGCCAACAGTTACTATCTTGGGTAAATCCGATTCTAACAGAAAAGAGCCCCGTGGCAAGACTTCTAGTAAGCGGACACCGAAACCTCATAAGGCAAGGCAGAGGCGGTTGGACACAACAGACGTGAAGGCCCCATCAACCAAGGCGGAGAGCAATGTGAAAGCCCAAGAGCCATTGGCCCATGATTCAGTGGTTCCGAACAAGGTTGACAGTACGAAACCACTAAAGCTGGAATCCAAGTGCAATTGCACAGTCATGTGAGTGTCTCTATCCATCCGGAGCATGATCCGGAGGCAATTACATAATTTTTGTAATGGAACTGCTCTCCTCTCCTCTATTTGAGGGCGAGGAGGGTTTGTACTTTTAGAGTTTTTCTTTCTTTTTCTTTTTCTTTTCCTTTTCTTTCTTTTTTTCTTTTTTGTTTTTAATGTTTGCCGGGGCGGCACATATATGCCCCACCAGTTTCCTCTCCTTCCGATTTATTTGTAAGAAACACCACATTGCGTTGGTGACATAATCTTGTAAAAATTATTGTCTACAGGTAATTTCCACGATGAATCAGAGCTTTGTGGCTGCTCTTTGCTGCCTTTTTTTTTTTTTTTTTTTTTTTTTTCATTTTTTTTTTTAATAAATTTTATTTGTTTTCTTTGGTTACAGTTTTTTTCTGCTGTCGTTCTGTTAGCTTCATGAAAGAAAATGATGCAGATTCTGCCATTTTGGGGGCACTTCTGTTTGTGTGTGTGTGTGCATGTTGAGCCTGGGGCAACAAAAGGCCGCATGAAAAACAAACACGGTCAAATAAAGAACAATTGTATGTATTTCTTCATAAAAGGCTAAAAGACAGTGATTGCCGACTGGCCAACAAAAGAGGCCCACCTTGATGTATGTCTTATGTCTATATTGTCAATCCAATTTGCCAGATAATTTTAGAGTCTGAGTGATGCAGGATGATAGAAACTATCCTAGGATGCAAGATGAGAGATCAATTACACATTAATTTCAGCAATCAATTACGTAAAATCAAGTATGTTCTTATAATAAATTTAGAAATTTAGATTTATAACATGAAGATCTAAGGTTTTCACATACATGGTGCACGAAAATATAAAATACTTCAAGAGTGGCCCACTTGAAAGTAGGGACTTTCAATCTAGCGTGGGTACTGTAACAATCACTTGGATAGATAATGATGCAATCAAAATTATGATTTTGGAAAAGTTTCACAAAAATAAAAAATCAAATTTTGATTAGAGTTTTGGATTCACTGATGGAAATTTAATGATGGAGTTTTTAGGGATACAAAGGATTTAGGATTTAGAAGGTTGCAATGGAAAGGAAAAGAGAAAGACGAGAAGAAAAAAAGAAAAAAAAAGAAAAAGAATACCTTTTGAATAAGAGAGATGAATGATATAAGAAGAAAATTACGTTCTGAAGAAGATGAAGAGGAAGGATCTACCTTGGAGAATCCACTACCAAATAAGCTTATACCCTTACACAATTCAATTGGAAGGGAGAGTTTCTCACAAACCTTAAAAAAACAAATGAAGAAAATTCATTCACACAAGAGAGCTTCTATCTTCTTTTTTTTCTTCTTAAATCTACACTAAGGTTGAAACTCTCCCTCCTCCCCATGATTTTATAATTAAAAATTCAACGTAATTACAACTATGCCACTCACTTAAGTAAAGTGGCCCATCATCCAAAATAAGAAAACTAAAACATTTATTATCAATCACAACCATCAAATAAAATTTTAAAATAACAAAAAAACATAAATAAAGCAATATCAAATCTAAGGGGCTCAAATTAGAAAGATCTGATGGCTTGATCGACAAGATTTGATGGTCGGATCGACACGAAATAGAAATCCTATTACTAAAATGGTCTCCTAAGCAGTTCACATGCATCACCCCAAAGTGGTGTCTTCCTGATGCACGTCCAATGCATGTGGGGTTTTCAAAATTGCCCGGCGAGCTCCATCTGGAACTCGCTTCCCATCAATAAAGAAAGTTGTGTTGATGTGGGTGGTCGTTTTCATCTTTGGTACACTCGAGTAGGTCCTCTGATGTCCTCATCAATTCTCTCCGGCTGAAAAGAATTCGCCACTGGTGAAATAAAGTTATGATAACGCTCGAGGAAATCAAGATCAATACACTGGAACTCTGCCTCTGTAATCTAAGTGTTGTCTGACTCCGGCCTGTTCTTTCATTTCACAAGGTATTTCTGATATCTTCCCTGGCGGGTAGAAATCGCTTGGTGGTCCAGAACACCCTTGATCTCTTCTTTCCAACCAGGTAGTGATGGAAGAGAAGGCAATGGGTGGGAAGTAAAGTCCAGTGAGGGCCATGGGCTGAGGACAGGGTCAAGAACACCATCATTTGGAATAGGAGAAATGTTTGCAGGATGGCTAGAAGATAGATGTGTGGGTCTGTAACAAGGCACAAGGTCCTCCACATTGAATGTTACACTAATGTCCATGTCAGATGGAAGATCCACCACATACGCATTAGGGCCCACTCTTGTCAAAATTTTACATGGACTTGCACTACGGGCATGCAATTTTCTCATGATTCCCTGTAGGAATTGTTTAAGCCTAATTCTGACCATGACGTAGTCGCCCACCTGAAACTCCTTAAACTTATGATGTGAATCTGCAAAGATTTTATAATGTTGATTACTAGCATTAATGCGCTTCTTGATCTCACTATGTAAATAATGAATAAGTCGTGCAAATGCCTCTGCGGACTCAAATGACCTATGTGAAACGGACTTGGGTATGAGATCTATAGGCTCATTGGGGTTCATTCTGTAATGAGGAAGGTTTGGGAGAGTCAACCCGAGGACAAGATCAATAGCATGCTGAATGTCCCTCATAGGTGGAAGCTCATTTGGGAGGTCGTTAGGAAAGACATCAATGAACTCGTCTATCACCGAAATCACCTCACTAGGCAATTCTACACCAACTTGGGGTGAAGCTTCTCTAGTCACGAGGGCATACACCTTTGAATCCTCCTTGGTCTCTCTTTCAAATTCTTTTGCGTTAATGATATGAAAAGACTTATGTTTGGGCTTCCTCGAAGTTCCAGGATCACCCTTCTTGGTGATCTCCTTCTTTCCAGTAAGCTCTTGGGTGGAAGTGGATTCAATCTAATTTTCTTACCCTCAAACATGAACGTACAAATATTCGAGCAATCAAATATTGTAACGTCCAAGTCAAATAACCAGGGCCTACTCAAGATGATGTGACCGACATTCATGGGAACCACATCACACCACAATGAATCTTTTACGACCCAAACTGGATGGGAACACAACATCGCTGTGAAACCAGAATGGAGGACTCATCAACCCACAACACTCTGTAGGGTTGAGGGTGAGACTTGGCTTTTAAGCCAAGTCAACTCACGGTGCTAGTAGAGACCATATTGGCACAACTGCCACTGTCCACGATCACTTTACAATTCTTTTCTCCACACTTGTTATAAGTGTAAAATATCGTGTTCCTACTCCAATCATCATTTTCTTTAGCTTAGGTAAGGGCGCATCTGACTACTGTGAGAGTGTGAGTCTCATAATCATCAAACTCGTCATCACTAGCACCAATATCAGGCTCATGTTCCTCTATGTCGCAATTGTCATCATCATCCTCATCTGCCTCATCTATTATAAGAGCTTTACCTCTTTCTTTGTTTGGGCATTCCTTTGCGAGGTGACCATAACCATTGCAATGAAAACACTGCATGTGCTCATTTCCCTTCGAACTAGTGCTGACGGGATCCCCACCTTTAACATCTCTGTTATAGGTGGGAGCACCAGTTGGGGCTTTAATTTGGCTCCCAAGGTTAGGTTTGACTCCCTAAGGAGCAACCTTGCCATTGGAATCACCCCCACCTTTAGCATCTCTGTTATAGGTGGGAGCACCAATTGGGGCTTTAGTTTGGCTTCCAAGGTTAGGTTTGGCTCCCTAAGGAGCAATCCTACCATTGGAATCACAAGACCTAAACCACCTTATGGTTGGTTACACTAGGTATCGTTCAAGCTCCTCTACTCTAAGCTAGGCCTCCTCTAGTGTACCAACATCATGAGGGATGAGCTCACACCTAATCTCAGGGCGCAAGCCCGTCCTAAAACGAGACAGGGTCATAACAGGGGACTCATTGACATCAAATCGTATCATGTACTTCTCGAATCTCTCGATGTAATCCAATACAGACATAGACTCTTACCTCAAGGACTGCCGTTGGTCTAAAAGATGATCATGGTAAGAGAGTGGGATATATTTTTCTTTAAGAATTTCTTTCATCTCAACTCATGATGTAATGGGTTCATCTCCACGTTGCTTGCATCGACTTTGACGCTCTTCATAACCATATCCTCAAGGTCGTAACGATTTTGCAACTCTCTACAGGGCGCATGAGCGCACGGTCCTACATGACCTACTCTCTTACCAAAGTTCCTATTACGACCCCTAATGGGTTCAACTGGGACTGGACCCTCCTCAACTGGGTCCTCATCTGTTGGCTCTCCTGCTAGAGACTGGTGGTCTCCCCATTGACAGGGGTACCATGAGAGGTAGCATCTAGCCGCGTGATATGCTGGTTGCAGGCAGTCAATTGCGCGACAGTGGTCTTATTGTGCGTCTCAATGGCCGTCAAACGACAGTTAATCCTTTCGAGAGCCTCAACAATCCGATCCGGATTCATGGTGGGGAATATATTAAAACCACGACATGTTCGCGTTTGCATACAGTAAACAACCCTAATGAGAAACAACCTAGATGTGTGTGTGTGTGTGTGTGTTATATGATGAATGCGATGCGAAAATCAAATTTGATGATGTCCAATGTGACACTATATGATGCACATGTACTTTATGTATGATGACCCTACATACCTTAAACCCTATTGACAACTTTGGAATGATTCTAATAAGGCTAAACTGAAAATTCAGCAACTAGGTATCTTAAAAGTCACTAAATCTGAAAATTCTAGCAATATAGGGCTTTGAAAACACACAAACAGAAAATTCAACAAGCTATATGTGATCTATATGCTCTATTATGGGTATGAAAATTTTGTCGAACACCTACCCTAGGGTAGACCTAAGCTCTAATACCAAATTTGATGCAGGATGATGGAAAGTATTCTAGGATACAATATGAGAGATTAATTACACATTAATTTCAGCAATCAATCATGTAAAATCAAGCATATCCTTATAATAGATTTGGAAATTCAGATTTGTAACATGAAAATTCTAGGTTTTCATATACACGGTGCACGGAAATATAAAATAGTTCAAGAGTGGCCCATTTGGAAGTAGAGACTTTCAATCTAGCGTGGGTAGTGCAACAACCATGTGGATAGATAATGATGTACGCAAAATTCTGATTTTGGAAAAGTTTCACAAAAATAGAGATAAAAAAAATCAGATTTTGATTAGGGTTTTGGATTCACGGATTGAAATTTAAGAATGGGGTTTTAAGGATTCAAAGGATCTCGGGTTTAGAATGTTGTAATGAAAAGTAAAATAGGAAAACAAGGGAAGAAAAAGAAGAATACATTTCGAAGAAGAGAGATGAAGGATGTAAGAAGAAAAATACCTTCTGAATAAGATGAAGAGGAAGGATGTACCTTGGGGAATCCACCACCAAACAAGCTTTTACCCTTCCACAATTCAATTGGAATAGAGGGTTTCTCACAAACCTTGAAAAACAATGAGAAAAATTCTTCAACACCAACAGAGCTTCTCTCTTCTTCTTTTTAAAAAAAAATTTTTTTTTTTTTTTCCAAATCTCCACTAGGGTTGGAACTCCGAACCCCCCCCCCCCCCCCCCCCCCCCCCCGTAGTTTTTGTAATAAAAAATTCAGAATTAAAAATTTAACATAATTACAATTATGTTACTCACTTAAGCGAATTAGCCCATCATCCAAAATAAGAAAAATAAAACATTTATTATCAATCTCAATCATCAAATAAATCCTAAAAATAACAAAAAAAAAAAAAAAACATAAAGAAAGTAAAATCAAAGTCCAAGGGTCCCAGATTAGGAAGATTTGGTGGCCCGATGGCCTGACCGATAAGATCCAATGGTCGGATCAACACGAAATAGAAATCTTATGACTAAAATGGTCTCTTAAGCAGCCCACATGTATCATCCCAAAGTGGGGTCTTCAAAATAGCCCGGCGAGCCCCATCTGAAACTCACCTCTCATCCACAAAGAAAATTGCACTAATGTAGGTGGTCGTCTCCGTATCTGGTACACTCGAGTAGGTCCTCTGATATCCCCATCAATAAGCTTAAAAATGTAGCAGATCCAAATCTCAAGTGGACCACACCACAGGAAACAACGGTGATTAACTATTAAAAACTTCTCAGGGGGCCACAAAAGTTTTAGATCAAGTGGATATTTGTGTGGTCCTTTCATTCGGTTCTTTGTGACCTTCTCAACAGGTTGGCTGAGAAATAAAAATTCCAGTGGCCCTCAAGAAGTTTTTAATGGTGGGCGTTCAATCACCACCGTTTCCTATGGTGCAGTCCAATTGAGATTTGGATCTGCTGCATTTTTGGGCTCATATCCTAAAATGATCTGGCAAGATGGATGGACAATGTGTATATAAGACACAAATCAAGGTGGACCCACAAGGATCCACCAAAGCTGCGTCCAATAAATGTAGGATTTCTACTTAAATATCAAATAAACTCAAATTATTGAAATCCTCTCGTTACCTCTGGTGGTTGATGAATTCATTTTTGTTGCCATGGATTCCAGCTTATCACAAAGGTTATGTTCTTGAAGATTTTTAAGGCAGCCATAGTAAGTTGTGCATCTTACTTATCAAATGAACGTTTGGATCACATATATGACCCCATATCCAACTGCTACATATAGTCACTATGTAGCCCACAACAGCTTGTGTAGAGTTGTACACGAGTCGAGTTCGAGTCTCAGCTCGACCGCACCATGACCCAAGCTCAAGCTTAGCTCGACTCAGTCTTCGAGCTCACCCTCTAGCTCACCTCAGCTCACTGGTTCAAGCCAAGTTGAGCTGCGGTCGAGTCGGGTCGAGTGAGCTATTCGAGTCGAGTCAACTTATATGATTTGTTTAATATTATTTTACAACTTATTATAAAATAATTAAAATGATAAAAATCAAGATTGTTAGAACTGAGACAAGTGCAATGGCAGTGCATAACAAGTTATTACAAGCTACTAAATAACAATATGAGAATGTTTGTTACTAGAAAATTATAAACTCACTCAAAATTCATCAACATCTTGTTAATATGGTCCATATGAGGAACGCCTTCTCTGCCGATGAAAATAATAGAGTTATCAACTTCATCTGAACCCAACCCATCATCATTGTTTTCGTCATTCTATCCACTTGATGCGTTTTTAGTTTCATAGATGACGGGAAATATATTTGTATATCCAAAGGTGTTATCTTCTCCTTGGTAATTATTTACTTCTTCTGAATCAAAAGGTGATGGAACTTCACCATCATGTTCCTGTATAGATTTAGCTAACTTTTTCAATCCTTTTTTATGAGCCAATTTATAAGGAGTTATCAACATCATATAGAATGAGGAGAACCTGGAGAAAAACTTTGATGTTTTGCAACACTTCTTTATTTCCATACTCGGCCCTACCTGACATCATGTTATCTTAGAGGACATCGATATGTAGATTACTTCACCCATTCCCTATTTATCTTCAAGGCAAGTTTTAGTTGTTCTTCTTCCAAAGCTTTTAATCTGTCATTTTTCTCTTCTTCTTTCTTACTAATTCATTGCACTCTCTTTATTTCTGAATCTTTATCTATTATAATAGGCTTGTTATTGTATTTTTTTATGGCTAGTTGAATTTGGTGTAGAGGGGTGGGATTTTTCTTATTTGAGTCCAAGAGAGCCTGGAATAAAATTCGTACTTCATGCGAGGCATTAGGACATAGTTTTACGTCTCCTCCCCGATTAAATAAGTGCATTCTTAGTCGATTTGTTTTGTTTAGAATTTGTCTCCACACAAATAACATTTAATTTTCATTCTTCAAGATGTTGGAGAGTAGACTTAGGTACTATAATCTCAAATGTCGGCGGATGGGTCATCAGATGACATTTATGCACAAGGACTTTTGTTAATAAATAATTACATTTTTAGGTGAAGTCATGAAGCCAATATAATTTACAAGAAATAAATTATATAGTATGTTCAAAATTTCAATGTCAATGTCAAGTACTCTACTCCAAAAATAACAGAAATTAAAGTCTTATAGAACAAGTAATAAGATCAAGATGTGTAAAAAATTAAAAACAACGTTTAAACTTTAAATATATGAAGGCGTAGTGTCAGTCTCGTCTAGACTCTCGATCTCGCCCTCTTCATTCTTCTCTTCATCAAATGAATAGCCACTGCAAACTGGACGCAACCAATCTTATTTACAAATGAGGGCTTCAATTGTTTTAGGTGCAAAAGAGCTTCTATACTTGTTCACCACCCTACTACCAGTGCTAAATGCAAACTCTGATGTCACTGTTGTCATCGGAATTGATAAAATATCTCGAGCCATCAACGATAGTGTAGGATATTTTTCTTCACGACCTTATGTATTCCACCAATGTAAAACGTCAAAGTCTTGGCTGGAGACCTTCACGACTAGCTCCTTGATATATACATCTAATTTTGACTCGTTTGTTTGTTGACTCACTTCATCTTGTTCTAAGGCTGAGAAGTACTCATCAAGAAAATTATCAACACCTACAAACAAACTGGAGCCATGTTCATACATGAGTTGTCCTGACTTGTGGTAGAATTACCCACATAAGAAGAGTATAATTCTTCAATCGCCACATGAACACTAGATGTTTCAATTGTTGTCCTGTCAAACAAATAAATCTTCTTATAAACATAACTAACTAGTCCCATTTTGTAACGAGGATCAAGTACAACAGCTAAAGCCATCACTAGGTTACATTCGCTCCGGTAATTTTCAAATTTCACTTGCATGCTTAGCGCCATATTCTGAATATAATCTGACCTGTTGTGACACTTCTCTGAAGAGCATCCTTAATCTTCCAAAGCTTTGGAAGAAATAGATTTACCATTGGATATTTATCTTCAAAAAATAACTTCGTGCAGTCATAGTAAACTCGAAGAAAATTACAAACATCTTCAACTCTTCTCCAATTATCTTCATTAGGTAACCAAGCATATGCTTAATCACGAATCGTAAATTATGAAAATACAATTTTTAACTCAACTGCCTCATCCAACATTTCTTAGGTTGAATTCCTTGGGTGCACACATCTAACTTTAATGTTTTTTGTGTTCCATCATTTAAACGTTAGAGTATGTCATTACAGATACTAAGTCTTAGTGATGACCCCCTTATATACTTCACGCTCTCTCTTATGTTCTTAATCGTTTCGTCAATTATTTTTAACCCATCTTACACAATTAGATTAAGAATGTGATCACATCTAACTTGAAAAACTTTTCCCCCAAAATAAAGATTCTCTGCTGTCTTGAATTGGCTCCGCAAAAAAAATAAAAAATCACAACATTATTTGTATATGCATTATCTAGTGTAATTGAAGATATCCTACTTTTGATGCCTCATTCCTGAAGACAATTGTATATGCAGTCTGAAATAACCAAACCAGTATGAGGGGAAGGAATGTGGCGAAAGTTTAAAATTGTCTTACGTAGATTCCAATTTGCATCTACATAGTGTGCAGTTAGCGACATGTACCCATTTCTTTGGTTGGATGTCGTCCATAAGTCTAAAGTAAGACTTATACGTGAGGCTGATGATAGAATGACTTTCATCTTTGTCTTCTTATTCATATACATCTTCATGCATTCTCTTTTCACCATGACCCACAAACACTTCTCAAATTTGGGATTTAAGTATCTGCTCCATTCGCTAAAAACTATGATCTCTATAAATCTAAATGGTTTATCCTCAACAATAACTATTCTTGCAAACCACTCTTTCAGTTTGTCTTTTTCAAATTTATAAGTGATGAGAGCAGCTTGAATGTCAGAGTCGCTTCCTCCAAATGAGGCAAATGAGAGCAATTGTTAGCTTGAAAGTGGGATTTTTAAGCTCTAAGCATAATTAATATTGTATCTACGATAATATGAAGTTGATCCCCCATAATGCTTTGTGAATGTTGATTGGCGATACTTACATCTAACCTTGATAACACGGTTCAAACATTCTTATACCTCAATCTCTTCAAAATCGTCCCAAATTGCTGATTTTTCTTTTTTTCCTTTATTGAACGTATCTAAATTTAAGTTTTTCTCATCTCGTTCGACATCAATAGTTAGAGGGGATGTGGCATATGCACCCAGGGGTGTACATCGAGTCAAACCAAGTCGAGCTGGCCTCAGCTCGACTCGACTCTGTCCTCGAGCCTGACTGGCCAGCTCGGCTCAGTTCGATCAACAGCTCGGGCTAGTTCGAGCTGAGTTCGAGCCAAGATCGAGCTGAGTTTCCCTGTACAACATTTCCACAAACACCTGGACTGCATCTTCAAAATCCCACTGTATGTAAAATAAAAATAATGGTTTTACAGGTATTTTATCAAACACCTTCTAAGCAGTATAAAAAAAAGAAAAGAAAAAAGGGTATTTGTTTCATGTACATTCCTTCCTTGCTACCAGCCACACTTCATTGAGTCATTTCATCAAACACTTGGTGAGCAACATTAATAGCAAAGTAACCGAGTCACCGAACTGATTCGATCCGAGTTCGATTCGAGCTAGATTCGATCTGAGTCGAGTCGAGCTGGGGCTAGCTCGAACTTGGCTTGAACTCATTTTCGAGCTCAAAAAATCAAATCAACGCGGCTCGAACTCAGCTTCGATCCTAGTTGAGTCGAGCTTTTTCAAGTCGAGTCGAGGGAGCTAACCGAGCTAGCTCAGTTCGTGTACACCTTTATATGCACCAACACCAAGGGTAGTAGGGACATCATCACTAGCTATCTTAAAATATTTATAATAATTATAAAAAAAAAGACGCATAAGATATGTGAAGTTGGAAGGTGTGATTGTAAATTTGTAATATGTGATTTATAAGTAGGCATTTTCTAAAGTCTTCTAAATTTTAATTTTACTTTTATCTCATTCAGTAATATATCAAGTACTTTACTCACACAATTTACATTCGAGTCAAAAATTTGACAGCATCTCCCCATAATTCTCCAAATATATGTAAAAATTCTCTACTATTTGAGTGTCATCACCATTATTTGTTATTCACAGAGGGGAGGCAGTCAATCGGTTGAGAACCATATATTCAGAGAATAAATTGGGTTGATGCATCGACTCTCGAACCCTATGTAAATTGTGTAAGTAACATTAAGGTACATGATATATTACTAAATTGTTTAACTTGGACAATTTAAGAATGCACATATATAAAGAATATCAAACCAATAATTGATTTGAATACAATTTATTGTATATGAACTCTTAAACAAGTAGGTAGATTATTAAATTCATTTGTTAAGTGTGTCAAGTGTCAAGTGGAGTCGCTCTAAAACTAATTGATTTTTGTTTAATTGAAGTATACAACTATAAATCATATATTTAATATATAATTTGTAATTGAACACTTGAATTAAGCATAAATCAAATTCAAGTAATCAAATACAAGTTATACAAGTTTATAATTTCTCAAGTAATCAAGAATCATATCCAAGTAAATTACTTTAATAAAATACAAATCAATTACTTAAAGTAAATTAGAATCAAATTCAAGTCTACACAAGTTTAGTATTTCTCAAGTAATTAAGAATTTAAATTCAACTATTTAAGTAATCAAAAATCATATCGAAGTAAATTGCTTTAATAAGACACGAATCAATTACTTGAAGTAACCTAACCCGACGTTGCACTAACCCGATGCAACGCAACCCTGACCTAACCCTATGTAACCCAACCTTGGCCCAACCTGACATAATCCAACTCTGACCCAACCAAAACCCTCACCCAACCCGACGCAACCCAACGTTGGCCCAACCCGAAGCTGACCCAACCCGACGCAACCGAACCCTGACCCAACCCAACCCGACGCTGACCCGACTCGACGCAACCCGATCCAACCCGACGTACCCAACCCAAACCCTGACCCAACCCGACGCAACGCAAACCCTGATCCAACTCAATTGCATCATGCAAGGAAAAAAATTCAAAAATGTTACTTGACTTAAAGGATTGAAGGAGAGTAGAGTGATAGAGAGAGAGAGAGGTGGGGTCGCTCTGGTTAGTCCACTCGGCTCATCGGGTGGTGGGGTTTGTTGTCCTACCGCTTGCTCGCACTCGGGTAGGGTAAAAAAAAAAAAGAGGGAAAGTGAAGGGATAGTCGGGTACAATCGGGTTTAGGGTTTTTACTTTTTATTTATATATATATATATATATATATATATTATATATATATATATTATATATATATAGGAGAGAGAGAGAGAGAGAGAGAGAGAGAGAGAGAGAGAGAGAGAGAGATAAAAATTTTTCGACTCGATTTTTTTCGAGATATGGTTTTTGGCGCTCGGCCTGACCCGAACCATATTGCGAGTCGAGTAAGACAGAGCTCAACTAAGTTGATTCAAGCAAGTTTCTCGATATAGCTCGACTCATGTTCAGCTCTAAGCTCATGGGGGCACATTGTAGAAAACCTCTTTCTTGTGATTAGAGTTTAATAAATTAGATTGGATTTTACATCTTTATAATGAATGAAGGTAGAGGGTCCCAAATCACTTTGATGAGGACAATTGATCTGGGTTGTCCATAGTTCCATAACAATTTCATTGTTTACCATGTAAAAATCACACCGATAGAACGATTCTAATCATCCCAGCACTAGCCTATAAAATGGACGGTCGTGATCATTTATGGAAAAATACACCTACCGAAAAATTTGGGTCATCTTTTGGTTGAGGCACATGTTGAGACTCAAATAATGCATAATTTTCCCCATTTATATCTTAGTTTTATGAACATGAATCAGCTTAATGTTCTATTTTACTCATGTATGTGTCGCAAGGTGAATTTAAGTGCTTGGATTAAAAAAGGGTGTTAAAAGCATGGATTTAGTGCTCAAGAATCACCAAGGCAAGGGGTGGATCTTAGGTGACCAAGATTGAAGAATTCACATGCCAAAGATCCAAGAAAACCAAGTGAGGAATGAAAAGAATCGAAGATTTGAAGTAAAGAATCCTGAAATCGTCCTGAAAAGTGTCTTCCGAAACTCCGAAGTCTATTTTGGAAAGCTGCACAACGTGAAGACTATTTTAACGAAACTGTGTAATGAGAAGTCTATTTTGAGAAACAGCGTAAATTAGAGGCAGTTTCTAGAGTTTTCCAACTTTATACCAAAATTGGAGTTCCCCACTTATAAGTAGGGCTTCCTAGGGCATTCCTAGGCATCCCAAAGTAAGATTTAGGGTTTTTAAAGAGTTTTAAATTTTATTAAAGTTTTATAAGTTGTTTTTTTATTTTAGATCTTTTCTATTTGCAATTATTTCTTTCTTGTTGCTTTTTATTTTTACAATTTAATTATGTTTTTCTAAGTTCCTTCTAGCCCAAGCTAGAAGGGAAGCACATGGGTTTAATAATTCTTTAAGTTATGATGATTGATTGTTTTAATGATGAGAAGAATGGTGTATGCATGTTATCTATTGTTTAGGTTATTATTTTTATTATCTTGTGAGATCCATATGTTTCCATCATATGAGATCTATATTTATGGATAGGCTCACCCTGAATCGATCAGATTTCCTAGATAAGAGAGGTTCTCAACCTGTTATATTTCTTTGATTTCATTATCTCATTGATATTGAATTTTTAAAATCATTGACGCTTGAAAATATATATCAATGGTGCAAATCTATGATTTTCTAATCTTTTATATCATTTATTTAAAATCTTTAAATTGTTTTCCGATTAGGCTGACCATAGTGCTCAGATCCTAGTTGTATTATCCAAGTCATCGTGATTTTGGAACATTAACCTATGTGTGGAACTTTGAAGCTTGAGTGTTATTTTAATTCAGTTGAATTACATCCATTCAAAAATTCCAAAATCAAATCATCAGTTTAGTTTTTATTACTTGGTTATGCATTTGATTTTCTCCTTCTCACAATTCATCTCTGTAAGACCCGTATCCTAGCCCGTATCGTTCTATAGGCTTCCGCGGTCCTCCCAGTCGAATTTCGGCGACCCGTGATCCGTTATTGGCATTTGTGCGCGATCTCGAGTCGTGTCCCGTATATCAGAGTCGGCTCAACTCGAAACTTGTACCCTTGCGACCGCGCCGTAGCCGCGGTTTTAATGTCGCGTATTACACGCCGAGGCGAGACCCGGGCTAGGAGATGTGGGCCCACGTTTAGTTTGAGGAAAACACTGCATTTTGTAATCCCAAGAGAATCCATCACATCAATCACCTCACTTGTCAAAGTACACCCATCACTCAACCCATTACTCTATCCCATCCCCAAGCACAAAAGCAACCCCAAAAAGTCAACTTTCCATCACTTCACTCATCCCTCTCCCCATTACTCCATCACTCACACCCATCCATCCTCTCTCTCTCATTTTTCTCCATTTTTCAAGCAAGCAATCCACGTCCAAGCTCCAAGCTCCATATATAGAGCTTGTGTGGCCCACCTTCCTACCTCCTATCTCCACCACCCAAAGATCATCTCGACCGTTGAAATCGTTCCCTTGGAGCTCTAGAGGCTATAGGCGGAAGAAGGAAGAAGAGATCAAAGGTGGGTGTTCATAGTATTTGATTTTGATGTAGGGTCCACATGATTTGAGACTCACTTGATGTATTCATTGTATAGGGAGGGCCCATAGTGGCGGGGTCCCTCCCCTTCTCACGATCTCTCTCCCTCTCTCTTTCCCTTTCTTTTTCCTTGATTGCATGGCCCACCTTAATGTATTATCCTCACCGTCCGATCTTGAGGCCCACCATGTTACTGCCATTTTTGAGACAGATATGGTGAAGGAAAAATACAAATATCCATTTGATCCAAAGCTGGTCGGCCATGCTGCCGTGGACCCCACCTTGATGGATGTATCACATCCATACCGTCCAACCATCTGGCGTCCAGCAGCCTCTGCTGCTGGACCGTGCGAGTGGAAATCAACAAATATCAGTTGATACCAAACTGGGTGAGCCACATTGTCGTGGACCCCACCTGGATGCATGTGTTGATCTAAACCGTCCATCTCTGCTTTGGGGCCAGGCGTGATGCATGGGTTCCATCTGCACCGTCCGTGCAGTGGACCACACCAAGATATATGTGTTTTATCTCCACCGTCCAAATTGTTGGACGATGGGACTACACCATAACTAAAGTGTTTTATCTATGCCGTCCATCACATGGACTCATCACACGTGTGGCATCCACACTGTCCATTGGATGGACGGTGGGCCACTTTGACATATGTATTTTATCCAACCGTCCATCACTAGACGCTGCAGGTCTTCAAAACAACAATAAAAAAAACTGATATAATAATAATAATAATGAGATATATTATAATATATATATAATATATTATGGTGAGCCCAACGTGGGACCCACCTTTGTGGGATGCTGATTGGACGGTGTACCTACACCAGCTATATAGCTGTTGTATTACCGTCAGTAAGTTCCGTGGCCCCATCTTGATGAATGTGGGGTAAAATCCACACCGTCCAGCCCTTTTCAATCTGTGTGGGACCCACCCCACACGTGTTGCACATGTGGAGGTGGGCCCACCAGATGAGGTATGTGTTTTATTCATCCGTCCATCTGGACGGTGGTTGGGTGGGACCCTCTCTGATGTATGTGTTTTATATATATGTCGTCCACCTGTTTTGTCAGCATCGACACCACCATGCTGTATTTATTTCATCCACACCATCCAAATTGTGTTGGACGGTGCTGGACAATGTTTGGACAATGTTGTTACATGGGCCATGTTTGGACGGTGCTGTGGGGCTAACTTGATGTATGTGTTTTATAAACACCATCCATTTGGATAGTGCTAAGTGGGGTGCGCCATGATGTATGTGATTCTCCTCATCGTCCATCTACTAGGGACGGTGGGCCCCTTGATGCATGTATTCTATATCCAGCCGTCTATCGGTCTAGACGGTGAGGCCCACCTTGAGGCATGTGTTGTACACACTTCGTCCCTCCATGGGACCCCCATGATGTACGTGCCTTATCAGCGCCACCCAAGTCCGACCCGTGGACCTCACATGGTGATGTTGATGAGGCCCATTCGATGAGGTCCAATCTAATGTATTTAAGGCCCATTTGGAATGTGCAGGGCCCACCTTAATGTGATGTATTTCCGATCCATTTAGTGAGGCCCATTATGATGTACTTATGATCCATTGTAACGTATTGAGGCCCATGGGTTGTGGCCCAGTGCGATGTATATTGGCCCATATAATGAGGCCCGATGTGCTGTTTAAAGCCCATGTGATGCGGCCCATTATGTTATGTACGAGACCCTTGTGTATTAAGCCTATGTTCGTGGCCCGTTGTGATGTATTTGTGGCCCAGTTGATTAGGCCCATTGTGATATATATTTTTGTCCCATACGATGAGGCCCATTATGATGTATGTGGGCCCATATGTGAGGGCCCATTGTGGTATATTTGAGGCACATGGGTTGAGGCCCATTGTGATGTATTTGGGGCCCATAGGATGTGGCCCTTTATGATGTATATGAGGCCCTTGTAAGAGGCCCATTGTGATACATTTGAGGCCCATGGGATGTGGCCCATCGTGATGTATATTAGGCCCTTTGTGTAAGGCCCATTATGTTGTGTATGAGGCCCTTGTGAGAGGCCAGGGGCCCACTATATGTTAAGCCCTGTGTGGGCCACTACTTGACAACGATGTTGGTTAAATGTCCTCATTGATGGGCAATGATGGTTAAATGTCCACATTGTGACCTTCCCTTAGGCCGATTGTCGAGGCTGATCATCGAGGATGATTACCGAGGCCGATTGCCAAGGCCAATTGCTGAAGCCGATTGCCGAGGCCGATTGTCGAGGCCGATTATCGATACCGATTATGAGTATGTGACAACATTGCATCATGATTCCTACACCTTGGAGCCCACCTTGTGTATATATTGGGCTACATAAGGAAGTCTAGTTTATTACGTGAAATAGAGGGTAAGGAAGCCCACTTATTACATTTAAACTCGGATCCACCTTAGTGGGGGATATTGTGACACTCCATCACTGTGATCACATGTGGGCGGGTGCACGTGGGCAGACACTGAGTGGGAGGGGCATGAGGACCTGAGCGAGATACCAGTGATTGGCAGACTACTGTGCACACTGTGAAGGCAGAACTTTGTCCCACATTGGAAGCATCGTCCGACGTTGTGGTGGTTATAAGTTGGATTCTTTCTTTAACTATCGTGATGCGTTTTAAATCAGTGAACCTATCTTGATATTTGGCCTAGATTCGCCGTCCTTCTGTGGACCCCCATCATTTATATGCATGTTGTGATGGACGATTGATTAAAGTAGATGCCATTGAGCTGAGATGTTTATGAGACTCCTTGTGAGACGGAGTTATCCCCACATGATCGCGCGATCCGCGCAGGTTTGATGTATGGCCTAGATGAGGTTGATGGTATTCGTGGCTCTTCAAGATTTACATATTGCATTGCATCATCGGCATCTGATATTTAGATCTCTATGATTCCGCATTATATAGCTAATCTGTATTGCGTACTCTGATATTGTATGACTCATAGACTTGTCAGTATTTCCACTTACTCTGATATCGTATGACTCATGATCTTGTTAGTATTTTCGATATTGTATGATTATGGCATGGTATTGAATACTTGACACTTACCTTGTGTACACACTTACACCACCTTCTAAGCTTTCTATAAGTTTATGTACGATAGATGCATACAGGTGATGATAGGTTGCAACAGCATTGAGCTTGGAGCATGTAGCTGACTTCTGAAGCTTTAATTTTGATATATGTATTTCCCTTTCAGTATTGTATTTAAATATTTTATTAGTAGATATGTGATGATGATGTTGTCTTTGTGATTTGGGTAAACTTGTGGTTATGCTTATTACAAGATAAAAGTACGTTGAAAAATTCTCCTTGTAGGATCCCAGGATTAGAATCTGGCGTATGGACGCTGTGAGCCGAGAATGGGGTACTACGGAGGCTGTCGGCACCGGATTCAGCGATAGGGAATTTTGTGAGCCCGGTTTTTGAGTTTGGGGCGTGACAGAAGATGGTATCAGAGCCGATAATTGGTACCGATTATGAGTATGTGACAACATTGCATCATGATACCTACACCTTATAGCTCACCTTGTGTATATATTGGGCCCCATAAGGAAGTCCAGTTTATTGCGCGATAAAGAGGGTAAGGAAGCCCACTTATTGCACTTAGACACAGATCTGCCCTCGGTGGGGGATATTGTGAGGCTCCATCACTATGATCACATGTAGGCGGGATCACGTGGGCGAACACTGAGTGGCCAGGGCATGAGGACCTGAGCGAGCTACCAGTGATTGGCAGGCTACTGTGCTGGCAGGCTACTGTGCACACAGTGAAGGCAAAACTTTGTCCCACATCGGGAGCATTATCCGATGTTGTGGTGGATATAAGTTGGATTTTTTCCTTAAATATCGTGATGCATTTTAAATCAATGAGCCTATCTTGATATTTGGAATAGATTTACCGTCCTTCTGTGGACTCTCATCATTCGTATGCATGTTGTGATGGATGATTGATTAAAGCAGATGCCATTGGGCTGAGATGTTTATGGGACTTCTTGTGAGACGGAGTTATCCCCACATGATCGCACGTTACTCGCAGGTTTGATGTATGGCCTAGATGAGGTTGATGGTATTCGTAGCTCTTCAGGATTTGCATATTGCATTGCATCATTGACATTTGATATTTGGATCTCTATAATTCCGCATTGTATAGTTGATCTGTATTACGTACTCTGATATTGTATGACTCATGGACTTGTCAGTATTTTCACTTATTCTGATATCGTATGATTCATGATCTTGCCAGTATTTCTGATATTGTATGATTATGGCATGGTATTGAATACTTGACACTTACCTTGTGCACACACTTACACCATCCTCTAAGCTTTCTATAAGCTTATGCACGATAGATGCGTGCAGGTGATGATTGGTTGCAGTAGCATTGAGCTTGGATCATGTAGCTGACTTCTGGAGCTTTGATTTCGATATATGTATTTACCTTTCAGCATTGTATTCAAATCTTTATATTAGTGGATATGTGATGATGATATTGTCTTTGTGATTTGGGTAACTTGTGGTTATGCTTATTATAAGATAAAAGTATGTTGAAAAATCCTCCTTGTAGGATCCCAGGATCGAAATCTGACGTATGGACGTTGGGAACCGAGAATGGGGTACTACGGAGGCTGTCGGCACCGGATTCGGCGATCAGAAATTTTGTGAGCCCAGTTTCGGAGTTTGGAGCGTGACAGAAGATGGTATCAGAGCCGATAATCGATACAGATTATGAGTATGTGACAGCATTGCATCATGATACCTACACCTTGGAGCCCACCTTGTGTATATATTGGGCCCCATAAGGAAGTCCAGTTTATTGCGCAATAGAGAGGGTAAGGAAGCCCACTTATTGCACTTAGACTCGGATCTGCCCTCGGTGGGGGATATTGTGATACTCCATCACTGTGATCACATGTAGGCGGGCGCACGTGGGCGGACACTGAGTGGCCGGGGTATGAGGACCTAAGTGAGCTACCAGTGATTGGCAGGCTACTGTGCACAAAATGAAGGCAGAACTTTGTCCCACATTGGGAGCATCGTCCGATGTTGTGGTGAGTATAAGTTGGATTCTTTTCTTAACTATCGTGACGCGTTTTAAATCAGTGAGCCTATCTTGATATTTGGACTAGATCCGTCGTCCTTCTGTGGACCCCCATAATTCGTATGCATGTTGTGATGGATGATTGATTAAAGCAGATGCTATTGGGCTGAGATTATTATGAGACTTCAGTTTGATGGGTCTCTGACCAAAATCCAGGCAGATACAAGGCTCGGGTGGGCCATACCAAGTGAAACTCATCATAATCATTGATTCCCAACAATTTAGTGGTCGATTCATTTCCGGATCCGATCATCTGCCCTCTAATGGTTTCTAAGGGTCTTTTAGGTGGAGATAGGTAGGCACTTGAGTATTGATTAACTAGATTGTGCAGTTTGGGTGTGGATTTACCATCAGGCTAATTAAATACGGAATGAAGGGTAGGTCTTGTCCTAGGTGGGTCACACCACTTGTCTAGCGAGTCTAACTAGCGATTACCAAAAATTCTACAGTTGGATCGTCTCCTGACTTGATCGCCAACGTTTTAAACTACCTCCACGTTAATCTAGGTAGACTTTTAACTATCATTTTTGCAAATTTGGCAATTAAGTTTTAATGCGTCCTTTAGGCAGTTGTGGGTTCCATAAACAGTGAACTTATGAATCGAAAGCTGAATTTGTAAACGTACAGTTGATGAGATGATATAGGTCTTGAAGATGAAAGTGAAAGGTTCATCCTTCATAACAAGGCGTCATGCAAAGTCTTGTCGAGATTGAGATGCTTTGGGTTCCGATAATCGGTGAACCTGACGATGTGATGGTCTAGCTTGAAAATTAACGGATGGATGTCTTGATCCATAGATGAAGATTTCTTCTAACCGTTAGATTTAGTCAAAATGAAGATGAGCAGTTCCATAAGTTAGGTTATCGGGTAACGCCCGAGTACTGAAAAGTACAGGGTGTTACAGTTTCAATGGTCAAATTTAGACTAGATTGAATGTAACTGTTCTTATAGGTTAGGTTTCTACTTATACTAAGCTAGGTTACAAAGTAACACCCGAGTACTGAAAAGTATGAGGTGTTACAGTTTATAGATTAATTATGCCTTGTATGGTATTGATTAGTATATGTATAAGTCAATGCTTCCTCTTCCCTTGCTTTGTCCTGCATGATAGTAAATTTCAAGGATGAAATTTTTATTAGGAGGGGAGAGTTGTAAGACCCGTATTGTAGCCTTGTTCCAAGGCTTCCTCCCCTGGTCGACCCTGCGATTTATTATCAGCCTTTGCGCACGATACTGAGTCATGTCCCGTATATCAGAGTCGGCTCGACTCGAAACTTGTACCATTGTGACCGCGTCATCGCCGTTGTTCCGACGCTGTGTATTACGCGCCAAGGCGATACCCGGGCCAGGAGATGTGGGTCCACGTTCAGTTCGAGGAAAACACCGCGTTTTGTAATTCCAAGAGAATCCATCACATTAATCACCTCACTTGTCAAAGTACACCCATCACTCAACCCATTACTCTATCTCATCCCCAAGTACAAAAGCAACCCCAAAAAGTCAACTTTCCATCACTTCACCCATCCCTCTTCCCATCACTACATCACTCACACCCTTCCATCCATCCTCTCTCTCTCTCTCTCTCATTTTTCTCCATTTTTCAATCAAGCAACCCACGTCCAAGCTCCAAGCTCCATGGAAAGAACTTGTGTGGCCCACCTTCCTACCTCCCATCTCCACCACCCAAAGATCATCTCGATCATTGAAATCGTTCCCTTGGAGCTCTAGAGGCTATAGGCGGAAGAAGGAAGAGGAGATCAAAGGTGGGTGTTTATAGTATTTGATTTTGATGTAGGGTCCACATGATTTGGGACTTACTTGATGTATGCATTGTATATGGAGGGCCCATAGTGGCGGGGTCCCTCCCCTTCTCACGATCTCTCTCCCTCTCTCTCTTTCCCTCTCTTTTTCCTTGATTGCATGGCCCACCTTGATGTATTATCCTCACCGTCCGATCTTGAGGCCCACCATGTTACTGCCCATTTTTGGACAGATCTGGTGAAGGAAATACAAATATCCATTTTATCCAAAGCTGGCGGGCCACGCTGCCGTGGACCCCACCTTGATGGATGTATCACATCCATACCGTCCAACCATCTGGCGTCCAACAGCCTCTGCTGCTGGACAGTGCGAGTGGAAATCAACAAAAATCAGTTGATACCAAACTGGGTGGGCCACACTGTCGTGGACCCCACCTGGACGCATGTGTTGATCTAAACCGTCTATCTCTGCTCTGGGGCCAGGCGTGATGCATGGGTTCCATTTGCACCATCCGTGCAGTGGACCACACCAAGATATATGTGTTTTATCTCCATCGTCCAGATTGCTGGATGGTGGGACTACACCATAACGTAAGTGTTTTATCTATGTCGTCCATCACATGGACTCATCCACCGTGTGGGCATCCACACCGTCCATTGCATAGACGGTGGGCCACTTTGACATATGTATTATCAAGTCGTCCATCACTGAGACGCTACAGGTCTTTCAAAAAAAAAAAAAAAAAAAAAACCCTATATAATATATCTATCTATATATATCATATATATATATATATATATATATATTATATATATATATATATATATATAATATTATGGTGGGCCCACCTTTTGTCGGATGCTGATTGGATGGTGTACCTACAGCAGCTATATAGCTGCTGTATTACCGTCAGCAAGTTCCGTGGCCCCATCTTGATGAATGTGGAGTAAAATCCACACCGTCCAGCCCTTTTCAGTCCGTGTGGGACCCACCCCACACGTGTGCATGTGTGGAGGTGGGCCCACCAGATGAGGTATGTGTTTTATTCATCCGTCCATCTGGACGATGGTTGGGTGGGACCCTCTCTGATGTATGTGTTTTATATATATGTTGTCCACCTATTTTGTCAGCATGGACACCATCATGATGTATTTATTTCATTGGCAATGTTTGGACAGTGCTGATTTACATGGGCCATGTTTGGACGGTGCTGTGGGGCTAGCTTGATGTATGTGTTTTATACACACCGTCCATTTGGACAGTGTTGAGTGGGGCGCGCCATGATGTATGTGATTCTCCTCGCCGTCCATCTGCTAAGGATGGTGGGCCCCTTGATGCATGTATTCTATATCCAGCCATTTATCGGTCCAGACGGTGAGGCCCACCTTGAGGCATGTGTTGTACACACTCTATCCCTCCATGGGACCCCCATGATGTACGTGCCTTATCAGCGCCACCCAAGTCCGACCCGTGGACCTCACATGGTGATGTTGATGAGGCCCATTCGTTGAGGTCCAATCTACTGTATTTAAGGCCCATTTGGAATGTGCAGGGCCCACCTTAATGTGATGTATTTCTGACCCATTTAGTGAGGCCCATTGTGATGTACTTATGATCAATTGTAATGTATTGAGGCCCATGGGTTGTGGCCCAGTGCGATGTATATTGGCCCATATGATGAGGCCCGATGTGTTGTATAAAGCCCATGTGATGCGGCCCATTATGTTATGTACGAGACCCTTGTGTATTAAGCCCAGGTACGTGGCCCATTGTGATGTATTTGTGGTCCAGTTGATTAGGCCCATTGTGATATATATTTTCGGCCCATACGATGAGGCCCATTATGATGTATGTGGGCCCATATGTGAGGGCCCATTGTGGTATATTTGATGCACATGGGTTGAAGCCCATTGTGATGTATTTGGGGCCCATGGGATGTGACCCTTTGTGATGTATATGAGGCCCTTGTAAGAGGCCCACTGTGATACATTTGAGGCCCATGGGATGTGGCCCATCGTGATGTATATTAGGCCCTTTGTGTAAGGCCCATTATGTTGTGTATAAGGCCCTTGTGAGAGGCTAGGGGCCCACTATATGTTAAGCCCTATGTGGGCCACTGCTTGGGAGCGATGTTGGTTAAATGTCCACATTGATGGGCAATGATGGTTAAATGTCCACATTGTGACCTTCCCTTAGGCCGATTGTCAAGGCCGATTACCGAGGCCGATTGTCGAGGCCGATTGTCGAGGCTGATGTCGAGGCCGATCATCGAGGTGGATTATCGAGGCTGATTGCTGAGGCCGATTGCTGAGGCCAATTATCGAGGCTGATTATCAAGGCCGATTATCGATACCGATTATGAGTATGTGATAGCATTATATCATGATACCTACACCTTGGAGCCCACGTTGTGTATATATTGGGCCCCATAAGGAAGTCCAGTTTATTGCGCGATAGAGAGGGTAAGGAAGCCCACTTATTGCACTTAGACTCGGATCTATCGTCGGTGGGGGATATTGTGGCGCTCCATCATTGTGATCACATGTGAGCGGGCGCACGTAGGCGGACACTGAGTGGGCGGGGCATGAGGACCTGAGAGAGCTACCAGTGATTGGCAGGCTACTGTGCTGGCAGTCTACTGTGCACACAGTGAAGACAGAACTTTGTCCCACATCGGGAGCATCGTCTGATGTTGTGGTGGCTATAAGTTGGATTCTTTTCTTAACTATCATGACGCGTTTTAAATTAGTGAGTGTATCTTGATATTTGGACTAGATCCGCCATCCTTCTGTGGACCCCCATCATTCGTATGCATGTTGTGATGGATGATTGATTAAAGCAGATGTCATTGGGCTGAGATGTTTATGGGACTCCTTGTGAGACGAAGTTATCCCCACATGATCGCGCGATACATGCAGGTTTGATGTATGACCTAGATGAGGTTGATGGTATTCGTAGCTCTTTAGGATTTGCATATTGCATTGCATCATCGACATCTGATATTTAGCTCTCTATGATTCCGCATTGCATAGTTGATCTACATTGCATATTCTGATACTGAATGATTTATAGACTTGCCAGTATTTCCGCTTACTCTGATATCTATATGCTTGGCACGTGCATTGCACACACTTTCACTACCCTCTAAGCTTTTTATAAGCTTATGCATGATATATGCGTGCAGATTGCGTTAGGTTGCAGTAGCGTTGAGCATGGAGTGTGCAGCGGTCTTCTGGTGCTTTGATTTTTGATATATGCATTTCCTTTTCAGCATTGTATTCAAATGTTTATATTAGTGGATATGTGATGATGATGTTGTCTTTGTGATTTGGGTAAACTTGTGGTTATACTTATTACGAGTTAAATGTACATTGGAAAATCCTCCTTGTAGGATCCTAGGATCGGAATCTGGCGTATGGACGTTGGGAGCTGAGAATGGGGTACTATGGAGGCTATCGGCACCGGATTCGGCAATTAGGAATTTTGTGAGCTCGATTTCCAGGTTTGGGGCGTGACAATCACCTTGTGGGATCGACCCTGTCTTCATGAGATATTACTTATGACCTCTGCACTTGGAGGCAAGCAATCAAGTTTTTAGCGCCGTTGCCGGGGAGAGACTGAGATAGATTAGATCTGTGCAAGATAGCTAAGGTAAGTTCTTTTCTAAGGTAAGTTCTCTTCTAAACCCTCCAAAATTTCTGTAGATTTTCTTTTTTTATTTGAAAGTAAATTCAGTTGGGTCTTCCAAGCACAAATTATGACATAAGGTTGCCCTGCTTGGGATTTTATCACCCAAGTGCTATGGTTGTCCTACAGTTGTTGTTTGATCACAAAGCTCATCCATTGAATCTATTTTCCAGATTAGCATAGTTTAATTTCTGCATTAGTTTTACTTTTGTTAATTTATTTATTTATTTATTTTTTGTTTTTGTGGCTTGAACCCTCATGGTCGGCCCTGCCGCCTGGGTTGTTAATTTATTTTTGCTTTGTGGATTGAACCCTCATAGTCAGCCCTGCCGCCTGAGTTGTTGATTTATTTTTGCTTTATGGATTGAACCCTCATGGTCGGCTCCGCCGCTTGGGTTGTTGGTTAAAATTTTACTTTGTGGATTGAACCCTCGTGGTTGGCCCTGCCGCCTGGGTTGTTGGTTAAGTTGTTATTTTTATTTTAAGTATCATACTTGCTATTTGAATTAGTGGTATTTCTTGTGTGGTGTGGATGGTTTATGTCCCATTAGAGTAGGGATCAAAATAATCGACTCTCCTCCAAAGGCAGACTAGTTCCAGGCCTTGATCATTCACTTAGAAGAGGCACTCAACATCACTTGGATTCCATGGCAGACCCAGTTGATAATCTAAATCCAAATCTGCCAAATCCAACTATAAATCAAAACAGAGAAAATCAACCTAATCCTCCTCTTGAGGATGAAAATGAAGTTCATATGAATGTGTTAAACTAACCACGGACTTTACGTGAACATCTACACCCTAAGAGATCAACTTTACCATCTTGCATAGTATTCTCTGCTCACACAGGGAACATTGATTTTAAACTAGGTGTGATTCAATTGATTCCTAAATTTCATGGCTTGGATTCTGAAAGCCCCTACTTGCACCTCAAGGACTTTGAGGAAGTAATTGCAACATTACAAGTAAACAATGGCAATAGGGATGTACTTAAGCTTAGGTTATTCTCATTTTTTCAAAAGGATCGGGCCAAAGCATGGCTTAACTCTCTAAGACCTAATACCATCACATGGCAAGCCTTAAGTAGAGAGTTTTTTAAAAGTTTTTTCTCGAGTACACAAAACAATGCACTAAAACAAGAAATCATGTCATTCTCCCAAAAGGGGAATGAACTGTTTTTTCAATCTTGGGAGCACTTTAAAGACCTTCTAATTACTTGTCCACATCATGGTTATGAACCATGACACGTGATTGATGCGTTCCGAAAGGGGCTCACCATGGATACCCGTCAGTTCATAGAGATGATGTGTGGTGGAACCTTTCTTGACAAGGATCATAATGAGGCTTGTGATTTTCTAGATATGTAAGCAGAGAATACACAAACATGGGATGTCTCTACTAAACCAAACCAAACTAGACCCTTCCTAGAGAGAAAACGGGGATGTATGTCCTAAGAGAGGAAGACGACCTTAATGCAAAATTTGTTGCACTGGCTAGAAAGGTCGAAGCCTTGGAAATTAGAAAGGTTGATATGGTTAAAGCAAACACTTCCACCATAATTTTTGTAGCATTTATGGTGGTACAGACCATGACACAAAGGATTGTCCAACAATCTCAGTTGTACAAAATATCACGCATGAGCATGAGTAAGCAAATGCTATAAATAACTACCAAAGGTCAGTTTACAACCAATGGGAAACAAGTATAATCCAAATTGGCGTAACCATCCTAATCTTAGTTGGAGGAATGGAAACAAATTAATGCACCCAATGCACCTCAAGCGCCTCCATAAAACAATTTCTTTAGGGCATTTAACAATGCATCATATGTGCCCCCACCAAAGCGATCATCTGTGGAGGATGCATTGACCGTATTCATGAACTCTCAAGCTCAAATGAATCAGTCTCTAATCCAATCAAATCAGGAATTAAAGACGACCATGGTTAGTATTGAGACTCAACTAAATGCTAGGGAAAAAGGTATCATTCCTTCTCAACCTGTGCCAAACCGTAGAAACACACATTTCATTGGAGACTCAAATCCAAGTGAGTTACATCATGAACAAGCTAAGGCCATCATTACCTTGATAAGTGGAAAAGAGGTCGATAACAAGATAATGCAACCGGTAGAAATACCAGAAGATGAGCCACTGTCTCAAGAGAATGATAAACCAGCTATGGTTCAAGTGCCGCAACAACAAAAGGATAAAGAGACTAAGTCATATGAGCCTCCAGTTCTGTTCCCATCTAGACTTCGGAATCCAACTGTCCCCATGAAATATCAAGAAGTGTTGGATGTGCTCCAAAAGGTTACCGTCAATATTCCTCTGCTTGATGCCATTAGACAAATTCCATCATATGCTAAATATCTCAAAGACTTGTGCACTGTAAAGAGGAAATTAAATGTGCACAAAAAGGCTTTCCTTACTGAAAAAGTAAGCGCTATCATTTAACAAAGGGCCGTACCCAAATACAAAGACCCAGGAAGTCCCACTATTCCTTGTATTATTGAGAATTTCCAAATTGAGCATGCTTTGTTAGATTTAGGTGCAAGTGTCAACTTAGTACCTTATTTGGTTTACAAACAAATGGGGTTAGGCGATCTTAAACCAACCACGATTATACTCCAACTCGCTGACCGCTCCATTAAGGTACCAAGGGGAATTTTAGAGGACGTCCTAGTCCAAGTGGAGAAATTCTACTTTCCCATGGATTTTATTGTACTAGACACTGAACCATGTGTAAACGCTAGCGCTAAGTTCCCATCATTTTAGGCCGCCCATTCCTAGCAACTTTAAATGCAATCATAAATTGCAGGAATGGAATGATGAACTTGTTTTTGGTAACGTGAATCTAGAGTTAAATATTTTCAATCTATGTAAGCAACCCATTGATAATAATGAAATCCATGAGCTGAATTTCATGGACTGCTTGATAGAAGAAGAGGAATTGAACCTAGTCTGACTGAGGAATTGATTCAAGTCATTGGGGACTTGAAAAATTCTGATTTAGAAAAAGTGCTTGCTGAAATTTGTGATGATAATAAGAGCACTACCACCCAGGACATTGGTATGTACCAATGGAGACCGCGCACTCAAATCCTATCTATGGAAGACTCACAACCTCTGTCATCACCAACTAATATTCCAAAGCTTGATTTAAAACCGCTACCAAATGAGCTTAAGTATGTATACTTAGGTGAAAACAAAACTTATCCTATGGTGATCTCTTCATTTTTAGACAAGGATCAAGAGATTAAATTGTTGAATGTTCTAGGGGACCACAAAGGAGCCTTGGGCTGGACCATTTCCGACATCAAGGGTATAAGCCCTTCCATATGCACTCATCGGATCCACCTCATTGAAGACGTCAAACCAATTAGACAACCTCAAAGGCGTCTCAATTCAAACATGATGGAAGTTGTAAAAAATGAGGTGATCAAATTATTGGATGTGGGAATCATCTACCCAATATCCGATAGTGTTTGGGTCAGTCAAACTCAAGTAGTCCCAAAGAAATCCGGAATAACTATTGTGCAGAATTCTAATAATGAACTCATACCAACACGTGTCACCACAGGTTGACGTGTTTGCATTGACTATAGAAAATTGAACCAGGTCACAAAAAAAGACCATTTCCCTCTACCATTCATTGATCAAGTTTTAGAGAGGGTAGCAGGTCACTCCTTCTATAGTTTTCTTGATAGATATTCTAAATATAACCAAATAGAGATAGCCTTGGAAGACCAAGAGAAAACCACGTTTACTTGTCCATTTAACACGTTTGCTTTCAAACGGATACCATTTGGATTGTGTAACGCCCCAACAACTTTCCAACGGTGTATGTTAAGTATTTTTTCAAATATGGTTGAGAGGTTTCTTGAGGTTTTCATGGACGACTTCTCTGTATTTGGGAGTAGTTTTGAGGAATGCCTCAACAATTTATCTCTTGTCTTATCTATGTGTGAAGAGAAACACCTTGTCTTAAATTAGGAGAAATGTCATTTCATGGTTCAAAAGAGAATTGTTTTGGGTCATGTTATCTCCAAAAATGGAATTGAGGTAGATCATTCAAAACTCGATATTATTGTTACTCTGTCTACCCCCGAATTGTTAGAGATATTAAATCACTTATAGGACACGCTGGTTTCTTTAGAAGATTCATCAAGGACTTTAATGTCATTACTAGACCCTTAACTAATCTTCTTCAAAAGGATGTTGCATTTAAGTGGACAGATGAGTGTACAAGTGCTTTTAATAACATTAAATCATCCCTTACCATTGCACCTATCATGCATCCACCAGATTGAACACTTCCTTTTGAACTAATGTACGATGCAAGTGATTATGCCATAGGGGTTGTTTTGGGTCAAAGGAAAGATAAACAGCCCTACGTTATTCACTATGCGAGTAGAACTCTAAACTCGGCCCAAGTGAACTGCTCAACAACTGAAAAAGAGTTACTTGCAGTAGTTTTCGCTTTGGATAAGTTTAGGTCCTACTTGTTGGGATCTAAAGTGATCATTTTCACGGACTACTCGGCTTTGAAATATTTGTTATCTAAGAAAGATGTAAAGCCGAGACTTTTGAGATGGATCCTCCTACTTCAATAATCTGACCTAGAGATAAAAGATAAGAAAGGAGTAGAAAACGTAGTGGCCGATCACCTTTCCAGATTGGTGTTAGATGATTCCACTGAGGAGATGCATATCTAGGACACTTTCCCTGATGAACATTTATTTGTGATCTCCAAATTGTCTTGGCGTAACAGCTCGGATCTTTCCCAACCTGGAATTAGACGTCCTTAGGCGATGGGTCAAGCCTAACACCGGTTTAACTTCTCAAACACTCAATTAAAGCCTCAAATCCCTTTTCAAACCATTTTCTTCACAAATCCCACCCTTCACCACCTTGATCTTTCAATTTTTCTAAGTACTTTCACCCTAGACCTATCTTAAACTAGCTAAGTAATATAACTTGGATCACTTATATACAAACTACAAAGGACTAAGTACCACCTCAGACAGAAATCTTATAGGACTAAATCCTTTAGAAATGAGACAAAGTAACTAAGTGCAAAACTAGATTAGCTACGAAATCCGCTAGAATCGCTTTAAATACGATCTGCAAACCCAAAACTTGTAGAATCATTGACGCTAGGTTACCCTAAAATCTCGGATCAAACTCATTACCCGATTGCTCTCGGGAGCACGTTGAAACTCCGTATCAGATCTAGACCGCACGTCGGAAGTCTGATTAACACGAAGTTAAGGAATTAGGACCACCTTGCTGGGCTTGACAACCATCTCGGAAATCAAATCCAGATAGTGTCCCAGCGCTATTCGCTTGAGCTCAGAGTGAAGAGTGTGAAAAATGTGAAATTAATTCAAAATAAAATATTTCAAATAGTAATCTGGCACCTCTCGTTTGCGGATCAGTTTTAAGCAACCAGACCGTCAGAATCAGACCAATTACAACCCTCGGATCAGGAGAAATTTCATACACATTTACATGTACTCGGAATCTCCGATCGAGATCCGCTGACCGTTGAACTGAAACTGGTCCGCCACGCGTGATCTGGAATTTCGACCGAAACGAAAACTTAATAGAACTTAGATCCATAGTTAGTAAGCTTAAGTCTGACCTTTGGCTCAAGGAGGCCCGTCAGAAGTCCTCCGTTGAGCTGAAACTGACCCGTTTTGGTTATAACCTAAGTATACTTTGACCTGGAGTCTATTTCGGTGAGTTTTTAGGCTATATAAGGACCTTAAACCCTCTCTCATTGCAGCCATACGAATTTGAGAGAAACCCTAGAGAGAAAAGAGAGAAAAGAGAGAGAAAGTGTGGAGCAGTGGGAGAATCTCCCTGCCACTCTTCCCTGCCGCTATACGAACTTCACCACTCTATTCTAATCACTTTCCCAGCGATTCCAGCACCGTTTCTAAGTAAGAAACCCTAACCCTAATCTATTTTGGGATTGTATAGGTTGTAGGTTATGAAATAGCTAACCTATTTCGTTCTATAGATTACCAAACTGCCGTATACGAAAGCTTAGCAAACCTATCGACTTCGTTACGATTCTACGACAAAAGGTGCGGACTTTAGGTGTATAGGTTATGGTTTTCAACACTTTCAATGTCAGATAATGATAGATTCATGATCTGCATGCAATTGCACATGTACGAAGTGCTGTTTGTTTTCCGTTTCGATTAAAGATGAAGAATATGGAATTTCACATACTCTAGGTATTTGTAGAAAGTACCGTATACGTATAAATTTTGGAAATGTATTTGCCATGATTATTTGTTGTATGAATATATTATATATGGATAAAATACTGATTTGGCGAAAGGAATTGCCCTAATACTTGTTTTGCTAATATACACTATGTATGTTGAAATAGTGTATTCTAGAAAGTACGGTATACGTATAAATTTTGGAAATGTGTTTGCCATGATTATTTGCTGTATGAATATATTATACATGGATAAAATACTTGCTTGGCGAAAGGATAGCCCTAATACATGTTTTGCTAATATACACTATGTATGTTGAAATAGTGTATTCTAAGTGTTTTTGAAAATGACTGAATGAGTATAGAATTCTCATTCATGCTCGCCATGACTAATTGTCATGGATATATGATTGTTGTATTGGCGATACCCCTTTGACGAAAGGATTTGCCTTGAATCACGCCACGGCTACTATACACTACTTATATTAAAATGTGTGGCCCAAGTGTTTGTGGAAATGACTGAATGATTATGGGACTTGGATTCCTACTTTCCATGACTATCCGTCATGGGTGTACGCGTGTTATGATTGGGGCAACTCCCTAGTGAAAGGATTTGGCCTAATGCCTATGTGATCAACATATGTCATGTATGTTGATGTATGTCTTTTAAAGTGTTTGTTGAAATGTCTGAATGAGTAGTAGTTAGCAAATTGTAATGTATAAGGGTGTTGAGATATGATTCTCAACTTCTTTTAACTATGTGTATGTTTTCCTTGGATAGTTGTGTGATTAGGAATTAAATATGTACAAACTCATGCTTGTGTTGTACTTCATAATATGCTCAACTGCTTTTATGATTTTATCTATGTAATGCATATGTTTAAATTCATATTTACGTTGTATGTTCCGTCATGGGTGATGGGGGAGTGGTGTAACGAATGCGTGTAACAGCCCTGACAGCCCTAAACGGATAATACCAAACTTTGATTGTATGATTTGAATCTTGATCCATTACTACTTTATCTATCTGCATTTGATTGTGTTTGGGGCTATGATTATAGTCCAAACAATCGGTACTAGAATCGAATTTGTGGCTGAGTTTCATTTGCCACGTGAGATGTGTTCGACGAACCCAAGTCGTACTTCGGTTGGCGATAGTGGTTGGTCACGCGAAGTGCTTATGCACTTCATGTCGTCCAACTTGTTGTGCTCTCGAGCTAGCCGAGCTCGTCAAGTAACCCGATCTGTCTAATGTATGTTCACCATGTTTGGACACCTACTGCTTGAACTAGGGTACCAAACTTACCAGTGAAATCCCTTTTAACCATGGTGACCCTCGATCCGCTAAGACTCATGAGTCGGGCATGGTGGTATGGGACACTGTAGTCGAGCTGTCAGCTTATGCTGGGGCCACGTGCCTCCCTGTAGTGACCAGTGAGTAACCAGACTCGTGAGCCGATTATGGTGATATGGGACACTATATTCGTGTTGTCGGCCTACATTGATAAGGTGATGGGGGAGTGGTGCAACGATTACGAGCAACAACCCTGACAGCCCTTTGTAGTGAGCTCGAGCATACTCTGAAATTGCGGTGAGCCTTAGAGTTTTGCCGCGGTGTATAGAGTATGAACTAGGCCTGTTTCTTGTATAGTGATGAATCGTTAAAGAGGTGATGGGGAGTGGTGTAACCTTTGTGCGTAACGGCCCTGACAGCCTTTGTAGTGACCTACAAAACATACCATCGTCTGAGATTAACTAGGACTGACGACCCTAGAATGGATCATGTTTGGGAATGATACAAGGGAGGTACCTTAGCTTCTCAATCCTGCTGTTTGAAATGGACTAATAAATACTCGGTAATCATACTCATCATGCATTGCATGTGCCTGGAAGATGTGGAGCACTGAGGGATGAAGCATGCCGCGAACATAAGATGGTGTCGCATGAGGGAGGGTGTGGTGTGAGGCACATCACACGACTGCATTCATACTTGCATTAATAAGAGTAGTTAGGAGTGTTTGATTTACTGTTTTATCATTACTGCTTGACTGAATTGATAACATGTTAACCTATGCTTTGTTGTTCCACTGAGTTGATCACTCACTCCCACGTAACAGGACGGCATTGTACACACCAACTAGATTTGTTGAGTTTCAGGTGATGGTGATGCTTATGAAGCAGAGCCGGACTACTACTATGATGTTGGGGAGGAGTTCTCCTACATATAACTCTCTGACAGGTCTATGAAGACCTGGTATTGTATTGACGGGGCTATGGTATTTGGGATAGGAGACATTACACTTCCTCACATTAGGTATATTTTAGAATTGTACTTGTAATTAATTAACCTGGTAACATCATCACACTCTGGAGACTCACCATAGTTTATATATGTTATTTATCTATTACAGTCTTCCGCTTGCAAATTTAACAGTCTCTGGAGTGTGATATGTTGTTTTGGCTTAATCTCACTCATGTTCAATGCACTAATACAGACAAAATTAAATCATCATTCATTTTGTTGCATAGGTGATGCGTTGGAACTCGGGAGTTGAGTTTATGCTCGACCCTCGATTTTCAGGGTGTTACACTTGGTATGCGGATATAGTTAACTATCTTGTAACGGGAAAAATGCTATATCATTGAAAGTCACAAGATAGGAAGCGTTTTGAAACCGAAGTTAGAAATTTATTCTGGGATGACCCTATTGTATTCCAGAGGATGAAATTCGGAGTGTTATTTCCTTTTACCACATGGAAGCATGTGGTGACCATTTTTCTGCTAAGAAAACCACTACAAAAATCCCGCAGTGTGGTTTTTACTAGCCCACCATGTTTAAAGACACCCATGCTTTCTGTGTTGCTTGTGATAGATGTCAAAGGTTGGGAAAAGTGTCCCGGTGCAACATGATGTCTTTATCCCCAATTTTACCATTAGAGATATTTGATTGTTGGGGTATTTATTTTATGGGCCCATTTCCATTCTTTTGGATTTCTTTATATATGGGTGGTGTGGACTATGTTTCAAAGTGGATTGAAGCAGTTCCAAGTAGGACCAATGACAACAAAGTGGTCATACGATTCCTCAAGAAAAATATTTTTTCTATATTTGGAACTCCAAAGGCCATCATCAGTAATGGCGGGTCTCACTTTTGCAATAGGACATTTGAAGCTTTGATGAAGAAATATGGCATCAAGCATCAAGTGAGCACTCCATACCACCCACAAACGAGTGGGCAAGCTAAAATTTCTAATTAGGAAATCAAACACATTTTGGAGAAAACTGTAAGGCCAGATAGGAAGGATTGGTCCCTCAGACTATCCGACGCTTTATGGGCTTATAGGACTGCTTTTAAGACCTCAATTGGAATGTCTCAATACAGATTGGTGTAGGGAAAGGATTCCACTTGCTTGTGGAATTGGAACATAGAGCCTACTAGGCAATAAAGAAATTAAACCTTGATATGGACCAAGCAAGTGGACAAAGGAAATTAGAGTTGAATGAATTAGAGGAGCTAAGAAGAAACTCCTATAAAAATTCTAAAATATACAAAGAGAGGACCAAAGCTTTTCATGACAAAAACATCCTGAGGAAGAATTTTGAACCTCATCAAAAGGTCTTATTGTACAATTTCCGTCTCCGGTTCTTTCCGGAAAAGTTAAGATCAAGATGGACAGGCCCCTTCATTGTGAAGAATGTTTATACTCATGGGGCTGTTGAAATTGAGAATCCACATAATGGCAATGTGTACAAGGTTAATGGTCAGAGATTTAAGAATTATGTGGAAAACTTTCATTTGGGAGAGGAGTTTGTCCTTCTTCATGAGCCAAAATGTTCAGATTTATGCTCCTAGTCTGACGGAACATTTATGTAGGATTTGTATCATATTTAATTTTTATTTTTTTTATGTCACCCAGCAAGTGAGTTCTTCATGGTAGGTATTATCCACCATTTCTTTTATTTTTATTGTTCTCTGCATTACATTGGGGACAATGTAGATTTTAGGTTAGGGGGTGTGGATAGTCATCCATGTGAGTGTTTTTTTTTTTTTTTTTTTTTTTTTTTTTTTTAGGCTTCAGTTAGGATTGGTCCCTCGGACTATCTGACGCTTTATGAGCTTATAGGACTGCTTAAAAGACCCCGATTGGAATGTCTCCATACAGATTGGTGTATGGGAAGGCTTGCCACTTGCCTCCGAAATTGGAACATAGAGCCTATTGGGCAATAAAGAAATTAAACTTTGAAATGGACCAAGCAAGTGGACAAAGGAAATTAGAGTTGAATGAATTAGAGGAGCTGAGGAGAACTCCTATAAAAATTTTAAAATATACAAAGAGAGGACCAAAGCTTTTCATGACAAAAACATCCTGAGGAAGAATTTTGAACCTCATCAAAAGGTCCTATTGTACAATTCCCATCTCCGGTTCTTTCCGAAAAAGTTAAGATCAAGATGGACAGGCCCCTTCATTGTGAAGAATGTTTATACTCATGGGGCTGTTGAAATTGAGAATCCATGTAATGGCAATGTGTATAAGGTTAATGGTCAAAGATTGAAGCCTTATGTGAAAAACTTTCATTTGGGAGAGGAGTCTGTCCTCTTCATGAGCCAGAATATTCAGATTGATGCTCCTAGTCTGACGGAGCATTTATGTAGGATTTGTATCATATTCAATTTTATTTTTTTTAGTGTCACCCAGTAGGTGAGTTCTTCATGGTAGGTACAACCCACCATTTCTTTTATTTTTATTGTTCTCTGCATTACATTATCATTATATTGGGGACAATGTAGATTTTAGGTTAGGGGGTGTGGATAGTCATCCATGTGAGTTTTTTTAAGTTTCAGTTTATTTTTTTTTTTTTATTTTTTTAAGGTTTCAGTTAGGTTTAAGTTTATTTATTTATTTTTATTTTTATTTTAGATTTATTGGGAAACTTTTTCAACATTTTCAAAATAATATATACAAGAATGTGAACATGATATTATGTGAATTCCAAAGGCAAAGTTAATATTTATTCTAGGTCGATAGTAGTCAGAATTCTGATAACTAAAAATTATAGACTTGAGTTCAATTATCTAATTACTAGTTTAAAGTGAGTTGTAATTTGATGTACTGAATTCACAATACACCCTAGCTCACTAAGTGAGAAATGTGATATGTGAACTAGAATAACAACTTTTGATTCAAACAAGGTTGAATGAACTAGTACCATTGATATATGCTTAAAAGAGAGAATATTGAAGGAAAAAAAGTGATGGAAAAAGAAAATTTTATTATAGAGCATGAATGCAATGACCATAACAATCGTGTTAGTAATCCGGAGTAAGGATACTTAAGTATCCATTACTGTTACCATTACAAGTATGATACCTTAGGTTATGAGAAAAACCTGGTGAGAATCTTCATCTAAGGGTGGTCTATAATAATGAGGATATGATGATAAAACAAGAAATGACATGAAGAAAATGAGATAACTGGAGATTTCATATTCTTGGGATGATTGAAAGGAGTTAGGATAGGGAACATGCATATTTCTCAAAATTAGACTAGTGTCACGGAGCACTTAAGTATATTGGATCATAACTATTCTAAATTTTGATTAAGTCTCTGAACTCAAAGATGTAATAGATTAGAAAATTGAGATTCTAACTAACTTCAGACTTAGGGTAAATATTGTTTTGTTTTACAATTCACATGATGAATGGAGGCATAATTGTACAAATTTCTGGGTATTGAACTATTTTTCATGTTTTCAATATTTGTGGGTAACATTTCTGGAAACCCTCACGAGACTATAACTCGTCAACTAGGAGAAGCCTAGGGATTTAAAGGCTTGTTGGATATGCTAAATGCAATCGAGATTACCTGCGAAAGTGGTGTAGTTAGAATTTTATTTTCATTTTAATTTTTATTTTTCTTCGCTTATTTTGCTCAGGACTAGCAAAATGCTGGTTGGGGATGTGTTGAGACTCAAATAATGCATAATTTTTCTCATTTATATCTTGGTTTTATGAACATGAATCAGCTTAATGTTCTATTTTACTCATGTATGTGTTATAAGGTGAATTTAAGAGCTTGGATTAAAAAGGGGTGTTAAAAGCATGGATTTGATGCTCGAGAATCACTAAGGCAAGGGATGGATCTTAGGAGACCAAGATTGAAGAATTCACATGTCAAAGATCCAAGGAAACCAATGAGGAATGAAAAGAATCGAAGATTTGAAGTGAAGAATCCTGAAATCGTCTTGAAAAGTGTATTATAAAGCTTTGAAGTCTATTTTGAAAAGTTGTGCAGCGTGAAGATTATTCTAACAAAACTGTGTGCAGCGAGAAGTCTATTTTGAAAAACTGCCTAAATTTGAGGCAGTTTCTCGAGTTTTCCAATTTTATATGAAAATTGGAGTTCTCCACTTATAAGTAGGGATTCCTAAGGCATTCCTAGACATCATTCAAGGCATCTCAAAGCAAGATTTAGGGTTTTTAAAGAGTTTTTAATTTTATTAAAGTTTTATAAGTTGTTTTTTTATTTTAGATCTTTTCTATTTGCATTTATTTCTTTCTTATTGCTTTTTATTTCTACAATTTAATTATGTTTTTCTAAGTTCCTTCTAACCCAAGCTAGAAGGGAAGCATATGGGTTTAATAATTCTTTAAGTTATGATGATTGATTGTTTTAATGATGAGAAGAATGGTATATGCATATTATCTATTGTTTAGGTTTTATTTTTGATCTTCTTGTAAGATTCATATGTTTCCATCATATGAGATCCACATTGATGGATAGGCTCACCCTGAATCAATCAGATTTCCTAGATAGGAGAGGTTCTCAACCTGTTATATTTCTTTGATTTTCATTATCTCATTGATATTGAATTTTTAAAATCACTTGATAATATATATCAATGGTGCAAATACATGATTTTCTAATCATTTATATCATTTATTTAAAATGTTTAAATTATTTTATTTTCCGGTTAGGTTGACCATAATGCTCAGATCCTAGTTGTGTTATCCAAGTCATCATGATTTTGGAACATTAACCTATGTGTAGAACTTTGAAGCTTGGGTGTTATTTTAATTAAGTCGAATTACATCCATTTAAAAATCTCAAAATCAAATCATCGGTTTAATTTTTATTACTTAGTTAGTTATGCATTTGATTTTCTCCTTCTCACAATTTATCTCCATGTGGGATCGACCCTTTATTCACGGGATATTACTTACGAACCTCTGCACTTGGAGGCAAACAACCAACCCACTATGGATTTCTTTTCTTATCATTCTAAAGAATCATTTTTATCAGAGAATCCTAAGCATGCCATCCATGGCTAGAAAAATGATTGACTTAAAAAAAAAAAAAAAAAAACAAGGGCCAAGTTATAGATAGATCGGACCATCCAATCAGTGTGATTTTCACATTGTAAGCCATGAAATGTATGTTGAACCTAATATACATTCTCAATTGGTTGTTTGAACTGTCCAAGTGCCCCATGAAGCAGGAGCACCATGCTTATAGTGCTCATGTGGTGTATCTTTATGTGTGAGAGAGGCCGACGTGGTGTCTGTGGGTGTGTTTTTGAAAAAAAAAAAAAAGTGGATTCCCTCATTTTAGGGCATTAACCCAAAAATTAAAGCACATCAGAAGCTCAAGTGGACCCCACAATAGGAAACAGTGGACAGCCTGTATATAAAACACATACATGGCGTTGGGCGCTGTGGCTTGCAAGCCCCGATCTTTGCTAAGCGAGCACACCTTCCATTTTTAATTTTTTCTTTTTTTAAATGTGAGATCACCTGCTTACAATATTGGATCTCCATGGGATCAGATTTATTTTTGGGAAAACATGTAGAAGGTCGACCCAACTGGATGGATGGATTGGATCTCACACCTATGTGCCATGTTAGCACTAGCACGTGTGGTGTGCATGATGTAAGCAAAACTCTGCATACGCTTTACACCGTAAAAGTATTTTCCTCTCCGTCCATTTCCCTAGCATTAGTCTTCACCATTTAATTACTTTGCCCTGTTTGCTAGTTTGGTATATTATTTCACCCCTCCAAAACCATCATCCCCAAATTTCAGTCCTTGGTAAAATCTGAATACTTCGAAATTTTTTCATAAAAATCCCATTATTTTATGGGAAAATCTAAATGAATGACTTGTTGGGATATTATTGGAAAAATCTTGCCAAAAATAAAAAATATTTATTATAAATTAATATATAATAATAATAATAATAATTTTATTTATAAATATTTTTTGGCAAGATTTTTCCCATAATATTCCAAGAAAAATATTGAAATTTGAAAGTATTTTAAGGCCAAGAATGTGCTAGCTTGACATAATCAAAGATTTCAATTAGTATGAATGTAATGAAACTTTATGTATAATTCTTTCCATCTGCAGTAAATAAAATCATATAAATGGTTTTGATAACATAAACATGACCCTAAATTCAAAGGTGTTTTAAATTACACATATTTCAATGGGATCTCTCACAAGTATCTTCAAATCATTCGTTCTTTTATTGACCCACTTGATAAGTCGACCCAGCCATTCATCATTGGCCATCTCTGCCGGACTCTGGGCCTAGAATTTAAGCCTGAGCCCACCTTCGAGCCAAGTTTAGGGGCCAAGCCCTCGCCGGGCAGCCAGCGCATTGCCAACCCTAGTTGCAAGTAGATTACTGAAAATTTTGATTAAACGAGCAGCTTTTTTTTTTTTTTCCACTGTTGGATGGTGTGTAAAAAAAATCCACAGCCGTCCATATCGATGGATCATCATCCATTCTCATGCTCATAGATCCAATGTGTAGAAAACCCTACAACATCATCAAGCATTTGGTAGATGAGTTCTGTATGAGGGTGTGATCTATCACCCATCACAAACTTATGAATGACACCATTCACTTCAATCATACTATAACCAGGCACCTTCCTAACTCCCAAATTGTTCATCATGGTCCTCACCATGGCCACCTCCTCCCACTGGCCCACTTGTGCATACAAGTTGGCCAACATGACATAATCGCCGGGAATGCAATCGTCCAAATCGATCAAATTCTCCATAGCCAACTTACCCACATCGAGATTCCGGTGTGTGCAAGCCGAGCCCAGAAGACTCCTCCAGAGCGCACCCGTAGGCGTAATGGTCATTGTTCTGATGAAATCGACAGCTTGGTCCAACAAGCCGGCACGTCCAAGGAGATCAACCATGCACCCAAAATGCTCAATCGTCGGCTCAATCTCATACACATCCCTCATAGATTGAAAGTATTTGTGGGCCTTTTCGACCATGCCGCTATGACTACATGCACTCAAGATGTGTGTGAATGTGATCGGCGTGGGCTCAATTCCTGCATCTATCATTTGGGAGAATAGCCTGAGAGCCTCCTTTCCTAGCCCATGCATGGCGAGCCCACCAATCATAGCACTCCAAGATAGCACATTCCTATCAGGCATTCTATCGAATAGCTTCAGAGAGTAGTTTATAGCGCCACACTTGGTGTACATGTCCACAAGCGCAGTGGCCAAGCTGATGAGATCGAGCTGGAGCCCATTCACGATTGCGTGGGCGTGGACCGACTCCCCGAAATTCAAATACCCGCAACGGGTACAAGCTGAGAGCACGCTCACCAACGTGGTCTCATCGGCCCGCACATTGTCCACAAGCATTTCCACAAACACTCCTAAGGCCTCACGGGCATACCCGTTGTGATCATATCCCGCGATCATAGCACTCCACGACACAACACTTCGTTGGGGAATTTCGTCGAACAGTTGACGAGCGTTGTCGAGGCGGCCGCATTTACAGTACATGTGAAGGAGGGTGTTGAGGGAGTAGATATCCGAAGCGTAACCAAGCTTGAGGAGGTGGGCATGGACGCAAGCGCCGGCTTGGAGGGCGGAGAGGAGGGAACAGGCCTTGAAGGTGAAGGGGAAGGTGAAATTGTCTTTAGAGGGCATCTGGCCGTAGACGAGGAAGGCAAGGTGGGGCGCACCAATGGACGTGTAGGATCGAATCAAGGTGTTCCAGAGGTGGGGTTGATCAAGGTCGAGGCGGAGGGCATGAGCATGGATTTGGCGGAGGTGGATGGTGGTCGTGCATTGCTTTATTAAGGAAAGGCAACGGTGGTGATGGGGAGACGGGAGAGATGGGCGGAGATCAACGGTTGCCAGGGTTGATGATGTAAGTGGGCCCAACGAAGGGAAGGCCGTCTTATATATAGGGGAAGAAATGAGATCCAAAGCAATGGTGTTGGGGAAGTGGGAACTCTACCATATCATGGAAACGTGAATTGCCTGTGCCACTTGGAAGGTCCTGGGTCGGAAGCTATTTGGGGCCCATAGAGATGGGCGTTATAAATCCACTCCGTCCATCAGTTTCTAGAGCGCAAAATAGGGAAGAATCCAAAAATCAGGCAGATCCAAAATTCAGGTGGGCCACGCCACATGAAACAACAGAGATTGAACGCTCACCGTTGGAAACTTTTTGGGACACGAAGGATCAGTATAACATTTGTGTCTATGGTTTATAGGAGTTGTAATAATCTTATGAATGGTTTGGATGGCATATAAACGTCATGGCCGGCTCCAAGAAGGTTTCCACAATCGACATTTTCATTCTCACCATTTCTTGTGGTCTATTTAGTCTCAGATCTGCCTTCTTCTTCTTTTTTTCACTCCAGACATGTTGTGAGCTTGAGAAATTGATGGATGGGAGGATTTGTCACAGGCATCTCTATGGGCCCATGTAGCTTCTTACTCCTCTCGTTGGAAGCCATGTAAGGCCACAGAGATGACAATGGCAAATTCAGTTTGTCCATCTGTTTTGCAAGACCACAATGTGGAAGTTAACATATATGCGGAATAGGCCCATGGATCTATCTGTGTATAGGACATGGGGATCAAGGGTTCGGATGGCTTACCTAACTGAGACGTCGTGAATACCAGATGAGAATACCAGAAATCTCTGTTGTAGTCTTCATTTCCTTCACACCCTTATTTAGAACAATAGATGGGAATTCGGGTTCTGTTGTAGTGTAGGATCGGGGACCCGGCCGTCTCTAATATAGAGTCTGTGAAGAGAGAGTTTGAAACTCATCACAACTCTCTCTCCCACACTCCACATCTCTGTGTCCTAGTTCAACTCAAGTAGCCCTACATAAGGCTATAGCATTCCACCCCTAATACGCACTGCTGTGCAGATAGGCTGCGTAGCGGATCACCTGAAGTGGGGCCCACTAGTGTACTTTAATCACATAGTCCAACTGAAAGACAATCCACACCGTTGATCAGTAAGGCCCACCACATAGAGTTCTTACATTCTCCCACTTGGGCCTCATTGAGCAATGTCAATGATTGTTATATAGAATAATGTTGAAAACAAGTTTTGATTTTAAGAAAATATACAAATGGTTAACCAATGAAATAGTTGGACAATATGAGTAATGCTATTCAATCTGGTCTATCAAGACTGTCAGTATCGAAATGCAGTAGTCGTCACAACATTTAATTTAGGCGAAGTGAGGCTAAGCGCGATCGCAAGTACTTTCAATCTCAACGACATAGATCAGGAACTAGGAAATGTGGTATAAGGATTACACACTTTAGTGTGATGATATGTGTCTATCCTTAAGAGGTCCTGAAGCTTTTACATGTCTCCAACGAGACACGACTGTAGTTCTACTTACTCAAAATTTGCGCATATATATAGAGAAGCAGAAATAAATCTTTATATCAAAATCATCCAAAAAACAAACTGCATAAAACAAAATCTCTAAATGTCTGTGAAAATCAAAATACGCTCAACTCCCACTAACTGAAAATATCTGTGGGATCAATGACTCCCATGGATGTCACATGCTCCTGAAATGGCGTGATAGGGAGCCCTTTAGTGAGCGGATCTGCAATCATCTGCTAGTGCCAATGAATTCCACGGACACTTGATGATTCTGAAATCTTTCCTTTACAACAAAGCATTTGATGTCGATACGCCTCGACCTTAATGAATGCTTGTTGTTACTAAAAAAGGAAATAGGAGCTGAATTATCGCAAAATATTCTCAAGAACTTCGGGATATGCTCCAGTACCCGCAAACCTGAGAAGAAACTCTATAACCAGGATTAGATGTCTCGTGATAGGCAATAAATTCAGCTTCCATAGTGGATGAGGCTGTAATGGATTGTTTCACGCTTTTCCATAACACAACTCCTCCAACCATCATGTAGATGTATCCTGAGGTAGACTTCTTAGTGCCAACGCAGCCTACGAAGTCTATGTCTGAATATCCGATCAACTCCAACTAATCAGATCTTCTGTATGTGAGTCTGAAGTCTTTCGTTCTCTGTAGATACTATAATACTTTCTTTGCAGCTATCCAATGTTACATTCCTGGATTAGATAGGTATCTTCCCAACATTCTAGTGACAAATGTAATGTCCGGTCACGTACAGACTTGAGCATACATGATGCTCACACTACTGATGTGTACGAAAATTCTTTCATTCGATTCTTTTCCAAATCATTCTTTGGACACTGAACTAGGCCAAATTTGTCGCCCTTTACAATGGGCGACTGTCCGGAAGCACAATTTTACATGTCATACCTTTCAAGTACCCTAGTAATATAGACCCTCTATGACAGGCTAAGCAGTCCAAGTGATCTGTCACAGCTAATCTCAATGTCAATGACGTAAGAAGCTTCACCAAGATCTTTCATTTCAAATCTTTGAGATAAGAATTTCTTGGTATCGTTCAACATCCTGGTATCACTGCTAGCCAACAGAATGTCATCAACATACAAAATCATCATAACGAAGTTACTTCCATTGATTTTAATATAGATACATTCATCTGCAGTATTTTCTACAAAGCTGTATGAGGAAATTACTTCATGAAACTTTAGGTACCACTGTCGCAATGCCCATTTCAACCCATAGATGGATTTCTTTAGTTTGCAAACCAAATGTTCTGAGCCATTAGCTACAAAACCTTCGGGCTGCAACATGTTTACATCCTCATTCAGATCCCTATTGAGAAATGCAGTCTTTACATCTATCTGAAATAACTCTAAATCCATATGAGCTACAAGAATCATTATGATCCTGAATGAGTCTTTCTTAAATACTGGTAAGAAAGTCTCTTTAAAGTCAATGCCCTCACGTTGGTTAAAACCTTTGGCAACAAGTCTGGCTTTATATCTTTCGACATTACCCTTGGAGTCCATTTTGGTTTTAAATATCCATTTACAACCAATCAGCCTTATTCCAGTAGGTAACTCTAAAAGATCTCATACTTTATTGTCCCTCATGGATTTCAACACTTTGATTGACTTGTGTAAATGATTCTCTCATGGACCATTCCCTACAGCGTCAAACCAATGAGAAGGATCAACACTTTGATTGACTTGTGTAAAGGATTCAGGATCTTTTCCACCCTTATGTCAAAGTCGTGCTCCTGTAAGTATACGATATAATCGTCTCGATTTACAGGCATTCTGTCTCTTTCAGATCTTCTCAATGGTTCAGCTTGTTGGGTCTGATCTTGATTTTCCTAATCAGTGGTTTGTGTATGAGGTTCTACGTGGTGTTCTGCAGTGACTGCAGAATCGACTGCATCATTAATATCCACGTGATCTGGATTGACTATGACTGGAGTCACAGTCCTTTGTTCCTCAAATACAAAATTTCTTATGTTCGTGCTCCCACTGTTTTCAGTGTCCTCAATGAATCTGGTATTCTCAGTCTCAACAATCCTAATAAAGTGGGAAGGACAGTAGAATCAATAGCCTTTTGATCTTTCTGGGTATCCAATCAAGAAACAACTTACGGTTCTAGGATCAAGCTTCTTTTCATGCGGGTTATAAATTTTGGCCTCAGCAGGACAACCCCAACCATGTAGATATCGGAGACTTGGTTTTCTCTTATTCCACAACTCAAAAGGAGTTTTGCTTATTGCTTTGCTAGGAACCCTGTTTAGTATATGAACTGCAGTTTTGATCGCATTTCCCCACGGAGATTCTGGCAATGTCGAATTGCTGACCATGCTTCTCACCATATCCATTAGGGTGCGATTGCGTTTCTCGGCCACACCATTCTGCTCTGGAGTTCCAGGCATAGTATACTGAGCGACAATGCCACAATCCTTCAGGTATCTAGTGAATAGCCTTGAATTGCGTCCTGATTCATCATATTTGTCATAGTATTCACCACCATGGTCAAATCTGACAACTTTAATCCTTTTATCGAGTTGATTTTCAACTTCGGCTTTATAGATCTTAAAAGCATCCAGGGTATTTGACTTCTCAGTAATAAGGTAGAGGTACCCGAAACGAGAGTAGTCATCTATAAAGGTAATAAAATATTTGTGTCAACTCCATGATGCTGTAGGGAATGGTTCACACATGTCTTTATATATCACCTCTAATAGATCTACACTCTTGGTTGTACCTTTCTTTCTAGTTCTAGTCTGTTTTCCTTTTATGCAATTAATGCATATCTTATAGTTAGAGAAGTCTAGAGAATGCAAAATTTCTTCTTGCACAAGCCTGTTTAATCTCTCACGAGACATATGGCATAGATGCCTGTGCCACAATATGGAGGAATTCTCATAGTCTAGCCTTTTCTTATATCATACTTTATTTCCATGCAAGGTATTAATATTATAGACGTGAGAGGCAATTAAGTCTAACTGGTATAAGTTGTTTACCATAGAGTCAGTCCCAACTTTAATCGAATTAAAGTAAATACTAAAGTTATTATTTCCAAATTGAAATGAATATCCCAATTTATCTAAACAGGAAATTGAAACTAAATTACGTCTTATAGACGGCACACAAAATATATCTACTAAATCCAAAAAATAATCAGACTTCAACTTAAGCCTATAGATTCATATTACCTCCACGTCTACCTTGACACCATTGCCTACGTATACTGAGCGCTCTGCATCAATTGGTGGCCTGGCCTGTAGTAATTCTTGCATAGAATTGCATATATGAATAGTAGTTCCTGAATCTATCCACCAGGAATCCCCGATACATCGATAAGATTAGTTTCAAAACAGACAAGAATAGAATGATTACATTTCTTTATGAGCCAATTCTTAAACCCTTCGCAGTATTTCTTTAGATAACCCGTCTTTTTGCAGAAGAAGCACGGTTTGCCTTTAAACCATTTGTGTTTAGATCCATTTCCAGATTGATTCTCATGGTTTCCAGATGGATGACCAGAGGATCCATTATTAGAACTTTATTTCCTTTTCCTTTTACCTTTATTCCCTTGCCCATGCCCTTGACCTGAAGTCACCATATTAACATTTTGAACTTTGACCATATGCCTGATCCTCTCTTCTTCTTGGATGCATTGAGTGATAAGTTCATCTAATGTTCACATGTCCTTCAAAGTGTTATAGTTTACCAGGAACGTGCCGAATTGGGGAGGTAGGTTGTTCATGATCAAATGAACTAGTTGATCATCAGTGAGTACAAGCCCTAGAGAACGGATCTTAGAAACAACATCAATCTGCTCTACAATGTATTCACGGGTATTGCATTTTTCATCGTAGGATGAGCGAGTCAATTTATTCAAAAGAATGCCCACTTCAAACTTATCAGATTTCTTGAATTGTTTTCTCATTTCAGTCAGAAAAGTTTTGGCCTTATCTGTTTCAGGCATGGTACCCTTCATCGATTCAAAAATCGAATACTTGATGACTTTCAGGCATGTATCATTTGATCTAAATCATGCCTCACATCGATTATATTCTGCTTCAGTGGCATTATCAGATGGTTTTGGAGGTTCTGGTGTTATCAGGGCAAGATCTAATTGAAGGCAGCCCAGTACAACTTCAATGACGTTCTTCCATTGAGCATAATTAGACTCATTTAGGGCAGGGACTTGATGTGTATTAGTTGGAATTAAGACTGAAATAGAAGAGATACATATTAGTTCATTATTTCACAAAGAAATTTCGTGAATGTAAACAAAAATATCAAGCAAAGTTAATCAATTCAGTTGCTAAGGGAGGCATCAACTGAATTATCCAAGATGAAGATGGGCCCAACCATCACATATTGGTGAGAATCTGTTACATCATCATCATTCCTCCTTTGGGCGGTAATAATAACATGCTAGTGATCCTCCTGAACATGAAGCTAAGTGATGTTAGTCATGTAAATCTAAGACACTCAACACCTGTGGGTGAGATGAGTCTTTCAGTTTTACATCACCAGCACCATTTACTTCACCTATTCACATGACTGTCAAACGGTAATCGTCTGTGTTTTCGTTACCGCATGCATGACAACGTGAACGCAACTGTATACAATCCTCCTTATCCCAATGTTACAAGTTTGTACTTATAAAATTTTCATCGATTGAGGTCACTATGGTGGCTAACACAACCGAATCCAACACTACAAAGATAGACTCAGGATCGCGATAATAATCCTGCCTCAATGGATTATGTCTGAATTAGTCTGATGCGGCTCAAAAAGGTTGGTATTGACCCTTTTAAATTGAGGAAACTTAAAGGGTAACAGGCGGTTATGTCCCGCTTTCCCTCATTCTAAAAGGTCTATATCAACTTTTCAAGGATGGGTAATGGGCCTGTCATAAGGCTGAATCAGCACTCTTATTGATCTTCAATAATTTAAATGAGCATAACTAAATGAGCTCCTGACATTCTCAGGATAAACAAATAGTATGAAACTCTATAATTTGATGTGTAGATCCATACATGGGTATCCATAAGATGGACGAATCTTATCTTAATCACAACATTTATTCAATGAAGGTTTTGATCTATGTTGTCTCTCTAGTGAATGAACTAGATTTAGTGCTCATTGTGAACCGTACATAGATGTCAGCCTATATATGATCTGAATTGAATGTTAACCACATGGCCCAAAAATGGGCCCAACTAAACACTCATGCTTATGATTTACTGATGAGGCTCATAGGTGATTGTAGAAACTGATCCAATGTCTCAGGATATAGGTAATGGGCCTAATATAAGTGACAGGCCCAACATAAAAAAATAGATGGATCCATTACATGAAGTGGGCCCAGTACAACTCTCAAGCCCAACTGGAAAAACCAAGAGGGATCCCGTTCGCAGGTATAGTACCTGCGAACGGGATCCGATTATATCGAAATCGGGTCTGTTGATCCGATTAAATGTAAGGTCTTTAGTCGACCTAATACCTGCGGTGAGGAAACCAAGTCGATTTCAACCTACTGCAACCCGCAACTAAAAAGAGGGAGAAAGGGAGATCAAATCTCAGCCGTTCTCCTTGTCCGCCCGATGCAATGAGTAGAGATTGAGATCCTCTCATCTCTGCAAACATTATCGGAAGCAGCGACTCCGGCAGGGACAATGACTGCCATTGATGGACGCGATAGCACGAGATGTTGGCAATGGCTCTGGATAGAGGAAGAAAAGGAGATCGAAAACCATCACCATCGCCTGCACGAACAAGGTTCAACGATGGTTGTCGTTCCAACAGATCAAGGTACTGGATTTGGGGTAACTGGAATAGGCCCACGGATCTATTTGTGCATAGGACATGGGGATCAAGGGTTCGGATGGCTTACCTAACTAAGACACCATGAATACCAGATAAGAATACTGGAAATCTCTGTTGTAGTCTTCCTTTCCTTCACACTCTTATTCGGAACAGTAGATGGGAATTCAGGTTCTATTGTAGTGTAGGATCGGGGACCCAACAGTCTCTAATATAGAGTCTGTGGAGAGAGTTTGAAACCCATCACAACTCTCTCTCCCACGTTCCACATCTCTGTGTCCTAGTTCAACTCAAGTAGCCCTACGTAAGGCTATAGCATTCCACCCCTAATACGCACTACTGCGCAGATAGGCTGCGCAGCGGATCACCTAAAGTGGGGCCTACTGGTGTACTTTAATCACATAGTCCAACTAAAGGATAATCCAGACCGTTGATCAGTAAGGCCCACCACATAGAGTTCTTACACACAATAGAACAAGAATCTAAAAATCAAGTAGATCCAAACAAAACAAAACTGTGGGAATGAAAACATCCACACTTGGCTGTTGAAACCTTCTTAGATAGAGCTGACCATAATGTTTACATGCCATCCAAATTGTTCATAAGGTTATTACCACTCAGATAAACTGTAGGCACAAATATCACCAATGTACAAAATCATTGCCCCTTATATGCACATGTAAGATGAATGTAGGTAGCAGTTAAAAGGGTAAAATTATCTTTTTAAGAAAGATAATCTTTATTTTTCACCGAGTCACCCACATCTAACAAGCACACATTAGAGAAAGCTTTTTTGTTGAGCCAATCTTAATAAAGATCGATATAACTTAAGCATGTTTCCTTTGTCTAATGAAGAAAAAACTACATAAAATATTTATACATTCCCTTGATACCATAGTTTCCTTTGTTTAAGAAACTAAAGTTACAAAAATAATTTCTCTTTTCCTAAATTTTCCTCAAAAAGCAAGTAAAATTATTTACAAAGAAACTTGTTAAATGTAAATTTTTATGGTTTTAAGAACATCCGTCGCTCTTTAATTGTTAACATTTCAATGGAAATTAATAACCCAAATCAAATGAAAAAGTTACTGTTAGATTTAGAGTTTTCCTTTCATGATTCGTAAGGGTTTTCCATGCAGACATTTTGGATTCTTTTAATTTGAGAATATGGAAATGGTTGGAAATACATATATAAAAAAAGGTTTCCATAAGTATAATGTTTTAGGTTGTTTGTATTATAAAAGGTAGTTGTGAAAATTAACTGTCATAATTACACTTTTTCTCAAAATTAATGACTTGGTTTTTTTCCTAAAAAACTAATACTTTTTCTCAAAATTAGTGACTTGGTTTTTTCCTAAAAAGCTAGTTCATGGATATTTTCACAATAACGAGAGATATCTTACTATTGACTAAGTCCTTTCAACATTTATGTGGAAATCAACCCACAAAACAATGTATATTGACTATTAAAATTGCACATTTCTACAGTTATCCCTGCTCACAGAATTCTACATAGGTTTTTCATATCCATGTTTTGGATCCTTCTTATCTAAATATGCCCTAAACTAAAAGTTATATATACTAAATAGTCCTTGACCTCTAACACCTAACTCATTTTTTACAACAAATAATCCCATCTTTGTAGCAATATGAGAGCAAGTGTGAAGGAAGTTCAAGAACTTGAATGAAGGTGATAATGTCATATGTTCAAGATATGTTGCTGAGTAGATTAAATCTTCATTATTATGATGTATAAAAGCTTTAGGATTATTCTCATAATATAATTGGTATTAAAAACATGTCATGCATCAGTTCAAGGAGTTTTCTTATTTATTTCTAGGCGAACATTGTAGTTGGTTACTTATTGGTTCCAAGCAGTGAATCTATGTGTGGAATGGACCCATGGAGTGAACCAAAAGCAATGATGTGGTAGGAGAATTGAAAAGAAAATGTTTTAGGAAGTTACTAGAAGCTAAAGTCTCAAATTTACAACATACTTAAAATTATAGAACGACGATGATATAGGGATTAAGATGAATGGTCTCGATTTGAATGACACACGTGGTGGTTGGTGTCCATACTTTCTGAGTAAAGTCATCAGTTACAAAGAAGGAAGGTGTTAGGCACTCGTCCCCGCTCTTATAAACATACATTATTTACTTTACTGGATTTGAAAATATTTAGAATTCTAGCTTTATAGTATTACTCGAAAATAAGTTAATGAATAAAGTAAAAATAATAATGGAACTCTACAACATGGGGTATATAAGAAAGGATATATAACAACGTAGTAAATGGAAAGGAAAGCAATATGAATGAAAGCAATAAATGAGCCAATCAAACTAGCCAGAGAGCCTAGAGATATGAGTGGAGAGGAAAGAAAATCGACACTCCTCTAAGGAAGAAGATGATCAGAGCTCTCGTATCTCCAACTGTAACTTCCTGAATTTTTGCTATCTTGGATTGCCAAAAATCCTTTTATATATATATATATATATATATATATATATATATATATATATATATATAATATATATATATATATATATATATAGCCTACATTGTCACTTACTGACCCTTGACGTTTGGGGGTAAACCTATAAGTGGGAGGTACTAGTAAAGAATCCGCCTGATTACTTAAACCTCAAGTCTAGCCTCATGAATTGTTCATTTAGGGCTCAAATCTAACCGATCTATCACTGACTAATTAAGACAACCGTAACTAAATTAAAGATCTACCCAAAGTCGAGCTAGCTATGGGCCAGATCTTAATTAACGAACCAAGTCAACCTATTTACTCATTTAGCCTAAGAACTAACAGTTTAGAGTGATCATGACAGAATCACCATTTTTACTAATTTCGAATAGGCCACACTATGAACATAAGTAATTCAGACCATAATCATTGCATCCAAAAAATCTCACTACCTAATTCATTCCAGAAATGTCTTGATTATCCGAATAAGCTCTAAACCGCTCATTAGTGGGCCACTAATTCTGAAATTATAGAATAATGTCCGTCTCACTAGGCTTGACGTCCATCGCAGGTGGCGAACCAAGAAAGTGTCCAGAACTGCTCCACTTAGGCTAGAAGCCAAGTGCTTAAAATGCATGAATCCCCAAGGCTGAAATATAAAAACTTAAGTGAAATAGACATTCCGCTCTTTCACGAAGTTGTGGCTTTTCGACCATTAGATCGCAACCAAACTCGAGGCATGAGTTAAGAATATTTCTCTGCTCATATTCGTATAACTGTGGCTCCAATCGATCACTGACGACCGTCTATCGCAAGTAGGGCCCCCGCGGTTAATCGAGTCATCCGTTTGCAGCCAAATTCGGACCAATCACTCATCCGATGATGGTGTAGGTCAGGGGGCTCTGAAATCGCCCTATGGGCCAGGATTCAACCCACTAGGGGCATGCATGTTAAAAAAAGGGCCCCCATGACCATTTAGACACAAAATCTGAGACTATAAAAGCCCCATTTGGACATAAAATCTGAGACTATAAAAGCCCAAAAAAATTTCTCTCTTATCCCATACGAATTTTCATTTGCAAAGGAAGGGAGAGAGAGAGAGATGAGGAGAATGGGAGAAGGTGCAAGAGGGGGTAGATTGGAGCATTCGCCCCATCCCCGCTAGCCCGCGACGTAGCCGCAACCACACTGCATCGCCGGAGTCACCCCGACGACCATTAGAGGTAATTAACAAATCCCTTTCTTAGGTTTGAGTATTGAAGGTTGAATGCATGGATCCTTACAAGTGAATTGTCTTGGTAGAAGGCATCGGTGAACCGTTCTGTGGAGTCCTAGCCATATGACGAGTCCGAATTCGACGAATCAACCCAAGGTGCGGACCATTACCTCTAGGTTGTCAATTATTGAACCTATATCATAAATAATGATTGTGTAGTGAAATTTGTAATTGCATACTAACTAGTGACTAATCTTTAGGCCTATTATCCTCTATGAAGTGAAATTTTCATTTATGGATGTCGATTATTGATTGCATGCTAGAATAGACCGGATACACTAAAATTTCATGCCCACGTGTTCCATATTTTTCCATGATACATGTGCCTAATTAGCTGATTGTGGTAAATTGTGCGATGATTGAATAATGCACTTGCATGCCAATTTGTTTGCCCATATTAGCTAGAATATCCTGAAATATTGTTTAGTTGGTTACCTATTCCTGAATAGAATTAATTGTGGCATGCTGTAAAATATTAGTCTATTGGTAATTGGGTTAGCCAGCAAACCGAAAAATTCACAAGGGCAGCCCTACTGAATCGGCTGTCATGGGCCAATCCGACTGATTCAGGCCAAAGACGGACAACCGATAGCAGTTGGACTACACGGGATGCTTGCACCCAGTGCCGGTTGCGCCGTAGTTTGCTTAAATAAGCCGAATGAGTCCACTAGTTGGCCAACCATGTATGTTCACTATGTATGGCCATGCCTGCATGAATCTGAAGCACCTCATACCTTTGAGAGGCCAAATAACAGTTAGTGATACGATTCTACTAAGACTCATGAGTCGGGTATGGTGGTATGGGACACCGTATCCGAGCTGTCGGCCTACGCTGGGGTGACGAGCCTCCCCGTAGTGACCAGTGAGCAACTAAGCCTCAGGAGCCGGGCATGGTGGAATGGGACACTGTGTCCGTGCCATCAGCATATGCTGGGGTGACGAGCCTCCCCTTAGTGACCAGCGAGCACAAGAGGTGACAGGTCTTTATTCGAATGACCCCCGTTAAATTACCCGACCGATGGTTTCATGCTAGAGTACCGATCGAACGACCCGGGCATGAATGGAATTGGGTGACGAGCCCTTCCCTATGTGATTTAGTTATGTGACAAGCCGCACCTTGGAATTGAGTGATTATACTCGGTGTTTCGGTAATGACTCATGCCGAGTTGATCCTTATACCTTTGGGTATCATGCCTTACCTTTGAAATTATTAATTTGTGAGACAGATAGATGATACCTAAATTTAGATCATAGATCATAGGCTCAAAGCCGCTACGGCCGCCTTGGGCCAAGTGATCTAGATAAGACCATTAATTAAATGGAGATGTTTTAGCTTCCTCAATCTTACTAGATGAATGGACTTAATTAAATACTCGACCAACATGAATATTCATGGCATTGCATTAACATAGGTTGGCGACTCGGCAGTCGAGGTCGCATTGAGGGAGTGTTGGTCATATGCGAACATATAGATGGTGTCGCTTGAGGGAGTATTGGATGGTGAGGGCATGTATCATATCATAATACCATGCATGTGCATTAACAAGAGTGTTTAGGAACTGTATGCTTACTTTGTTTTTCATTAATTGTGCATGTGGATTTGATAGCTTTTGTAACTTAATGTTAATGGAACCACTGAGTTGATCACTCACTCTCACTTTAGGACGGTGTTTTAAAACACCAACCAGACCTCATCTTAGATGCAGGTACCACAGAGCCTGACGCATTGGATGAGACGACCATTACATATTCTATTTTAATTCCATGAATTGCTCAAATGTCAGGTAAAATGAACTATAGAACCCCGCTTCTGCAAAGCATAAGTGGCACTCGTGATATCGAGAGTTGAGTATCTACTCGGTCCCTGAAATTCAGGGCGTTAAAGGTGGTATCAAAGCAATAATTTGGAATTAAACTGGGTTGTGGGCTGTGGATTCATCATAACGCATTCGCTAACATATATGGGAACGCTGAAACTTAGCAACGTTAAACCCTAAGACCGAACCCTCAGTTATCTCAAATATTCGAGCCTTAGTTTAGAAATTTGGACTGAGAAGGGACTTAAATGAAGAGAAAGTAGCTGCAATGGTACTAGGACAGGCCCTTAGAACACTAAGGAGTGTTTCAACTCGTACTTAGGTTAAAACTCACAAATTCGGTGTCGCGACCCAGCATAATGGGGTTAGGTGACTAAAGTAGCTTGTCCTACCCTAAAATCATATGTGGTACGTCCGATGATCCATTTCGGTTCATGAGATACGTCTATTTCAAATTCTGACAGTCCAGATCATCTTAGCTTTTTATCGAACCTTTTTCTGGCCCACCTGGATCATCGAATGGGCAAAACGGAGTCGGATTGGGAAAGAGGGGGAGTGTAGAGTGAGAAAAAAACCTAGGTTCGCCGCGAACCTATACCCCTAAGCCCAAATGGGCCACCGCCGTCTTCGATTAGTATTTTTTGTCCATCTCGGCCTTGGAATCACCCACTCCCTACCCTACACCCATCCCCGATGAAGAATGGTGCCACCACCAAATAAATAAAAAATCCAATGGTAGATAATAAGAACAAATTTACAATCTTTTAAATAGTGATACCAAACCTTGTAAGAAGTTTTAGAATCCAACTCCAACTCGAACTCCCTAAATTTCGTAACTTAATATAAATAGCAAATTTTCTATTTATAGTGAATGTCCTATCTGGCTTAACCATGTTATGCTCCTAATTTTTCTAAGCACTTTTCATTTGGGACACAACTCCTAAAGCTCAAGGATAAAGAGTTATAATCAAACTAAAACTTACTATAAATAGTAAAAATGGAAATAAAATGGATTTTCGACCATCAACCTGATAGAATCTCGCCAAATAACCAAGCCAGTTGGCTAAAGTAGTTTCTCATACCCCAACATCATATAGGGTACGTCGAGTAACTCATTCGGGTTTGCGAGATACGCATGTTGTAAGGTTTTGACGGTCCAGATCAACAAAAAGGGGCGTTACCGCTGCCCATGGGGCGTACCCACGCCGGGGAGGACAGAGAGCGGCATTGCCACAGCCTGTGGGGCATGGCCACCCTGGGCATCACAGAGCCCGGGTATTTCCACCACCCGGGGGCGTGGCCACGCCCTGGGAGGGGATTTTCACCGGGTGTTGGCCCCACCGGGATCTGAGCAGATTTTTCACCAACTTTGAAAAATCATCTCCCTTAATCTAACTCTGATTGAAGTGATTAAAAATCCAGATTGAAGCTTAATAAGTCTAGTTTTATATAAAAATAAATAAAAATTTTAATATAGTTAATTTTAGGATATCTTGAAACTTGTCACAAAATTAATGGTTTCAGACAAATGTTACTTCTAAAATTTTAATAATTTTTCTACAACTCTAAATGAAATGAAATTTTTTAGGATGATTTTAAACTTAATGATAAATTATTATATTCTTTAAAATAATTCACTAACTAAAAGTATAAAAATAAATTGTTACAAGTAATATAGGCATTTTAGAATTTTTTTTTTTTTTTTTTTTTTTTTTTTTTTTTTTTTTTTTTTAAAAATCGTTGGTTTTGAATAACCTGTACTTATGGAATTTTTATAATTTTTATGGAACTTGAAATAGAATGAAATTTTGTGGGGAAAAGACTAAATTAATGATGAATTAGTATAAAAATTATCCCGTAATTAAAAGTGGTAAATACGTTATGGACAAAAGATGTATTGAATCCGGAAGTTTCTATAACTACGAGTTGTCGGTGGACCAGACGTATCTTTTTCATCGTAGAGTTTAGGATTCGAAGTCTACTTAGGAATTGGTTCAAAACATCCCAAGAATCATCCCAAGTGATTGAATTAAATTTTTATTTTAGTATATTTTACTGTTTCGGATAATTTCTAGTCTAGACGAATTAGGCTTCTTGAGTAGGGTTGAATTTCATTGCTTAAGACTCTGTGAGTTCATATTCGAAGCGGGCTTCACTAAAATATTTTAGGTTCTTATTCTCTTATGCATTCAAGATTAATACCACACTGTGGAGATGATGTTCTTCTTCTTTCCTTTTTGTCGCGTCTTTCTTAGTATCATCAGCCCTCCAAAACTCTTAAATATCTTAGAACTTCTGATTCTTCTTTTTCGCGAAATCGAAGCATGATTTGCTCATGACCCACACCCATAAGAAAAAAAAGGCCATTGGAAACCTTTCTAGGATAGTCGTATGATCATAGGCACTGTGGGAGACTCATCACCCACTAAGTCAAACATGAATTAAACACGAACTCTCCTTAAAAAGACCCGAAAGACAACCTTATAAATGTAAAACACGAACTTCTTAATTAATTTTGACATTCCTCGAATGTCTAAAATAATCAGATTACGAAATTACGGAATCATATACATGCGAAGCATTCACGGCTTGACCCAATTCTCAATCCTAGGCGACTACCAATGGACTCATTGCTTTGACCGAGCAGAAGACCAGGATCCACCAGGACTAAGAAGGGATACAACGAGGCTTCTATCCTGGTTAGGTAGATGAACGACATATCGGGTTCAAGCCCACTACAAACGTCTCTCCGTGTTGGCTGAACGCTGAAAATAGATATTGTTACTTTAGATAGAGGGGAATCATCATCATGAATCTAAATCTTTTGAAAAATTATAGTAAACCATCAGGATGAAAAAGTTTTAAGGGAGATAAACTACAATAAGTTAGGCTAGCATAGTTAGTACGCACCCTACCATACATATGAACGTGAAATCAACGGAACTTAGGTGTAAGAAATTAGAATATCTTAACCTACTTACATTAGGCAATTTCGGGGATGAATTTGTTTTTAAGGGGGGTAGATTGTAACGCCTTGAATTTTCACTATTTTCGATTGCCAAAAACTCTTATATATATATATATATATATATATATATATATATATATAATATATATATATATCACTAGCCTACGTTGTCACTTACTGACCCTTGACGTTCTGGGTGAACCTATACGTGGGAAGGTACCAGTAAAGAATCCACCTGATCACTTAAACCTCAAGTCTAGCCTCGTGAATTGTTCATTTATGGCTCAAATCTAACCGATCTATCACTAACTAATCAAGACAACCATAACTAAATTAAAGATCTACCTGAAGCCGAACCTGCTATGGGCCAGATCTTAATTAATAAACCAAGTCAACCTATTTACTCATTTAGCCTAAGAACCAACAATTTAGAGTGATCATGACCGAATCACCATTTTTACTAATTTTGAATAGGCCACACTATGAACATAATTAATCCAGACCATAATCATTGCGCCCAAGAAATCTCACTACCTAATTCATTCCAGAAATGCCTTGATTGTTCGAACAAGCTGTAGACCACTCGTTAGTAGGCCACTAGTTCCGAAATTGTAGAATAATGTCCGTCTCAATGGGCTTGACGTCCACTGCGGGTGACGAACCAAGACAGTACCCAGAACTGCTCAATTTGACCCAGAAGCCAAGTGCTTGAAATGCGCGAATCTCCTAGGCTGAAATCTGAAAACTTAAGTGAAATAGACCTTCCGCTCTTTCACGAAGTTGTGGCTTTTTAACTATTAGATTGCAACCAAACTCGAAGCATGAGTTAAGGATATTTGCTTGCTCATATCCGTATAACTGTGGCCCCGATCGATCACCGACGACCGTCCATCATAAGCAGGGCCCCTGCGGTCAATTGAGTCATCCGTTTGCCGCCAAATTTGAACCAATCACTCATCCGGTGATGGGGCACCTGCCCCATGACACAGATGGGTTAGGGGCCTCTAAAATAGCCCTATGGGCCAGGATTCAACCCACTATGAACATATATGTTAGAAAAGGGGCCTCCATGGCCATTTGGACACAAAATCTGAGACTATAAAAGCCCAAAATTTTCTCTCTCACTCACATACAAATTTTCATTTGCAAAGGAAGGGAGATCGAGAGATGAGGATAATGGGAGAAGGTGCAAGAGGGGGTAGATTTGAGCATTCGCCCTATCCTCGCTAGCCCGCGACGTGGCCGCGACTACACTGCATCGTCAGAGTCGCCCCGACGACCATTAGAGGTAATTAACAAATCCCCTTTTTATGTTTGAGTATTGAAGGTTGAATACATGGATCCTTACAATTGAATTGTCTTGGTAGAAGGCATCGATGAACCGTTCCGTGGAGTCCTAGCCATATGAGCGAGTCGAATTCGACGAATCAACCCAAGATGCGGACCATACCTCTAGGTTGTCAATTATCGAACCTATGTCACAAATAATGATTGTGTAGTGAGATTTGTGAATTGCATACTAACTAGTGACTAATCCTTAAGCCTATTATCCTCCATGAAGTGAAATTTTCATTTATGGATGTCGATTATTGATTACATGCTAGAATAGACTGGATACACTGAAATTTCATGCCTATGTGTTCCATATTTTTTTCCTGATACATGCGCCTAATTAGCTGATTGTGGTAAATTGTGCGATGATTGAATAATGCACTTGCTTGCCAATTTTCTTGCCCATATTAGATAGAATATCTTGAAATACTGTTTAGTTGATTGCCTATTCCTGAATAGAATTGATTGTGGCATGCTCTAAAATATTAGTCTATTGGTAATTGGGTTGGCCAGCAAACCGGAAAAATTCACAAGGGCAACCCTACTGGATCGGCTGCCCTAGGCCAATCCAACCGGTTCAGGTCAAAGACGGATAACCGACAGTAGTTATACTATACGGGATGCTTCCACCCAGTGTCGGTTGCATCGTAGTTCGCTTAAATCAACCGAATTAGTCTACTAATTGGCCAACCATGTATGTTCAGCATGTATAGTCACGCCTACCTGAATCTGAAGCACCTCATACCTTTGAGAGACCTACTGATAACCGTAAGTGATACGATCCTACTAAGACTTATGAGCCGGGTATGGTGGTATGGGACACCGTGTCTGAGCTTTTGGCCTACGCTGGGGTGATGAGCCTCGTCGTTGTCACCGGTGAGCAACTAAGTCTCGAGAGTCGAGCATGGTGGAATGGGACATTGTGTTTGTGTTGTCGGCCTACGCTAGGGTGACGAGCCTCCCCGTAGTGACCAGCGAGCACAGAAGGTGACAGGTCCTTGTTCGAACAGCCTCCATCAAATTACTCGGCCGATGGTTCCGTGCCAGAGTACCATTCGAACGACCCAGGCATGAATGGAATTGGGTGACAAGCCCTTCCCTATGTTGATTTCGTTATGTGACAAGCCCTCACCACAGAACTAAGTGATCATACTCGGTGTTTGGGTGATGACCCATACCGAGTTGATCCTTATACCTTTGATTATCATGCCTTACCTTTGAAACTATTAATTTGTGAGACAGATGGATTATACCTAAATTTGAATCATGGTTCGCAGGCTGAAAGCCGCTATGGCCACCCTAGGCCAAGTGATCTGGATAAAGTCATTGATTAAATAGAGGTGTCTCAGCTTCCCCAATCTTCCTGGATGAATGGACTTAATTAAATACTCGGCCAACATGAATATTCATGGCGTTGCATTAGCATAGGTTGGTGACTCGGCAGTTTAGGTCGCATTGAGGGAGTGTTGGTCATATGCGAACGTATAAATGGTGTCGCTTGAGGGAGAGTTGGATGGTGAGGGTATGCATCATATCATAATACGATGCATGTGCATTAACAAGAGTGTCTAGGAACTGTATGCTTTGCTTTTCATTAATTGCGCATGTGGATTTGATAGCTTGTATAACTTAGTGTTAATGGAACCACTGAGTTGATCACTCACTCTCACTCTGGGACGGTATTTTAAAACACCAACCAAACCCCATCTTAGATGTAGGTACCACAGAGCCTAACGCGTTGGATGAGGCGACCATTGCATAGTCTATTTTAATTCTAGGAATTACTCAAATTTCAGGTAAAAGAACTATAGAGCCCCGCTTCCGCAAAGCATAAGTGGCACCCAGGATATCAGGAGTCGAGTATCTACTCGGCCCCCAAAATCTGGGGCTTTAAACCAACACTACCAAATTTTCAATCATAAGACAACGACCCCTAATGAAAGATTTGAGTGGGGAATGAAGAACACTAGCACTCCTTTGTGAGATAAGATGGCTAGGGCTCTTTGATCCACACCTTGCTCGTATGACCTTCTCAATAAAACCTATGGAAGGATAGTCTTAAAAGAGGGGAGAACTTCACCTTTTTCTCTAAGATGTCATTGTTGTTCAAAATTTGTCACTTAGATATGTGGAAGGGCAGTCTTAGGGAGAGGGGAGCTCTTTACTCTTTTCTTTAGGACGCCCTCGCTTAATCTTCAAGGCTTGAAGTTGTTGTAGTGTGTTGAAAATAAGAGGGGTGAGGGGTATTTATAGTTAAAGGTGGTGATATTTTGATCATTTTTTAGTAGGTAAAAGGTAAAATGGCATGTGGCTTTTATTGTAATTGGTGCTCTAAAACCCTTGGGTACATGACATCTTCTCATTAGTTGGTTGGCATAGTTGAATTAGTAATTTAGATGGAGTTTAAGGGCAATGATATAAAGTGATTTTCTTTTAAAGATTTTTGGTAATAATGGTTAAAAAAAAAAAAAAAAATTATGATAAGGAGAGGGATGATAGAAAAATCAGAAAACTGAAAAAATAAATAAAATAAATTTTTTTTATAAAAATGATGTCATATCTAGGTCATTATCAAAAGGGAAAATTCAAGTTTAGCTTGTGATCATTGACAAAATCTTTACACCTAATTGATTAGCAATTGATTGAAGGACACTTGACAGATTCTGAATGAGAGAATGTGACAACAAAAATTGGATTTTCATTGCCACCTAATGGCCAATCTTGCCTTAGTTTGAAATATGGATGGCTTGGATTAGGCTTTGGGTCAATTAAAACTGGATTGGGGTAATTTTGGATGGATTTATACTAATTTATATGGATTTGGATAAGGGAGTGATTTTGGATTTCTGTTTAATAAGTGATCTTTCCAATCAAGCACGATAGATTATTCCATCATTGAGTGGGGTGTTTACGTTATGAAAAATATCTATCATTGGATCATCGAGTTTAGAGCAATTTTAGTGGATATTTTTGAAATTCATCCTTTAAGTATCGTTGATCATCTTTTAAATTGAGATCAAGTTGAGGGCCATCCTAATTGATATCTATCTTCAATTCTTACTAATCTCTAGTAATTTTAGCCATTATATGTTGTTTTAAGCACATTACACAGTTACAACCAATCTCGGAAATTTATTATTTGTTTGGTTAATGTCACAAAAACCAACTAATAGGTATGAGACTATTTGGCATCAGGAGTCTATCATCCTAGAATAAAATTACATGTTAGGTATGGAACTAACATGTGTTGTAACCCTGGGCGCGAGACCCCTATCGGCATACTACACTATGCACTATGACTCGTTCATTCATTATGTGTTTTTGTATTGCATTGTTGTATATGACATTTGGTTCGATGGGCCTTTTACTTTGTATAAACTTGGTATGACCGTTAACATTTATGGACTTGGTTGCATAGCTTTTCATCATTTCCGCATACTCTGATATTGTTATACTTGTCACATCGATTGTGCACGCACACACATACTCTCTAAGCTTCGTAGTAAGCTTACACACAATGTTCACGTGTAGGTTGTGCTAGATAGCAGCAGTAGTGAGGCAGGAACACATGCCTAACATTTTGGAGTTTTTGTATATCTATTGTATTTTCCTTTCCAATACTATAATCAAATCCTTTTATAGTGGATGAATGCGATGATGTTTTCGCTATAGTACATTCATGGTTATGCTTCCCTTTAAAAAAAAAAAAAAAAAAAAACTACCCTAAAAATCCTCCTTGTGGGATTCCATTTTCGGAACTTGGCGCAAGCTAAGAATCGAAATTGAGGTACCATGGATGTTGTCAACACCGGATTCGGTTTACGACAAACGAGAGCCAGAAATCAAATTTGGGGCGTGACAGAAGTTTGTATCAGAGTATAACCTGGGAATACCTGTTAACACCATCACATATCTACTATTGACCTTAGATTAGCTACCTTTCACAATGTGATTATTAAGAACTTAGAATCATTAGGATCCTTGGTTTGAAACAACATAGAGAATTACTTTTAGACTTCTCGATTTGCGAACTTAGTTTAAATTAGTGTTCCTGTTTGAGAACTAAGAAACTTCTGAACATAGCTCCCTAACTGGTATGGTTTGGGTTGTAGAGAAATTTCGAGGACGAAAATTTTTATTATGAGGGTAGAGTTACGAGACCCATACCCTGATTAACCTTCTGTACACTTAACTTCTGGACCAGATTGGCAAGATTGATCGGTTGCCCTGTTTTAGTACCTTAACGATCTGAGACCTATACCCAAACGACCACGCAGACGTTGTGATTCTAACGCCATGTGACACGATCCACTTCGACAACCAGATCGAAAGATGTACACCCCATTAGAATTAATGCATGGCATATATCGTAAATGTGTGCACACATGACATGGGGCTCACTTAGTATAAAATATTTGGAATAGTAAAACATCGCTTTCAAATATAAAAAAAAAAAAAAAATCAAACACATTTACGCCTCAACCCATACTGAGCCATGCCTCCCCCACGCCGTTCTCGCCTATATAACCCGCTCTCGCCCATCTCACCATGACTCTTGCATGAAAGAATACAGAGAAAGAAAAGATAAAGTTGAATGAGATATTAGAGGAGGTTAGGGAGAAGGAAAGGAAATTTCAACCGTTAATATATACTCCATCTCCAAATCAACTGTTGAGGTGAGTGCACAGGGGTTTACCCATGTCTTGATGTTGGGCCCATTAAATGGACTCAATCTTAATGTATATGTTGATATCCATGTCATTTTTCTATTTTGCATAAGGCGAGACATACTTGTCCACGCTATCTAGCGTGGTCAAAGTGTGGTCCACCTTGATATGCATATGATTCATATATATGGGACCATAATGGCAGGAGCTCATTCAAGGTAGGAATTTCATGTTTTATTTGCCCTCTCCATTTCTCTTTTCTTAGGTTTTGATGGTTATAGGAA
>JAJHSJ010000005.1:76420180-76602680 GCA_021015155.1 Magnolia officinalis
GTCATGTCACCAGTGAATGATAGACTTTGGGCCCATTTTTGGACAATCAAATGCTGTCAAAATAAGATTATTCAAAATCCATTCGAAATTTTATCGAATTACCTTTCCAATGAGTATAAAATCACCAAAATCAGATATATGACAAGGGAGTTATGGCCGCTTTCATCAAACTGGTATCGCATAGTGAATATATGTGATCCACAATGAAAATATCAGTGATTTACGGTGAATATCGGTGATCTACACTGAATATCAGCGATCCATAGTGAATATCGATGATTTACACCGAATATCAATGATCCACAATGAAAATATCAGCGATTCACAATGAATATGGACGATCCACAATAAATATCAATGATCCACTGTACAACATTCATCCATTACATCATATTTCCATCTTGGCATTCTTCTATTACAAATATCCATCCATTCCAATATTCATCACGTTTATCCATTACAACATTCTTCTATTACAAAATTCATGTATTACAACATTATTTTATTACAAAATTAATCAATTACAACATCATTCCATTATAAATATTCACCAATTGCGGTATTCTTCCACCTCTTATTCCCTCTCTCAAACTCTCACAATTCATACAAAAAAAAAATAAAAAATCTGAAAAATAACTATAAAATAAATCAATGAATGAAGAATGAAGAAAAACGGAGTAAAAAAAACCATCCTCCCTTCCCTTGAAAAAAAACAAGGAAGAAAGAAACAACCAAATGACTCTTATACGAAAGGGCCATATGTTTTGAAACCATCTACATTTTATGTGGGGTCCATTGGGCCGTCTTGAAACAAATCCATCCCATTCACATGTAAGGGTTTTAATTTTGTATTGTCGCCCCAAGTTTAAGAGAAAAACTTATCATAAATGAACCATACAGGAGAAAACAGTTTATAATTAATGCAAAATGTTAGCGTAATTATGTACCAGAGAGAGCTTCAAACATAAAACTGAAAAACCTTTCTGTCGGTTCATTGCTATTTGATTAAAATAAACAATTTAAATTGGCCAAGAGATGGGCTGGATTTTAGTTTTGGATGGGCCAATGCTATATATGAGCATTAACACCTTGATTCATAGCTCAAGTGGTAGACTAAGTGAAAGATATCTGGTTTCAACACTTGAGGTCTTGGTATAGATCCCTAGTGGGGGTGGCTAACAGTGAAGTGTCAACTGACAGCGGGGTGTACTAACAAGCTAACCAAAAAAAAGAAAAAAGCATTAAGCAATTTTGTCCTCCATGAAGTGAAAAAGTAGGTTAAGGACTACAATTTCTTATTTTTAGTTTGTACGGGCCCAACCATGTCACCTTACGGGGTCATCTGGACAAATAACCCGTTGTCCATACTCCTACGGCAGTAGTAGCATATTCCAAAGCTTCGTTCAAACAAGCAAAGCATATTCATTTCAACGCTAACCCGCCAATACAGAGAGCTAAAGAGAGAAGAGAGAGAAAGACCGTTAGTTGCACGTAAAAACCCCATTCTACCCTAAAATTTCCAAAAAAACCCTCCACCGAAATCGAAGCAGATCGTTATAGATATTAGAAACAGTCTTCTTCTTCTTCACATTCCTCTCTCTCTGCTGTATTGTCTTCTCTTCTTCGATCTTTAAAGAAAGGGACTGAAATTCAAAGAGAAAAAGCTCGATTGATCGTTAGGTAGGCCGGAGGATGGATGACGTTACAGCTTCTTCGTCATCATCATCAATGGACAGCCACGTGGCGAGCTCTGCTTCGTCTTCCATATTCCGGAATTACCCTCTCTTCTCAGCTCTTTCCGCTTTTATCCTCGCTCAAGGCATCAAGTTCTTTACTACTTGGTATCTCTCTCTTTCTCTCTCCCTCTCTCTATGCCTTCTGTAATTTTCGATTCTTTCATTTGAGTAGAAACCAGATCTGGAATTGTTTTATGAGGTACTACATGGACCGTTAATATGATGGGCCTCACTGTGATGACCGCACACCAACGATCTCGATGAAGATCTTGTTTGTTTTAGTTCCAAATAGAAAATCACTTTAATTCATGCATTGTACTCCATCGTCTGATATTGCAATGGTGTTTTTGTTCAGCCTAGTGATCGTGCAGGTGGGCCCACCTTTTCATGATCGAAATTGTTAGCTGGAGGGCCCCATTACAGATGAGTTGTGCCAGAAAATTCTCTTGCTGGGTGATCTTTCACATCCAATTTGGTCCCTGCAAATGGATGGTCTGGGCAACATTCAGCATTAATTAGGGAAGAAAAGCCAACGGTTGTGGGGCTATGATTCGCCGGACAAGGGAGGTTTTTGGGTACTACCCATTTATTTTGAGGCCCACCAAATAAATAATAGTCTGGATCACATAGAGGTTACTAGGGACAAGGGAAGTAGGAAAAGTGAGGTACTTGGATGGGCCTCTTATTTATAAGTATTATATAAAAAGATCAAATTGCCTTGCTTAACCAGGGGTAAATTAGTAATGGGAAAAATAGCTAAGAAAAATACATGAAAAAAAGCACTTTTCTTTCCTGACACTCCCCCAAAATTGGTGCTTGGAAATGCCTTGGTGGAGCTCTCTGCAAATTGATCCTTGTACCGAAAAGAGTGGATGTCTATTGCGTAGTAATCTTCTCATGTATAAAAAGTGGCAGTTTACTTCTGTGTTTGGTGTGGTCATTATAGACTAGATTGAAAGAAATATAGATCATAGCTTGATTATCACATCCCACCTTCTCTAGAAGTGAACAACGGAAACCTAATTCCGTCATCAGTTTCTTTTGCCAGATTATGCACAATATCCCGAATTCTACTTTAGCACTGGAGCTTGCAACAACAAACTATTTCTTGCTCTTCCACATAACAAGAGTATCTCCTAGGACCTAGATATGTACATAGCCAAAAGTGGATACATGATCTCTAGAACTTGCTCAATCAACATCTGAATACCCCCACATAATGCAAATGAATATTCTAGGAGTACTAAAGACTGCATGAGCCATGCTGCGCACTTCACACTTGGTAACTCTTGCACAGACAGCGACGTGGGTGGAACTTTCCACACTACGTACCTCGTGCTAAGTAACTCTTGCACAGAGAGCGACGTGGGTGGAACTTTCGTGAGATCCACCCTATCCATTAGGTATGCTTCATCATGCTTACCTTGAGACACAAAAATCATGGCAATCTAGAACTTGAGTAGGCCACACCTGAGGAGAAAGTTGGGACAGGACGCCCACCATTGGTTTTGTGTAGGGCCTACTGTGGTGTTTATAGCCATCCAATCCATTCATTTGATGTTCTTCATTAGGATGAAAGAATTACCCAAAAATTACAGTATTCCAAAACTTAGGTACGCCATATCACGTGAATTTGAAGGTTTTTAGGTATATGGGGTGGCCCACCTGAGTGTTGAATCAGTTTGTTTTTTGGGTCAAGGATAAACAAGGGGTGATGCACTTAATGTACTTGATGGATTTCACGCAGGTTAAGTTGTTTCCCCCAAGTTAGAGCAGTGTTCAAAGTATTGGTATTGTTACAAGTTTCGATGGTTGGAGATACAGAAACAATATCAATATCGCCGATAATATCATTGATGGCCAAAAATGCGGGGAAACATAGGGAAAACAATATAATTTTTTAGTGAAACTTCAGGAGTTGCTAAATACACATCTTTGCATATCTAGGAATTAAAAAAATTACAAAAAGAATGTATACATAATAAGTTCCCATTGAATGGGGGCCTAAAAACACGTGCTGTCGTAAGAAGTTAGTCCAACCAACCTATCTATCCATCCAACTATCCAACCTTCCATCCAAACATCCATTGATATTTCAAAATATTGACAACACACGATATTTCGCAAAGAAATAGTCAACAACCAGATAGGAAATGAAAGATTGTGGTCTCGATATCACCCATGTTGCGATAATGATAATATCACAATATTATCGTCGACAAATTAAACACTGTATACAACTATACGCTTGTAAAAAATTGAAATGGAAATTTTTTAATAAACAAAATTTTGGCGATATCAATACATTGGTGATATTATCGAAATATCACCAATAATTGGCAATACAAGTGACACTTGGAATTTACATGGTCCAAATATTGGTGATACATTGGCGATATCGATATATTGGCAATACAAGTGACACCTGGAAGTTGCACAGTTGAAAATATTGGCAATATCAATACCCATTTAACACGCTATAATCTCCTGCATGTGATTTTTTTAATAGGATTGTCATTTTGTCCTCCATAGCCTTACTCTTGGAAGGATGGGTAATTGTTCTCATTGATTTCCTTGGGATAGAACAAAAAATAAGGGGCAAATGAAGAAGATGAAGTATGGTGAGAGAATAATTTACAAAGAGGATAATTGGTGCAATTGCGAGTAGCCTTACATGAAGCCATGGGTAAATTAATATCGATGGTATTAGGAGAAGATGGGACGCCACATACGTGTATAGAAGTGATAACCGGGGACTTTGAAGATGTTTGGTCAAGAGTTGTTGAGGATTCTAGTAGAACATTGATCTCCTTGTCTCCGTTTGTCATGTTAACATGTGTAAGGCTGTCATGGGCTAGGCAAATTCAATACTTTTGAGTGGGATTAGTGCTTTTATGCGCCGCACTACTTTTGGAAGGAAGAGTGATTTAAGGTAGATGGAAATTTGTAGGAAGCAGTGTTGTTAAAGGCACTAGGCACACTTGCATGTGGAATGCCTGAAACACTTTAAAGTGTGACCTAGATGGACGCCTAGAGATTCTGGGTGTGTTCTAAATGTATTTTATATCATATATATTGTAAATGAAAGTCACCGTGTGTACATGTTCTTGAAGTACCATACCAAGGATTTTTGTCACTTATTTTGTTCTTTATCTTTTGTAATATTTGGTTTCTATTTTTATAAACATTTCTGATCATAAATAAAATATTGAGTGGGAGAGGGCATCTCTCTCTCTCTCTCTCTCTCTCTCTCTCTCTCTCTCTCCCTCTCTCTCTCCTCCTCTAATATCATGAAATAACATGGTATCATGGATCCTTGAGTAAGTTCCTTCTTTCTTCCTCTCAAATCTTGTCTCCTCTTCCTCTCTCATCTTTCTTTTATTTCTTTGCTTTGAGAGTCTACTAATCAAATATGATGGACCCTTGAGGTCCTTTTCTTCTTATGATGATGAAAAGGGATCACAACCCTATTATCATCATCTAAGGGCTTAAAGGGACCCATTTAGTAGCTTCAATTGTTCTGACATCCATCTGTGTTTGCAATAGGGTCCATGGACCCTACTTTCATCAAACATTCAACCCATCAGGGTCCACTTATGTCAGCAACAAGGCCCATGGACCTACTTTCACTGGAAGACTTGTCTATGTCCACCTGTGTTAGCAGCAAGGTCCAGGGACCTCACCAGCATCATCGGTAGACTATTAGGCTCCACCTACATTGGTAGTAGAACGACAAACCCAACTACCATCTTTAACAGATCTACTTGTGTCCACCTGCATCAACGGTAGGACCTATGTACCCTACTTACGTCATTGACAGATTAGTCTATGTCCATCTAGGTTGCTGGCGATGTTTGCAGACTTATTCTTCTTGATTGTCTCATTTGGGCCCATTAGCATTGGCAGGCAAGTTCACGGATCCCAACACCATAGTCAACGAGCTCAATAAGGACATTGATATTTGCATCTATCTGAAGCATTTTAGCATTTTTTGGAAGATAGAAAATGATCAGAAAGTCCATTTGACAGGGGGACACAATGGTTATCCTAGTCTTGTGATAAATACCATCAAACTAGATGGAGAAAATTATCTAGGATGGTAATAATCCTGCCAAAATGTTTTCTGGAGCCAGAAGAAATGTGACGCTCCGTCACTGTGGTCACATGTGGGCGGGTGCTGATGTGGGCGGGACCTGAGGGTCTGGGCGAGCTACCAGTGGTTGGTAGGCTACTGTGTACCCAGTGAGAGGCAGAACCTTGTCCCACATCGGAAGAGTTGTCGGAAGTTGTGATGGTTATATGTGGAGTTGTCACCCTATACTGTATGAGGCCTTTTGGGGGAGAACCCTAAGAACAAAACCGTGTGGGCTGTACCCAGAGCAGACAATATTATACTATTGGGGTTGGTTGTTACAAATGGTATCAGAGCCGAGGACGGCTTTGCCCTCGGTGGGGGATATGAGGGTCTGGGCGAGCTACCAGTGGCTGGCTGGTACCCAGTGAGAGGCAGAACCTTGTCCCACATCGGAAGAGTTGTCAGAAGTTGTGATGGTTATATGTGGAGTTGTCACCCTATACTGTATGAGACATTTTTGGGGAGAACCCTGAGAACAAAACCGTACGGGCTGTGCCCAGAGCGGACAATATCATACAGTGTGGGCGCAGGTGTCAAACAACCATTCACTCCAAAAGCTTAAGCTGTCAGAGTGTGGTGTATCAATGTATATCGAGGGACTTTATTACTCTAACACCCCCCCTCCCCCCCCACACGTGCGGGGTGGGAACTCCGCACGGGAACATATTGAGAAGGGTGAAGGGACACTCACACCATAAATAGGCCGGGCTTGATTTCCTGGTCCCTGGGCCGGACCTGATTTTTCCTGACCCCCCGTGGGAGAATAAAATATTAGCAAGGCATATTTGCTGCTCTCGAGATTCAAACATAGGACCTTCCGCTCTGATACCATTTCAAACAACCATTCACTCCAAAAGCTTAAGCTGTCAGAGTGTGGTGTATCAATGTATATCAAGGGACTTTATTACTCTAACAGTGGGCTGTTACAAGAAAACTTGGATTTATAATGGGAAACAAGAAGGAACCGCCCATTGATGATCCGTCCCATGATGATTGGGAAAGTGAGAATATCATGCGATGTTTGTTGCACTCGATGCAACCAAATATCAGTCAAGAGTTATTGTTTGTAAGGATAACAAATGAGATTTAAGATACAATTGCCAAGACATAGTTAGTGCAAGGCGGATGGCCTAAACTAGGATGATGCAAATAAATTAATTAACGGATTACCATAGTAAAACAAAGCATAAAATAAAGCCAATCTACCACAAATTTAGAGAAATCAAATATTCAATTAAGCTCAAGTTCAAGACCACATCACAATCCCGCAAAATATATCCTTAAGGCTATTGATCGGACATGGCCCAATGGAAGGTAGGCTTTCCATCTTGCATAGGATTCAGGGATTCAATTGCGCTTTGCTAGGGTTTGAATGGATCAGGGTTTGGAAATCATGAAATTGGGAATTTATGGTTTTATATAAGGCTAGGGTTAGGGTTAGGGTTTTATAAAATAGAGAAGAAGAGAGAGAGAATCAATGAGTGGGAGATCGTTCGGCTGTACGGATAGGTCCGTGCAGTGAATGTGCATGCCCATACAGTCGTACGGACGGTGTGGTGGGGCTGGGTCAGTTTGGTCGGTGATGAGTTGGATCGATGATGGTGGAGTTAGGGTTTGAGAAAGAAGAGAAAAAATATTCAATGGAAAAAGAAGGCTTCAGAAAGAGAGAAGAAAGAAATACCTTGATAAGAATAAGAAAGATAACTTTGAATCACTCCAATGGCTTCATACCAAATTCCATTCGCAAGAAGTTTTTTGGCTCAAAAGAAGCCATGTAGAGAAATTTCATTCAGTATGTCCATCCTTTCAAGTCTCAAGTCTCAAACAAGTATATATAAGAAAACCTAAGCAAACCTTAAAGTCTAGAGCTATTCTTGACCGTCCAAATCTATTAATGGTCAAGTTCAAAATATAAATCTCTAATAACCTAAAATAAAATTGAAAAATAAAGCAAAAATAAAGATGTGCTACATGGCACAAGGATGATCTCCAACGTGCAACAGGTACGTCCACACATCCCACATGTGATCAACAGCCTGGATGAATGTGGTCCAATGTGTCCATGGCTTAGATGTGCAGACTAGAGTGTCCGTACACCTAAACCCAAGTTTCCTAACATATCTAATGGTTTAGATCACCAAATCGATGTGTCCAAGATATCCAATGGCATGGTCTAACATTTGTAACGTTTAGATGTGGTCCAGGTCAGATTGGGTGACGTCCAAACAGTCTAAAGATGTATCAACAGTTCCAATTAAGCAACCCACATGCATCTTCCCAATGTGGAGTCTTAAAAAATGCACAATCATGCATGTGGGGTCTTTAACGCGGCTAAGAACTTGAGTTGGGTCTACTGGGCTCCATGTAATGATCATCCAACCATAATGAAATTGGGGTTGGGGCCTCAACTCTTCTCCTCCGATAAACTCGTGTAGGTGCTTGGATGCCCTCATCAGTACTTTTATGGACATGATTTGGCCCATATTTATCAATTTCACACAGAATTTGCTTACCTTCAGTAGGACAAAAGACTGTTGAGGAATAGTTTGTGTGCCTATGTAAAAAATGGGAAGAGTTGGGACCATCATTAGGGTATTACACTCAAACCTGAAGTTGCCAAGAAACAAATGGGACAATTATGAAATTTCCATACCGATTTTGAGCTACAATGTGTTTAGGTTTGTGGGAGAGATTCCTTGCCCCCTTTAGAAAACCATGTATACTTATATTTGGGGAGAGACTGGTTGTCGGGCAACCACTATTGGGAATAGTTCTGTTGCTTCAGAATGGTATGCGCGTTGTGGCAGTCGATGCTAAGCTATTGCTAAGCTATTCAAAGGACAAGGATAGGGGAAAGGATACAATCTTCGTAGAGATAAGTTGAGATGCATTTACTGTGAGTAGATACAACACCTTTGAGAACAATGTTGGATCCTCACTACAAGTCTTCACCCAAGAGAAATCCATTCAAAACCGAGGGGCAATATGACTGCAGTTGTGGGGGAGCAAGGTTCCAGTGATCCTACTTTAAACAGTTTTACTCCAGATTATTCATGGGACAACGCCATCAGTGACCTTCAACATCAATTGCCAGCTCTTAAAGCTCCTCTTCCATCTGTTGCACCAGGGAGCAGTTATGTACATCTTCATCTGCCAATCACATCTCTCAGTCTACATCTACATCCTGGATTATTGATTTAGGAGAATCTGATCAAATGATGGGTGTGAAGATTGGTTACCTCTCATATTCTTCCATGTCCATCAGATAGCAATACGAAACTTGCAGATGGGTCCTTATGTAAAGCCATTGGAAAGGGAACCTATTGTCCTTCAGACTCTTTGTCCATGCCTTCAGAAGTTCATGTCCCTTCTTCTCCTTTAAATTTGTTATGTTTCAGTGCCTTAACTAAGCAACTAATTTGTTATGTTATGTTTTATCCCTCTCGCTGTGCTATCCATGATCCAACAATGGCGAAGACGATTGGTGGTGGTTGTGCAACTTTTGGTCTTTATTTCCTTGATCCAGGGAGGGTTACCTCTACGTTGGTTTATGAGTCTATTACTAGCATAAGAATTGAGTGACCTTATGGCATACTTGATTAGATTAACTGTCCCTGAAATCTCTTCATTGGTTGTTTTCGAATAAGTTGGACAATATCTGTAACTTTTAATGTGAAACTTGTCAAATTGCGAAACATTGTCGAACCTCTTTTCCTATCAGCTAAAAATAAAAGCACTAGTTCCTTCTATCTTATTCACTTTGATGTGTGCAGCGTCTCTGTTTGGTTTCAGATATTTTATTCATCATTGATTACTATTCTAAATATATGTGGATTCACCTCATAAAAATAGGGATAAAGTTCCTATTATCACTAAGGTTTTCATAAGATGGTTTCAAGCCAATATGATGCCAAGATAAAATAATTTTGTTTCAATGATGCCCGGGAATACCTACATGATTTGCAGAATAGTTTCTGGAGCATGGCATAGAATTCCAGTCATCATGTCCTTGCAACCTGCAACAAATTAACATTGCGGAATAAAAGATTAGAAGTAAGCAGATCCTTACTGGTAGGAATGTTTGTACCCAAGTCTTATTGGGATGAGACTTTCATGGCAACCTATGTGATCAATAAGATTCTTACCAAGATTCTTGAAGGTAATTATCCTTTAAAAAATTCGAAACTTGCTCTTTTTTCTACACCTCCTAAGGTATTTGTATGTGTGTTTCTCATTCATATGCTTGATTTGAACCCCAATAAGTTGGTCTTCAATCCATGAAATGTGTACTCTTAGGATATTCCAACTCCCCAAAAGGGTTATAAGTCCTATTGCCTTGTGAATAAAAAATGGTATATTCCAGAAGATGTTACCTTTTTTGAAAATGTACCTTATTTCTCTTCACAAAACAGTTACTCCTGCAACCTTAAATCTCCTGATCCTGTTTTTCTTCCAGTAATTGTCCACAAAGGTAGGGCAAGAGCAAGGGTGGGAGGGCAACTAGGAATAAAAAAAATGTGCTCTCTCTTAATAAAGGTGGGGCAGGGAGGGAGTGATGTCCCTCCTTGCCTACCACTGTCTGTTTCTCACTTTCCTCTGGTGTCCCTTCCTCTAGTTGTCCCTCCCTCCCTCCTCTATCTCCCTCAATAGAAGTGGCACAGAGAGGGAGGTGGAAATGAAAAATAATGAACATGGGACTTTTTGTTACTGACAATGTGAACCTTCCTATATGGTTGTGCGTTGGACCAAATTTTCGGTTCATGTATTTGAGCATTGCGTATTTCCTCCATACTGTTTGAAAATAACATACAATAGAGAAAGTTCACTTTTTTTTAGTAGTTCTATGTTGTAGAGAAGTGTCTAAAAGCATGTAGATGTAATTACAACAACTCAGGGAAGAATTTGGATAAACACAGTTGTTTACATCTCTCTCTTGTAAATGCTTAGAAATCATTTGAGTATATATAAAAAAAATGCCCAGTCGTTTTTCTCCACCTTCGGGTGAAGTTAAAGTGGTAACTGAGTCCCTACAGAAAACTTGATTGACTATCCAAGAAACTCATTAGGCTTGGACCCAAACTGACCAAGTTTTGAGTTTATTTGGAATCAAACTCTCTTTGAGTTTGGGTTGAGTTTTAAGTTTTGAACCTTGCTGCTGATATAGTCCGGATGAGTACTTATATGGTGAGTAGATATATGTAGCACATGTTGGAGATGTCAAATTCTATGTGTTTTACTTGCATATGCAAATTTATTACCCTTAATGACATCGTGGCGGGGCCCACAGAGCCCAACCTTACCATAACTTATGGTAAGGTTGACCTTATAGGAACACAATTCTGTAGTGGTGGTTGCTCTAGCATGACCTTTTCTCAATGGATTGATGCAAATTTTCTACCGCGTGTACATTCCCATAATGATGGTGCTTTTCTAAAATCAAACTTTGTTCAGCATCTTGGACTAGCCATCCTTTAGAATGTATTGTTCAAAGATCATCAATTCCTAATGAAATGGATGTAGCAGTGGCTTGCTGAAACCTAGAGTCTTTACTTGATATGACCAACAACAAGAAAAATAAATGCAATAGCTAAATGATGCTGATCAATATCGGTTAGCCATAAACTTTGCATTTGTGGATGGAATCCCCCGACAAGGGTTAGAATGGCAGTTCCCAGTCCTTGGGAGGTACCAAATAAATGACTGGAATTGGGGTTTTGGACATAAATATTCCACTAACCTGTAAAAAGTGGGCCCAACCCTTGGCGATACAGTAGTACATCTAAGAAATTATTCCATCTGACGTACTCCCCCCTTGATCCGGGGATAGCGACTTGAACTAAATGTCCTGTCCGAACACAAACTATAGCCAATTAACAAGCCTAAGTCAATACTTCATTATTAGCCGATTTTATTTTAGGGCCTGTTTGTTTTTTCAAAGAAATGGTAAATACATGGTAAACGGTAATTCCCCCTGTTTCACGTGTTTGAAAACTCATAGGAATTCGTGTCTTTGAAATTGGTTCAAAAGAGGTAACTTTAATTTTTGAACCACATGATAATGCATATGATATATCCATTCCGTCCATCTGTTTTACTACAATATTTTGAAGCATGAGACAAAAAATGAAGTAGATCCAATACTCAAGTGGCCCACGCCAAAAGAAACAGTGGCCCCACAAAGTTTTTAACGGTCAGTATTCAATTTCCTTTTTCGTATGACATGGTCCACTTGAGTTTTAGACATGCCTCATTTTTTTACTCATGCTATAAATTCAACTGGAATAATGGATGAATGGTGTGGATAAGCAAAATGCATGATAGTGGGACCTACAGGTATTTTGCAATATTCTTGATTTTTGTGTCAAAAAGTAAGCAGTCAAATCAGGTATGATATAAATGCACAGGGAAATAATTATTATTGTTTTACACGGGATTTACCATTTCACCCGGAAATCAAACATGCCCTTAGTGGTGGTTGCTCTAGCCATAGGAAATGATCACACAGAGTTGACTGCATATAGCTTACCATGCAATCAAGCTATGTAGGCCCCACCATGATGCATGCATCATATCCAGCCCATCCGTATGTCTACATGATTTTAGGCCCAGGGCCCAAAAATGGGCCAATCCATGAATCAGGTGGCCCATAGCATAAGGAAACAGTTGGAAGGGGACACCCACCCTTGCTTTACATTGCAGTCCACTCTTGAGTTGCAAAGCAGTCCACTCTTGAGTTGCAAAATGACATGATTTTTGGTGTGACCCTTCTTCCAGGCAAGATGAAGGGGCTGAATGGACCAGATTTTGTATCCACAGCATGGGGGGCAAATACAAAACCAACATGGGTGTCCTCCTCCTAACTGTTTCCCTTGGCGTGCCCCACCTGATTCATGGACTGACCTGATTTTTGGGGTCTGTGGTCAGCATGATGGCTCAGCTTAGGTAACATGTATACATCATGGTGGAGCCCACAGAGCTTGACTGCATGGTTACCATGCAGTCAACTCTGTGTCACACACACACAACTCTCTCTCTCTCTCTCTCTCTCTCTCTCTCTCTCTCTCTCTCTCTCTCTCTCTCTCTCTCTCTCTCTTTACTGCAGTGCTGGTTGCTCTAGTCATGGGTACGGGCTATAGCCAATTGACGAGCCTAAGTCACCAGTACTTCATTACTTCCTAGTTGTTACAAAATCTGATGTCTAGAATGTCAGAAAAAAAGGTTGCAAATTCTGAATTATATTCGTCAACTACATTTGTTGGCTTGCCCAATTTATGATGATCAGTGAAAAACTGAAGGATCATTCTAAGATTTTCTTGGTGTGCATTTTCTATACATCATTGCACTTTACAAAATTAGTTTATGTTTCGAGGTGCTTCTCCTAAATAATAACCTCCTAAAATTTATTACTACTATTATTATTTTAAAATAGATTCTCCTAAGAATCATAATTGTTTTAGATTTGCAGGTATAAGGAAAGGCGTTGGGATGCTAAGCAACTAATTGGATCAGGAGGGATGCCATCATCCCATTCAGCCACAGTTTCTGCTCTTGCCATTGCTATTGGATTCCAGGATGGGTTTGGAGGATCGTTGTTTTCCATCGCAGCAATCTTTGCATGTGTTGTACGCCCTTTCACTTTGTCTCAAACAGAAACCCTAATTTCACAATTGCATACTTCTTCCCTGCACCTTTGAAAATTTATGGTTGATTTTTTTTTTTTTAAATTTTTAAAATTTTTTTTTAAATTTTTTTAAAAGTTTTTCTTAAAACATCACGAGTCATTCTTTCTAGAAGTCTTCTAATTGAATAAATTAGGATTTCTATGAAGTTGTGTTTAGTGTTTAATACTAACACTGTTAAATGTTAGATGTTAAAATCGTCCCACGTGTGGGCTCTATGGGCTGTTAGGTCTAATGTACAAGTTTGGGTAGAGTTTTAGGCCCATTATTATGTCTCACTTTAAGTTAGGCAAGGGGGTAGCATTGTAATTTCAACATTTCAAGTGAAAGCCCTAATAAGATGAGTGGGGATGTGTGGGGGTTGAGAAGTCAAGCCATTCCACTCTCTCCTCTCTCTTCTTCCTTTCTCTTGATTATCATATTTCACACAATTTCACATGGTATCAGAGCTAATCTGTGCGTGATTCAGGTCCTAAATCTTCTCAATTCAAAACTTTAGTCTTTTGCAATCTCCGAAGGGAAATCATAAACGAAAGCATAGGAAGAAGAATATTCTATGTTTTGTTTGTGGAAAGCTTGGACACTTTGTTGACCAGTGCCCTAACAGGAAGATAGTAATTCCCATGACCCTATCACTGTGCAGTGCTTTTGTTTGCTTCAAAATCCTAATCGTTTACACATCATCCCTTGGATGGATATTAGATTTAGGTGCAAGAAAGCTTTGATAAAGGATAGGGGAGGCTTTGACTTTTTTCAGCCAATTGCCATTGGAAGCTACAAGTTGTACATGGGAACAACGCGTCAAGAGACATGCATGGAGTTGGTATGTATTGACTTCAAACTCGCATGGGACAGTCGTTGATTCTCAAGGATGCTTTGTTTGCTCCAGGCATGAGGAAGAATCTCGTTACAATCTCTTGGCTTGTTGGAGAGGGTTTTACGGGAATAATGTCTATTAGGAAAAACAATGTTTTCATTGTATGGAGCAATTTATATGGAGACTTGTTTATTTTGGGTGTTAGTACCTTTGTTCCTTCATCTACGTAATTAAATTATACTGGTTTAACTGATGCATCCATCATTTTTGAATCCATTAAATGCATGCTAGGTTAGGTCATATTGGTAAAGATTGCGTGACTCAATTAGCCGAGGAGGGTTTATGGGGTTCTTTAACCAAAATAAACCTATCTTTATGTGAGTTAACCAAAATATACCTATCTCTATGTGAGTACTGTGTTTCAGACAAGGTTACCCGATAACCCTTCCTCAAGATTGCTAAGGCACAAAGGCTTCTGCATATTATTCACACTGACATCTGTGGTCCTATGAATGTATTTTCCTGAAATGGTTGTCAATACTCCATCACATTCATAGATGATTACTCTCGATATAGATATGGATATCTCATAAATTGAAAGCACTTGATTGTTTTTAGAAGTATAAAGATGAAGTTGAAAATCAACTAGGCCAAAAGATTAGAAGTGCTTAGATTTGATAGAGGTGGAGACTATTAATTTAAAATATTCAAAGCCTTTTGCGTGAATGTTGGTAATGGTATCATTCAGTAGTACACAATGCCTTATACGTATCAGTAGAATGGAGTATCAAAGTGAAGGAACAAGATTCTTCTTGACATTATTAGATCAATGATGGCACATGCCAATTTCTCCACCACCTTTTGGGAGACACGTTTCTTATAACTGTCTATGTGCCGGATCGAGTCCCTTCTAAGTCAGTCTTCAAAACTCCTTATGAGTTATGGATTGGTAGGAAGCCAGAAGTGTTCTCTAGGTAACTTGTGCCCGTGGGAATCTTTGGGTCATGTGATTGTTCCTGTTGATAATCTATGTAAATTAGATAGCAAACATATGTTATTGTACATGAGGACTGTGGAGGCTAGATTGAGATTGAATCCCATGATGCGACTATTATTGAGGATAAATTCCTAAGCAGAAAGAAGCAAAAACTTGATTTGAGTTTTATGAAATGCTTAATGCAATTCAAAATAGTGGGAGCATTCCTCCAATTGTTGATGAAAGTGGGAACATTTTTTCTTGTTGAACCTGAATTGCAATGAAGCATGGGAGGAAGGATTCCTCAAAGATTCTTTGAAATTGAGAGAATTTTTTTCCGCTTGCATTGTTATTGATGATGATGAACTTGCTTCTTATCAGGAAGCATTAGCTTCTCCTAATCCTGCTAAATTGTCTGTCGTAATGAAAGACAAAATCGCTCCCATGGTGAAGAATCATGTCTAGGAACTTGTTGATCTGCCACCTAATCATAAGGCGATAAGAAACAAGTGGGTACTAAAACTTAAAAGGAAGGTAAATGGCACGATGGACAAGTTCAAAGCTTGTTTAGTAGCTAAGTGTTTACCTAAATTGAAGGTGTTGATTACGATGATATTTTCTCACTAATTGAAATTGTCTTCAATTTGCATGATCTTAGCTGTCTTTGCTTGCTTGGACCTAGAGTTTTATTAAATGGATGTAAAGACTGCATTCCTCAATGGTGACCTAGACAAGGAAATCTATATGCAATATAAAGAAAATCCTCATAAAGTTATGAACTCCTAAAATTTATTTTTGGGCTGAAACAGTCTTCAAGGTAGCGAGCGGTATATGAGATTCCACATGGCAATTTCCTTATTCAATTTCACAATGAGTGAGGAGGATGGTTGTGGGTATATTAGGTGGTTTGGGAGATCTTTCATAATATTGTCCTTATATGTTGACAACATTCTCTTAGCCGACAATGACATGGAATTGTTGTGGTTAACAAAGGTCTGGTTCTCCTCAAACTTCGAGATGAAAGATCTTGGAGAAGCTAACTTCATCTTAGAAGTTAAGATTATCAGAGATCGTTTTAAGAGATTATTAGGTCTTTCTTAAGCGTCTTACGCCCAGAAGATTTTAGAACAATTCATAATGCATAACCCCAAACCCGCTAAAACTCTAATGGATAGAAAGGTTTGGCTTGGTAAGATATTGTCTCCCCGGACTGATACAAATGTTTTCCGTATCATTATTGCGTAATGTATCACACCCTTAGGATACAGATACATATCGGTTATCGCACGGGATATATCAGTTGATCGCATAATTCATCATTGTTGTTGAGAAACATGGGAAAACATTAGGAAATTGGTCGAATTTTTCAATGAAACTTCAGGGATTGTTAAAAAAGACACCAATATACACTTGAAATAAAAAATTCACAAAAAAAATCCACATAATAGGTTTCCTTTGTATATGGTCCTAATCTATGTGCTTTCTGATCGAACTGATGCAACCAATGTTTTTAATATCTTGCGATATCACCAATATATCCCACGATATATCTATTAACCAACTGGGCGATACGAAACCCAACTTTAATAACCATTTTTCATGGTGTCATGCGTTATATTTATACTCCCCCTTTATAAATTCTTAATGTATTGTGCGATATACCGAGTACGATATCAAAAGGGGTAACTAGAAACCGACATTGTTTTGTGTAGAAAATCCTTAAAAATTCACAAAAATCGATTAAAAAAAATTCTTCCCAATAAATTGTAAGGTGATTTCGACCAGTCCACTGTAGTTTATTGGAAGAAAATCTTCAAAAATTTTCCAAAATCGCGATTGGAAGCTTCTTGGAGTTGGATTCTAAAATGTGCGTATTTTTAGTTTTGATTCATTTTTTCGTATTTATATGTTGTAAATAGTATCAAATGGTAAAAAATTCATGATTCTTCATGTTTTGCATGAAAAATTATGGATTTAGAGCTTTGATTTTGAGATTTGGGGAGATGGGTTGAGTTCCGAAAAATTAGAAAAAAAGAAGAAAATTTCTCAAAATTTTCCAAATTGGTTGCAATCTTAGTGTCTAAACATGAAATCAAACACGTATATAACTTGATCTACACATTCTTGCCAATTCGAGGAATTAAAAAAATATTTTTAATTAAAAATAATTAAAAATGTTAAAAAAATATATTTTTTTTCTTTCGAAATCCATTGATATATTTCTAGTTTTCTACTTCTTTTGCTTTTGAATGTAATGCTTGTGTTTTCATTCATATCTTCATACATTTATAAATTTTATTAATGAACTTTGAATATAGTTACATCCAATGTTCTTAGTATCAGTATCGTGTTACGTATCGCATACTTGGGATACAGATACTTATCGGTTATCGCATGGGATATATCTTTTGTATCGGGTAATTTATCGCACTTTTTTGCAAACATGGGGAAACATTGAGAAATTGGTTGAATTTTTCAATGAAACTTCAGGGATTGTTAAAAAAGACTTTAATACACGCTTTTAAATCATAACATCTAAAAAAAGTGCACATAATAGGTTTCCTTTGTATAGGGTCCTAAGCTATGCACTGTCTGACTGAACTAATGCAACTATATTCAAATTGAATTCATAACATTTATAAATGTAAGAAGGCATGTATGAAAACTTAACCAATTCATTGAAAAGCAAAAGAAGTAGAAATTGAGAAATATACTTATGAATGATGTGACTAGCTGTAGCTTAGACCTACATAGAGTTGCACAGTGGCTAGTAATCATACCGCTGGCCATATCTTTACTGTATGTGAAAATGAACTCCTGACCATAGTAAAAAAATGATGATCCGTAACTGCTGGAGTTGCTCTCCGTATATCCACTAGCTCCATATCCATACCCGTACTGTGGCATAGAACTCGAGCTACTCTACTGTGTCTGTGATCCATATTCATTCTGTGGCGTGGAACTCGGGCTCCCCTCCCTCGTCCGTGATCTAGATCTAGAGCCTTTGATATTCCCAAGACCGTGCGCGTTCCTCATAGATATCTCCAGTAACCGCTCTAATTCTGTTAGCTACTCGATCTTCTTCTTTATTAGTAGCTTCTTACGCATGTATGCTTTGTTAATGACAAGATATGGTCGTGGTTCATTTGGACAAGAATCATGGTCAGTATCCTAGGTGGCATGATTAAAATCCATTCCCCCAATGAATGGGCTAAGATGCCTCTGAGACTCGCTCTTGCCGGCAACATCCCTGTCGCCATCATCACCATCATCGTTACTATCACCAGAGTCACCATCACTCACACCATCATTGCCGTCATCACCATCACTGGACCCAACCCTGCATCACTCTGTCTCGGTCTCGGTGTCGGATAATGTCTCTGTCATGTGTCTTGCGTGATAGTGATTGCTGCGGGTTGCCCTCTGGACTCCTTATCAATGGGTCGAAAGCCTCACAAGGAGATCTCTGCTGCTCCACATGAGTGTCAATATCAATATGTTGTTTCGTTGCCTCCGCCGCTACACGTGGCTTCAATCGCCCATTCGAAGTATCCAAGTCATCCGACCTAGCCCACTGGTAAAGTGGGTCCTCATCGTTCTTAACATATGCATGTTGTCCGACCGCCATCGGGTCTAGTGTGTCCTCCTATGCCTTTGTTCTTCCTTCGATGCAGAGCAACCTTTCTCGTAGCTTCATCTTCTAGTGGTAATACCTTCTGAAGCCTCTCTTACCCTAACCTGTTGTGCTGATTTGTCTGGATGAGGGAGAATGTGCTCTAATTCCTTTCACAGGGTGAAGAGGACACCATTTGCGCTAGCACATGGACAGTCAGCCATTCGAAAACCTCGCAGTCAGTCCCATACATGGCCCACAATTTGCCTGTGAATTATAATTTTCTTCATTAGTTTCAAAATTGTTAATAAAGGATCAAAATAAAAAATTACTCATCGAATGAGAAACGACTCCAAATGCAAGAAAATCTTGATTTTGATTTCGAATATGAGTTTTTCTCCCAAATCCAAGCAAGGGATGGACGTGAATCCACCCACTAATAGGTTAGAAGAGAAATTCGAAGAAAAATGGAAAAAATCAATTTTTGAGAAGGGCAACATGCATTTCTTTTGAAGTATCGACGATATCTGTACCTCAGGAAATGCATGCTGCCCTTCCCAAAAATCGATTTTTTCTATTTTTATTCGAATTTCTCTCTTTTAACCTGTTGGTGGGTGTATTCAGGTCCACACTTTGCTTGGATTTGGGAGAAAAACCCATAGTCAAAATCAAGATTTTCTCGTATTTGGGGCTGTTTCTCATTCGATGAGTAATTTTTCATTTTGATCATTATTTAGCAAATTTGAAACTAATGAAAAAAAATTTATAATTCACAAGCAAATGGTGGGCCATGTACGGGGTTAATTGTGGGGTTTTCTAGCGGTTGATTGTCCGTGCGCTAGCGCAAGTGGTGTCTTCCTCACCCTGTGAAATGAATTGGAGCACATTCTCCCTCATCCACACAAATAAGTGCAACAAATTGGAGTATGAGAGGCTTCAGAAGGTAGTGTATTACCACTAGAAGATGAAGCTACAAGAGAGGCTGCTCCGAGCCGAAGGAAGAAGAAAGGCACAAGAGGACACACTAGACGTGATGGCGGTCAGACAACATGCATATGTTGAGGACGATGAAGACCTAATTTACCAGTGAGTTAGGTCAGATACTTCGGATGGACAATCGGAGTTGCATGTGGTGGCGGAGGTAGCAAAACAAGGGATTGATGTTGACGCTCATGTGGAGCAACAAAGATCTCATGATGAGGCTTTCAACCCATTGCTGAGGAGTCTGGAGGGTAGCCCCGCGAAAATCATTATCACGTGGGACACGTGGCAATGAGACAATATCTAAGACTGGGGGGGGGGGGGGGGGGGGGGGGGGGGGGGGGGGGGGGGGGGGGGGGGGGGGGGGGGGGGGGGGTCGGTGATGCTGATGATGCCGACGGGGATGGTGGCAGCAAGAGCGAGTCTTAGAGGCCTCTTAGCCCATTTACTTGAGAGAGGGATTTTGATCATGCCACCCAGGACACTAACCATGGTTCTCTTCCTGATGAACCATGACCCCGTCTTGTCATTAACAAAGCATACACGTGTAAGAAGCTATGAGAAAAGGAGAAGACCGAGCAACTACCATAATTAGAGGAGCGGTTACTGGCGATATCCATGAGGGATACGCATGGTTGTAGGAGTATCAGAGGCTCTAGATTTGGATGACGGACGAGAGAGGGGAGCTCGAGTTCTAGGACACAACATGAATATGGATCACAGGCATAAGAGAGTAGCTCGAGTTCTGTGCCATAGTCTGGATATGGATATGGAGCTAGTGGATATGCGGGGAGCGACTCTAGCAATTACGGCTCATCGTTTTTCGAATACGGTCAGGAGTTTCACTTCCACATACAGGCAACAATATGAATACCCAAAGCTCCATCCATGCCCATCCTAGATTCATATCAGCCATAGACTGTGACGATTACGCAGTACCCACGGATGGGCATAATGCTTTAGTTCGAAGAGGATGAGTACCAGCGTTATGGTAGGGAGTATCTTAACTGGTACCATTCTACTATGACCTAGGCACAATACTGTCGATTTATGGAGCAACAATACTATTCCTAGCCCCGTCGAGATGAAGACGTGATTACGAGCTGCCACACAGCTCTATGTGGGTCTATGCCACAACCAATCACGTAATTCATAGTTATATTTCTCAATTTCTACTTCTTTTGCTTTTCAATGATTTTTTTTTTTTTTTTTGGTTTTCATTCATGTATTCTTAGTCTTACATTTATAAATGTTATGAATTCAATTTTAATATAGTTGCATTAGTTCAATCAGACAATGCATAGCTTAGGACCCTATATAAAGGAAACCTATTATGTGCACTTTTTTTTTTTTTTTTTTTTTTGAGATGTTATGATTTAAAAGTGTGTATTAGAGTCTTTTTTAATGATCCATGAAGTTTCATTTTAAAATTCAACCAATTTCTCAATGTTTCCCTATATTTCCCAAAAAGTGTGATAAATTACCCAATACGAACGATATATCCCGTGTGATAACCGATTTTGTATATGTATCCCAAGGGTGCGATATGTAATGCGATACCGATACTGCGAACATTGTGCACTACCTAATCACATAGATCATTCCATTAAAACTGCCCAACCCTTAAGATATATCCTAACAGTCCACTCAAGTCAACACGTCAACATGTAGTGGTAGTGGATATCATCGTCGGCATCATTTAAGCCTTGTCCCAACTAACTGGGGCCATTCCTTAGTTAAACCCAGTGTTTTAAATAACGGTAGCGTGTTGCGTAGCGTTCAACCCCCGTAGCGTGTAACGTAAGCTACACAATACTTCCATTTTTTAATTTTAAAATATATATATATATATATATATATATATATATATATATATATATATATATTATATATATATATATGATAAATATTAAACAGTAAGAAGTTGATGGATACGGTCTTATTATTTTTAAGTTAATACATGTCTCGTGTACAATTTTTTAAGGGCCCGAATTAGGCGGGACTCGGATTGTAAAGTGTCAAAGTTTTTTTGGGCCCCACCATGATAAATGTGTTATATCCACACTGTCTATCCATTTTGCCAAATAATTTTAGGGCATGAACCCAAAAATGAGGCAAATCCAAAGCTCGGGTGGACCGCACCATAAGAAACCACAATAATTAAACGTCCACCATTAAAAATTTATTGGGGGCTACAAAAGTTTTAGATCAAGCTGACATGTGTGTTTTCCCTTCATCCATGTCAGTGTGACCCAATTAACAGGTTAGATGGAAAATAAACATTACAACGGACCGTGTAACAAAATAGTGCAAGTGCACTGTTCAACATGCACCATAGAACACAAAATAATAATAATAATAATAATAATAATAAGTGCGTGGCTGTGAAATAGCCACGCAGTCTATTCCGGAAATGAAAAAGAAGAGGGGGAAACCGAAAGAAAAGAGGGAAAGAAGAGAGAGAGAGAGAGAAGAATCCGCAGCTGCGGCCGCAACCGCAGCAGTCCGAGAAAAAGAAGAAGAGGAAGAAGAAGAAGAAGGAGAAGAAGAAAAAAAAGAAAAAAAGAAAAAGGAAGGAGTGTACCTATTTTTGTCTCAAGATGAGATTGAATCAGTGAAAACTGTAAATGTTGAAGCTTCACAGTGATCGGTTTGCCTCTGAAAGCAGATTTTCAAACTCAAGATTGAAAAGTGGGGAGAGGAGTAACGTCAGCAGCGTCGGTTTGCGCCTGACAACAGATTTTCGACCTCAACATTGAAGGGTGGGGAGAGGAGCAGCGTCGGATTGGCCCTGTGAGAGGATTTTTGGCCTCCAAATGGAAGGGTGGGGAGAGCAGCTGCGTCGGCTGCTTTGGTTTAGGGGTGGAAGCCCTTTCGAATTAGGTTTTTTCTTTTTTAACTTAAGTTTGGCTTGTGGTGTGAGTTCACCACTGTTTCCTGCACTGAAAAAATTAAAAAAAACCAAACAGGTAGCGCACGCTACCTGCACTACACGCTACGCATCCGTAGCGTACGCTACGACCCCTGTAGCGCACGTTACAAGGGAAAACGCTATTTGTAACGCTAAGTAGCGAAATCGCTACGCTACGCTATGCTACCACTAGACTACGGGCGCTACTGAAAACACTGGTTAAACCATAGGTCATATCTCTTTCTTAGTACCAAGCACCATATCCTCTATCAAGGCCACATCCTTGGTTAAACCGTAGGTCAACAAATCTTTTCTTATTACCTCCACCTTCATCCTTTTGGGTCTTCCCCTTTTCCTTTTAGAGCCTTCTACGTAAACCAATTCACTCCTAATTTGTGCAGTTCTTGGTCTCCATTGCATATGTCCAAACCATCTATTTACTTTTTCCTCATCTTATTACCTATTGGTGCTACTCTGAAGTTCCCTTGAATCTATTCAATTCTAATCCTATCCTTTTCTTGACACTCATCCATCTCAACATCCTCCTTTCAACTACACTCATACTATGAATATGTTATTCCTTGACTGCCCAATATTCTGTCCCATGAAGCATTGTTGGTCTTACAACTATCTTACAAAATTCCACATCAATTTGATTGGGATGCGCGACGATCACATAAAACTCCATGGGCGCATCTCCACTTCATCCACTCAACTCTAGTTCTATGTGCAACATCCTTCTCGTTTTCTCCACTCTCATAAATTATTGACCCCAGATAGGCAGCGATCTTAACTAAGTCGTTGTTTCCACTCCTATTGTTACAATTGCATTCCATATACTTTGTTTTAGTTTGGCTGATTTTAAAACCTTTAGATTCAAAACCACATATTGTAGCTATGCTAATTTGTAATACCAAGCCAACACACATTCAAATTTTGGGACTGATCTCTTTAGAACCCAAAAGCATGAATGGCCCCAGTAAGATCATGATTTTTGCATCAATCACAATAAAAATGTTTCTTTGGGTACAAATAAATGAGAATGAAGGGGTAAATGACGAATTTTGTGGCTGTTCAGAGGAGGCCCTTATGGGGAGTTGGGAATGTTTATAATTTGGAAATGCGAGAAACCCTATTTATCCAGCAAGTTAGGGCTAGAAATGGTTTGTTTCATTAGTTGGTTATCTTTCATGTATCTAGTCAGAGTTTGGGCTTTCTGTGAGTGACGGGAAGGTCACTTCCAAACAGTGTTTTAAATAGGGTGTAGCGTATAGCGTAACGTTTGGCCCTCTATAGCGTGTAGTATAAGCTACACAATCCTTAATATTTTAAATTAAAATAATAGAAAATATGATAAAATTTACAAAATGCATAATTTCTATGAGTTGTTGATCACGAATCTGAATCATCAACCACTTATTTCCATGCAAAATCTCTCTCTCTCTCTCTCTCTCTCTCTCTCTCTCTCTCTAGACATCTCTAAGTGTGACTTTAATTTTAATTTTTTTTTGAAACACTACAAATTCATGATATAGACCACAATTTGGATTGTCCGGATTTATCTAAGTGCTCTATCTATGATATGGACCACAATTTGGATGGTCCGGATAGTTTAATGTAGTGCCATGTTTCATTGGTATAAGTCATCACCATTTTAAAATAGGTGTTAAACTAAAATAGAAAAAAACACTTAAAAAATGAGATTTCAGGTAGCTTATGCTATCCACGCTACACACTACGCTACGCTACGCTACGCTACATGCACTGTAGCTTACGCTACCATGGAATTACGCTACTTGCGTACGCCACGTAGCGTTTTCACTACACTATGCTACATAGTGTACGTTGCACGTTATGCTACAGTGCTATTGAAAACACTGCTTCCAAAGTGGGCCGGGATTTATGTAATACTCATATCTTATAATGAATATATATTGTTGATTTTCAAAAAAGAAAAAAATGAAAAAAGAAGAAGAAGAAAGAAAGAAATAAAGAAGAGCAGGTAAATGGCTTGTAAAGCCAAGCCACATCCTTGTCCAACGATTTCACAGGCTAGGCATTCTTCTTTCATTATGGGAAGCTTGGTGTCATTGTCTTCTTTCTTCATTAGTTAAAAAGAAGTATGATGTGGGGAACTCCAAGTTCCAGTCTGTCCCAAAAGGCACTCTATTCACAGCTGAGTAGTTGAAGCAATGGAAGATTTCAAAACAGCCATGGAAGAAGTGCTGTACAACAGCTATGGAGGGCAAAAAGAAGGGCTGATGTCATCCCCAACATCACTGAATAGCTGACATCAGCAAGACATCAGGCTTGATCGTGAAAATGGCTTGTTTACCCAAGTCTTTGGAAGGCTTTAAATAAATTTATTGAACTTCACGTGGGCCCCACTTATTGTTAGTATCTACATAGGGTTTGTTTATAAAGGAGTGTAGATTAGGGAGTTAGAAGGGCCAGGATTTACGTAATCAAGGGCTGAGATAAAGCCAGCTTAGGTTTTAGTTAAAGGTATATATATTTATTGGCTTTATTTAGATACGATTGCCAATGTACTTGTTTTTTTAGGACAATTGAAACTTCCTGTTATGGTTTCCTTTCAAGAGAGAAATGTGTGGAGCAATGGGGGGGGGGGGGGGGGGGGCGGGGGGACGGATTTCTGTATTGAATTTAGACATTCTCTCCTTTGTGGCCAGCCTAAGTCCAGTATGGTTTTTCTGTTTCTTTAATTTCTAAAATTCCGATGCGTGTTGAATTTTGATTGGGTTGCTAGAAAACTGCATCCTATAGCTGGAAGCCTGAAATCAGTTATACCTGTGGGCAAGGTATTCCATAAGGGTAACAGTGGCCATAACAGCCACTACCACTACCATTATGATAGGGGCTGTAATGGCCGTTGCCCTAGAATGGATCGTTATGGGCCAATTTTTCCTGTAATGGCCGTTATGGCCCTGTAACGTGTAATGGTTACCACTATTACTGTTACGTAATGGCCATTATAGCTGTTACATATAATGGCCGTTATGGCCGTTACATTACCATTTTTTACTACCTTGCTTGTGGGATTCACGTTGTCTTGCTGGATATCGTGTTGGCCATTACGTAACTGTTTTTGAATACCTTGTGGGTATTCACATTATCTTGCTGGAAATTGTGGTCAGATTGCAGGGGTTGATTAATAGCTACTGAGTTTTCAATTAGTTACCAATTTTTTGGTAAAATTCGAGCAAATTATTAATTCGTTTTCTGAAAAACCTCTAGTATCAACTCTAGGTAAACCTCTAGAAACCTCTAGTTCCCTTGAATTGGGAAGAAGTGTGCAACCAATGGAGCAAGGAGGTGTGGGTTTTAGGAAGTTAGAGGAGATGAACCTAGCCTTGTTGGAAAAATGGGTTTGGAGGTCTGGGTTAGAGGGAGAAGCTAGATGGAGGGAGGTTATAGCTAGAAAGTATGGTGTAGAGGATGGGGGGTTGTGGACTAAAGCTTCATCTTTGTATTTGATCGTCTTTCTTGTGGAAAACTATTGCGTCCTTGAAAGTGAAAGTTTGGGATGGTATAGACTTTATGATGCGGGACATGAAAATTAACTATCATATGCAAGATCTCAGGCTTTAGATCATACTAATTCTGAAACAATCACATAAAAAATTCCACGTCCCACACAAAAGTTCAAACATTCAAGCAAGGGGAATCTATGCGGGTCCAGGCCTACACATGTTAGGGCTGGATCTCTAAAAATTATGGACCAAACGATACTTAAAGGGAAGTAAATTCATCCACACATGCACAACAATCGGTCCCTAATCCAAGGGATTCACAGGTTTCAGTTCAGAGAACCCTGGGATTAGAAAAAGGGGCAAACAAGGGTTAGATTTAGGGATTTTGGGTGAAAGAGAGGAGAGAGACGAACCATAGAAGAACTACACGTGTGGACAGTAGCAATGGCTCATATGCACATGCGTGTGATTCCGGCCGCACGTGTGTGGGGCCCACTATTCAGAAAATAGCAGCTTGGCCCTGGTCGGCCAGGGGTGGACTCCAAAACCCCCAAATATCAGCTTGATCCGATGCACGGTTTGTGCGTGGTGCTCCGTCGAAGTTTCAGCTCTCCTGTAGAGCCAGATTCTAGAAATCTACTGTAGAGAGAAAAACTGCTGCAATAGAAGATGTATTTGAAGCGTAGATAATTGTAGGAAAAGAGAAATATGGATGGAAGAAGGTGGGGGCGAATCGGGATAGATGTGGCTTCGCACCACGGTAGTTAGCCCTTCAAAGAAGGGAGGGCTTCGCACCCAATTAGGTTTTCATAACTCGGAAAGGAGCAGGAAAACGCAGAAATTTTATTAATCTTCAATGAATAAAAAAAAGACTACAAGGGGTGCGTAGTTATAATAAAACCCTCTACCCCAAAACTCGCGCCATGTGCGCAACCTATTACTTGGCAATGAAGTAATCAAAATAACAACTAATCAAAGTAATATAAACCGTCCATGATACTCTTAATGACAATAATAAGCAAAACCTAAAATATGAGATTAATTAGTCTAGTGGGCCACGATCATGAGAACCCATGGTGGGCTTTACATGGCTATAGGATCCACTCCAATGAACTCTAAAATGCAATCTTCTAACTAGGAGGCCCTCCCTGGACGTCGTCATCGATTTGGATCAATGGTGGGGCCCTCCTCCTCCATGCGTAGGGGGGGCGTGCATGTGCGCGAGATGTCCCCATCACTTTAGGGGGGGGGGGGGGGTAATAGAATTAGATTTTGGGATGATAGGTGGGTGGGTGAAGTGAAGCTGAGGGATATGTTTCCATCTTTAGCGGGGATAGCTAGGGAAGAGGGCGCGATGTTGAGCGATTGTTTTTCAGTTAGGGGAGGAGGTAATTTGGGCTTGTACTTTCAGAAGGAATATGACGGATGAGGAATTCGAAGATTTGGTCTGGCTGATGCAACTGTTATCAAAGGTATCTCTAGAGTTATTAGAAGCGGATTCCATCTTATGTTTGAAAGCGAAGTCTTGGGTCCTTTTCAGTTAGATCTCGCTATGGTCTCATAACTAAAAGAGTCGAATCTGGAGGGATATCTCCAACGTTCTATCTATGGAGGTACGGGGCTCCTTTGAAGGTGGCGGTGTTTAGATGGCTAGTGTGGAGGAATAGAGTGTCAACGATCGACAACCTTTGCAAGAGGAATATGATTCTCCCAAATGTATGCCTGTTGTGCTTCAGAGATGCGGAATCGGTGGATCACCTGTTTATTCATTGCTCTTTTGCTTCTAAAATTTGGAATCATTTTCTTCAGTCATTTGGGAGGTGCCTTGGGTGTTCCCGAGGTCAATAGAAGATCATTTTATCCCTTGGCATGGCAGGGGGATGGGAAAGTTTGGAAAAAGAGATGGAGTTTAGGCCTATTAGCGGTTAGATGGACTATATGGTGGGAAAGAAACGAGTGTTGTTTCAGAAATTAAAAAAAGAGGTGCGTCAGAAATGATTAAAAGGGCTCTTCTTTATGTAGAAGAATGGGGTCATAGGTAGCTTTGAGCCTTCTTTTCAGAGTGGCTTGTTTATAGTTTGTTCATAGTTTCAGTTTACTTCTTTTTTTTTTTTTTTTCTTTTTTTCTTTTTATTTATTTATTTATTTTTTTGTTTTGTTGTTGTTGTTGTTGTATTCTTTGGCCTCGGCCTTTTTAATGAAATTTCATCATCGTCTCAAAAAAACTTAGGTCAACTGCATCATACTAATTGTTGTCTATGCCGACTGGTAAATACATTTTATCCATTTAATTTCCATTATAATAAATAATGTTTCATGCTGGAGATATCTTATGAGAGACAATGGTTGGCAGGTGATGTATGACTCATCTGGTGTTAGATTACATGCTGGACGCCAAGCAGAGGTTTGGTTTTGCTACTTGTCTCCTTTCATTCATATTCGGAATTGCTCAAGAGCTTTTTAATGGAGAATCAAATTAATATCCTCGCTAGTCTAAAGATCTGGTTAGCTGTTTTTTCTGTTGAAATAAATTGACCTTCTCTCTTCCTCGAAAGTGTCAATCATCTCCAATATTCAATCTCTGATTTTTGAACCTTCTATGACTGTATGTGGCCTCAACTTGGTTTGGATAACAGATCCTTTTCAAACCAGGTGTAATGCATATTAGCTTCAAGCTTATTCTGTAATTTCTACATGACCCATTTCTGAATTTCTTTAGGTTTTCTGTTCTCATCTCTCTAAAAGTTAATTTTGGGTATAAGGGTTTGGCTGTTGATGTTTCTTTCTCTGCAAATAGCCTAACAGGCCTGTATCTATAATTTGTGTTTCCCTAGTTTTCCTATCATGTTTTGGTCTACTCAAGCATATGACAGTTTATGTGATAATTCCACATGACTTGCTGATTGTAACCAACCTATATAATAAACTATTAGATAGTGCTTGATTGTAATCAACCTATGTAATAGACCATTAGATAGTGCTTGATTGTAATAAACCTATGTAATAGTCTATTACATTGTGCCTGTGGGAGTTCAATGCTCTCATTGCCAGACCCCAGCCTGGATAAGGAGGGTGGTTGCGTCAGGTTGGCACTGGTGTCAAACTTATGCCAGAACTTCCAACATGAGTTTCTTCTTTTCCTTCAATTAAGTCCTTATTCTATGTGGGGAAGAGAAAGCTTGTTGACCATTTTGTATGCAGGTTTCTTTGGATTTCTGCAATTCCTGTCAACCTGCCCAGGAGAGAGAAACCTTTTATTCATGGACATTTCCTGTTTCTTTCTTATTACTACTTTGAATGTTTAGTTATACCTTTCTATAGCATTTCCATTCAGCAAGGGGTGCTTTTATTTATTTATTTATATGATGGATGAACTATTTTTTTTTGTTTTTTAAATTTTAGTAATCAAATATTGGTAATAGAAATATAGGTTAAACTTCTTTTTAGGATTGTCTACATAACCTTTGAACTAAGGTTTGTGGGCTAGTTTTGTGACCTCCCCCCCCCCACACACACACACACGTTGGAAACATATTGATTGGTTAGAAAGCTTCAGTAAGTTTTTCAGAGCCATAATTTTGCAAACTATGGCCCACCTGATCAGTGGACAAACCTGTGGAGGAGGTGGTGGGAAAGTTGGCAAAGTTATTCGGAGGCTCCTCATTTTGGCTATTTTTTGGGCTGTTTGGAAAGAGAGGAATGAGCGGTGTTTCAAAAAGGGAGGTCCTTGGTGGTCAGGGTGATTAAGACAGTTATAGGTTTTGTTGAGGGTTGGGCTCCTCATGTATCTGCAGTTAAGGCTGCTTCTTTTTCATCTATTTTGGCGTGAAAGAGTTGCGTTGTATTCTTTTCCTGCCTTTTGGTGGGCATTTTAATAAATTGTTGTTATCTCTCAAATAAATAAATAATGATAATAATATGGTGGTGCCATTCAGATGGATTGATTGAATCTTGGACTTCTCGTGCCATGCTGGCACATGTAGCGTGTATGTAAGCTTTATTGTCACACATGTGAGCTTAGCAAAACTCTCTCCTCTCTCCACACACACACGCACACCCATGCACACACCCACGCTATTTTATATTTACCATTATTTCTAACTCTCCCCAATAAAGTGAGAAAAGAAATATCAAGGCATATCTTTGCAATAATGATGCATGTTCGAAGATCCCAATACCACCATCCCTTTTCACCTTTACAACCATTACCATGTGGCATTTTTGTTTTTTTATTAACTCCATCTAGGTAGAATGATTTCTACCTCTAGGAAGTCTGCCTTTGGGGTACAACAAAAATGTGATTTTGATGGAAGTGGTCTCAACCCCACCAATCCTTTCCTCAGTCAAGATCCTCGATCCAAGTTTCCATTTTAACTTTTCTAACCACTCAAGGGTGTCTTTCTTCTGCAAAATGGCCATATAGGAAAAAAAATTCCTAGATGAGGACCTCATTAGGAACCCTATATGGGACTGAAATACAAATGCCAGACATATATGATTTTCCACCCTCAAAAAAGAAAAAGAAAAAAAGGAAAAAAACGAAGGCAAGAGCGCATTCTGAGATTTTTGTTGACATTAAATGCACTATGCAATTAGATTGTTGCAAGATCCCTAAATCAAAGCAGCTCACATTAATACCTAGTTTGAAGTCACATCAAACCTTAAGCTTTTACTTGAATCTCACCAATGATGGGAGCATTATACCCCCAAAATTAATCCGAGACACGATTAATAAAATGAAGAAACTTTTTTCTTTTTGTTCACTGTTTGTCATTCATTTTTGTTATGATCCACAATAGTTTAAGGCCATAGCTTGACACGGTCCATCTGTCCTAGGGCTTTCAGCTTATTAGTGAGGTTCTTAACACATTCAAAACAGTCTATACATGTATACTTTTTCCAAAGCAAAAGAAACCCCAATCTAATCCTATCCATCTGTAATTTTAATTGTAACCATCTGTTTGGTGAAATTTTAAGGGAAAAGGATCCACTGCCCCCCTCAAATGGAACATTAGGACTCATGACCCTCTGTTTCTAATTTCCTCTCAGGCAACCCCTGGATTTGTAAAAACATCTTTAAATGGCCCCTGTCATCAATAGAAAATGCTACCTTCAGTGATGTTTAAATTTACTTTCCATTTCTGCCCTTTTAGGAACCCTTTGCATCTCTCACTTCTTCCCTCTTAGCTCTTTCCCATTCCATCACTTGTATTACCCTTGTGGCACACATAAAACTGCTGTCCACTGCTCAAGTGGCATGCATATGGGATGGTCCTAGACCATGTGGACGGATGACGGACCAAAATTTAGACTGTAAGGACAATAGTAAGCATGAGATTTCACCCATTGAATATTTACCGCTGCCCATACTAATTTTAACGATCCATTTCACAGCCAAAGATCAAATGGTTAGGTTTTTCTGATCAGTACAAATTTTGGTATATGTGATATCCTCAATAGGGCCTAAAATTTGAACCATCGTGATTGATTACTGTAACTCGTTTGGGAGCTCGTAAATGGAGGTAAATGGGAAATGGAATTGGAGGTAAATGAATTGGGTGTGTTTGGATGGGAGTAAATGGAATGCATTTGAAATCCAAATATTTAGTTTGGATGGGAGTAAATGGGAGGAATTGAAATGCATTTGAATTTTTCAATATATTCACAGGAATATATGTGATATTCCAAATCTGCTATAATATCCCATCTTAGTGTACATATACGATATTTAATGAAATGATTATACAAGCTCATTGAAATATATACTTTAGCAAAAAATGAGGAAATTTCAAGCCTCAGGTAGGCCACAAATGTAAGGATCACAAACAAGCAACTTGCCAACGTTTTTAAACCGTCCATTTAGGTGGCCATCCTTTGGACGGTTTGGATCCATTTAGATGGCCATCCTTTCGGAGTATCATTAACATGACATGTGTATGGCATACATGTGCATAGCGGCACCTTTGTTTACACATGCGACTCTCCAAGGTGCTCAAAAAGGCATTTTGCCTCCCATTTACTTCCAAATCCTCTCTCGTGGAGAGGATTTCATTTACATGCACATTTACTCCCATTTCATTCCATTTACATGCATTTACTTCCATCCAAATACACTTTAAAAACCATTTACCTCCATTTACTCCCATCCAAATGGCCCCTAAATATTGCCATGTATACTGAATTAGTAAACATGTTCTTAAAATAGTCCTGATTCTATGCTTCATTGATAGTTCTTTTTGAGTTTTGCTATGCTTACATGCTCCTCTGCACATGTGTCAAGCTTCCAAAATAGTGAATGGAACACTAGAGCCTTGAATCCAGTGGGGCCTTTGGCATAGACTGTCTAACTCATCAGGTGTGATGCACCATTGAAAGCTTGAAAAAGCTTTCCAAGGGCCCACATACAACGAACATATGCAGCTTGCCTAATTACTGGACCAGCCAGATCTTTGGGTTATGTAATTTACATGGTTGGGCCAGAGGTTTCACGGCTCTGCTGTGCCATACCCAAATAATGTCAGCACGTGTCCATGTATGGAGATGTGCTTGATTTTTATTTTTTATTTTTTATTTTTAATAGTTATGGAGGTGCGCTTGATTGTTGCTTCAATTTTCATGTAGCTATATCTACGTCTATACATACCATATTCAGCGTTGGAAGAACCAAGATATGGCTGCATCTCTCCACAGTACATGTGCTAAGATGATGGATCAATATAGATTGTCAATCAAATTGCAACTAATATAAACCAATCTTTGAGGTAGATTTTCCTCATGGTGAGGCTAACCTGATACCAGGTATGGATGGGCATGGTTGTCTTACGTGCGTTCTAAGTTGGAGGGGAACAGTTTTTCAAGAAGGGCATAATGGGGGAAAAAAAAACTCCACCTCACAGCTGGAACACTGTATTGGACGGCAAGGGGTGTTTTAGGCTTGTTTAGCAAAACCAAGGGGTTAGTTGGAACAAAGATAATAACACAGAGAGGCTAATCCACAAGTTAATACTAGGGGGGCTTTGGTCCTAATCCCATATTTTAATAATGTCTAAAATATTAAATCTTGTCACAACCATATAACCCTTTTGTAAATTGGTCAAAGTCACTCAGCTTACATTTGAATCATATGCTTTGGGCTTGTTTAGATGCTAACTTAATAGGTTTGCAACGGGATAAGTTCTGTGTCATTTAAACATCATTTAGTACCCAAAAAGTGGCACAAAAGTAATTGACGAAAATAAGGGTACCTGTTGATTGTTGCTAAATATCTGTTCTTTTCTTTATTCTATAAAAAATCTACTAAATGTATCGCAAAGTCCAACAGTGTGGACCATATGTGCCCACTGATTATCGGACCATGATGTGGGGTCCACTAACTGATTAGATAGTTTCATGGCCCCAATGATGATATATCTTGAATCTTGATCATGATCATGATCACTCTTAGACTGCCTCATTCCTTCCCAGTTGAGAAGAAACTTGTCCTTGAGTTAGAACTGCCACACATGTCAATCAGCTTGGCCTGCCTTATGTCATATCACCATTGGCTTTGCTGGCAGTTGATGATGGAGGCCCAACTGTCAGATTGGCCCGATTGTTGCTGGACTCTAAGAAAGGGCGACACAATCATGTTGTTAGTCTGACACTGTTGTTATTGTTGTGCCTGTCTCACTTTTGGACCTTGAACTGCTAGTTTAAATTGTTGGGCATGATTAATGTATTCATACTTTCTGAACTCATTATTAACCAATCCATCGGTTTAATTGTCATTCAATAGTACTTTGTGACTCCAGTGGCAACTCGATCAGCGTGTCATTGCCTCAAGAGAAATTCCCATCAGAGTTCAATATGACTCTTTGGGTAACTATATTGAGATTTATGGGTGGAATCCAATTTTGGATTCGGTACACTTAAAAGATCTTCCTATGTTATGCTATCATTCATTGATTCACCCATCGGTTCACCTCTTGACCTGTCCACATATCCCTCCATTCTCTTTCTGATCTAGCTGTTGATCTATCAACAAATCCATCCTGTGATTCTGCTCAATCTAGCAATTGATCCATCAGCATATCCATCCACAGATTCATCTGTTGATGCTTTCTTCTGTTTGTCTGTCGATTTCTCTTGTACATCTTTTAGGCTTCATAGGAGTTGTTATCTTTTTAGTGATCGACTTCATCATGAACAGCTTCCTCTTCACTTTAAATGAGTAAACACTCTTCTCCACACCAGGGATGATGTTTGGTCATGTATCCGTGGCTTTCGAAGAAGAATATGGCAGCAGCCCCTCAGACTAATAATTCACCTCACATCTTCAAAATGCTCTCATCAAAGGAATACTTTAACAGATTCATAGAGTTGGATGCATTTCACCCTTTGGAAAATATCCCAACAAAGACAATTTCATTACCGCTTCTTTGGAGATGAAGTTCTCACTACTGTTTCCATTGATTACCATCTCAAAGGCCTTCCCATATAAACAATTAGTCCTAATCAGATCATGTTGTGAATTTATTGTGTTTGCTGAAATCAATCTATCCGAAGGAATTAAACTTGCTCTAATACCAAATCTATTGCAAAACAGATGAATCAACAATGCAACTTAATACTTGATTCCAAGTTTTGGGGTTGAATTCACATCAAACCTAGATTTTTTGGCTGAACCTGAATCACACCACCAGGAGCATCATACCTCCAAAATTAATATTGTAAATTGGTATAGAGATTGAAAAAGAGAGGAAGGAAAGAGAAAAGAAGAGAGAAGAGAGAAGAAAAGATGAAGGAAGAAAGGAATGGGTTAGGGTTGCACGTCCCTGCCCCCCTTTCTCTTTTATTAAAGTAATAAAAAGCAAATATAACAAAAATACCCCCGTACAATAAACTTTATGTCCAACATATCCCAAAACCAAAAACACTAAGGGCGTGTTTGGCCCGCAGAATTTAGGTGGATTAGGAGGGATAGTATTGTAAAATCCCTCCTAACCCTATCTCTAGGTTGTTTGGATGGCGGTGGATATCAGTCCGCGTCATGGAGTCGGCGATTTCAGAGGAAAAGGGAGGGATTGCGAAATCCCTTCTTGGATTCATCGCCCGGTCACTGGCCATCATTGATCCCATCCCACATATAAACAAATACCCATTTGCAGACAACAATTACATCGCGGATTTTAGCAGAGCCTGTGAGAGAAGCTCTTCCTGTAGACCTACCAGCACCTCGTATATCAAAGGTAACGGTCGTGTACCCTCTCTCCGCCAAACCAACGGCTATCCCTCTTAGCAGGCCTTGGCAGCCACCCAAGACGGAGTACAGATGGACGAGCACAATTACCAAATTGTCCTTGGGGTCCTTGGGCTTGAAGACTCGGGTGAGCTTGGCGCCATCGGCAATTTCAATGGTGCAGGATTTGACGGCAAATGATGGTGTGGTCATCGAGAGAGAGAGATATGTTAAAATAGAAAAGGTTTGGGAAATGAGGGGTGTTAAAGAGAGCAGATGTAAGAAACGAGCAACTGCGTTTTCAAGATGTGTTTTATGGCAGTTTGGTGGCCATCACTAGCGAGCATCGCTACTCGAAAGAACCGTTTTCTGCACATCGTCGAGGAGTAGACCGTTTTCCTGAGAAAACCGGCGTCCGACGTGCCCTCAGCTTGGATTTTTTTGGCCTGAAGCAGGACTCCTGGGATAAACTTCCGCACCTGCTAGATTACCGAATCCCATGCCCATCCAAACACATTTCCCAGATCGTCCCGGGATATTGCAACCCATCCAAACAGATATCCCAAATCGTCCCGGGATATTGCAATATGGTGGAACTCCTTCACATCCACCGACAACATACATCATTGCCTTAAACTTAGTTCCATCCCTTCTAATCCCACCTAATGCAACTAGCCAAACACGCCCTAAGAAACTTGTGACCATAGGATCGTAACCGAAACCAAAAGGGCCATGGATCCATACCCAACTGTTACCATTCCCCCTCAAGCTTGAGCATAAATGTCTTGCATGTCTAGCTTGGAAACAAGTTTTTCGAACTGAGATTTTCCAAGAGCCGTGGTGAATAAATCTGTGATTTGATAATGTGATGAAATATAAGGTGACACAATTTGTCCTTGAGATATCTTATCTCAAATGAAATGGCAATAAACGTTTGTATGCTTCGTTCTCTGGTGAAAAACAAGGTTGTGGGCAATGTGTATCGTAGCTTGATTGTCACAATGTAAAGACATTGGAACTTGAACTTTGAAACCCAATTCTTCGAGAAGAGATTTCAACCACATAAGTTCACAAGTCGCATGTGCCATTGACCGATATTCAGCTTCAACAGTTGATCTGGCAACCACGTTCTATTTCTTGCTTTTCCAAGTAACCACATTATCACCTAAGAAGATACAATAACCTGTAGTCGACTTTCAATCATGTCTTGATCCTGCATAATCTACACCTGAATAATCGGTTACCAGAAGATGCCATGAACTCTATATAGGATACCCTTCCCAGGGGAACATTTCAAGTACCTGAAGATCCTCATAATTGTTACCAACGTTCGAAATATCATTATCGCGCAATGGATCGCACCCTTGGTATACAGATACACATCGATTATCGCATGGGATATATCATTTGTATCGGGTAATTGATCGTACTTTTTGGGAAACATGGGGAAACATTGGGAAAATGGTTGAATTTTTCAATGAAACTTCAGGGATTGTTAAAAAAGACCTTAATACACATTTTTAAATCATAACATCTAAAAAAAGTGCACATAATAGGTTTCCTTTGTATAGGGTCCTAAGCTATGTGTTGTCTATCTGAATTAAGGCAACTATATTCAAATATAATGTATAACATTTATAAATATATGAAGATGTTGATTCCGGGCTTGAAATTCTTCTTTTACTCCCAAAATCTTCAGCAAGGTGGACTGAAATCCACCTAAGAGCAACTTAGAAGAAAGAGTTTCGAAGGAAAATAGGGATTTAAAATTTTTTTTTTTTTCGAAAATCGCGAGTTCTTTTGAGAAGGGAAGGACTTCCTGTCGGTATCGTCGATATTTGTCGATATTGATAGATATCGATGAAATAAGGTATTTAAACAACACAAAACTCGCGAGATCGTGCGATATATCGCCGATATTGACGATAAATTGCTATATCAATGATATATTGCATGAAAGGTATATATTTTTTAAAAAATTTGGTATCTTCTGTGTGATTTTGTATTGCTACCTTGTGATACTGATAGTATCGGCTGATATATCAGCCGATATTATCGATATTAAGAACATCGACTGCTGCTAGGTGTGGTGTCCTCAGACTTTGCATGAACTAACTCACCACACTAACTAAAAATGCAATATTAGACCTGGTGATGGTCAAATAGATGAGTCTACCAACAAGTCTCCTGTATATGCCAGGGTCTTCTAACAATTCTTTTTCTTCAGCTTCTAGCTTGAGATAAGGATCCATTGGAGTATCAACTAGTTTGGCTCCCAACATCCCTGTCTCTTTTAAAAGGTCACAAGTATATTTTCTTTGAAATAAATTTATTCCAACTTTCGATCTTGCCACTTTAATGCCCAAAAAATTTCAAAAAATACCAAGACTTTTTTTTTTTTTTTTTGGTGTTTTGAAACGGAGTTTGAAGATATGCCTTTAACTTTTTAATACCCTCAAAGTCATCACCATTCATTATAATATCATTGACATACACAACCAGAAGAATGTAGCCAGATGCTGAGTGCTTGGAGAAGACTAAGTGATCTACTTTACTCATTTTTAATCCAAACGATACAACTACACTTCTAAACTTCTCAAACCAAGCCCATGATGATTGTTTCAACCCATATGTTGGCTTGTTTAACCCTCGTACTTTAAATGACCTCCCCTGAGCGACATGCCCGGGAGGTTGCTCCATATAAACTTTTTCGTGTAGGTCTCCATGCGAGAACGCGTTCCTCACTTCCAACAGAAAGAGAGGCAATCATGATTTGCAGCGAGTGATATAACAACACGAACTGAATTAAGCTTAGCTATTGGGAAAACTGTATCCATATAATCTATCCCATAAATCTGAGTATATCCCTTAGGAACCAACCTTGCTTTATAACGTGTACCCCGTAAATTTGAGTATATCCCTTAGCAACCAATCTGGCAAGAACTTAATTGTGTACAGCCATCTACACTTGACTGGAGTCTTACTTGAAGGAAGATTAGTCAGCTTCCAAGTATCAATAGAGTACATGGCTTTCATCTCTTCATCCATAGCAAGGTTCCAATTTTCATTGGACAATGCCTGCTGGATTGACTTAGGAATGGATACAACAGACTAGGTAAGGGAAAACTTACGATAATTTGTGGACAAATAGGTAAATGTGACAAAGTTGGAAATAGGATGAGTAATGCAAGAACGTTTACCTTTCCGGACTGCAATAAGACAATCATTTGCAACCTCAGGATACTCAGAAGAACTAAGCACCTCACTAGGTGCAGTAGCCGATTGTGTGGATTGAAGATGAATAGTTTGTAATGCTTGGTCTTTTTTCTTTTCTTTTCTTTTCTTTTTTTTTTTTTTTTTTTTTTTTTTTTTTTTTTTTTCTTTCTTGTAATAAGTCTATGTCATATCCTTTTGAGGTGACGGATGTGTTTCAACATCAAATTCTGAAAGAAATACCTTGGGCAAGGGAGCTTCTATAGATTTGGTGTTGATAGTATGCTCATTTTTAACGTAGAACGGAACATCTTCAAAGAAGGTTACATCAATAGTCACAAAATGCTTTTTAAGAGTTGAGGAATAGCACCAATAACCCTTTTGAGCACGAGAATATCCCAGAAAAATACACTTAGCTAAACAAGGCAAGAGTTTATCTTGACTTGACCCAAATATGAGCAAAGCAAGTACAATCGAATACTTTGGGAGGAATAGGAAAAGTTGGTTGATCAGGAAACAACATAGAGAATGGTGTTTTGCCATCTAAAACTGATGAATGCATCTAATTGATCAAATGACATGCAGTAAGAACTGCATCAGCCCAGAAGATTTGTGGAACATTCATTCTTAGTAACAAGGCTCAAGTCACTTCCACTGAATGTCTATTCTTGCATTCAACCGCAACATTTTATTGGGGTGTATAAGGACAAGAGGTTTGGTGGATAATGTCATTACTTTGTAAATAGGTTTTAAAAATCCTTAAAAACAAATTCCAAGGCATTATTTGACCTAAACATGCACAATTTTACACCAAATTGATTCTTTATTTCATTATAATTTATTTATTTTTTTAATACATGATAGACTTCTGACCTATGCTTTATTAGATATAAATACGTCATCCTAGAATAATCATCAATAAAGAGAATACAGTGTCTAAAACCTAACTAACTTGGGACTCGAGCCGGTCCCCACACATCACTATGAACTAATTTAAATGGTACATCACTTCTTGAATCAATTCTAGATGAAAAATGAACTCTATGATGTTTACTCAGCTCACATGCTTCACACTCCAACTTTGACATCTTGGGAAGAGATGGGATGAGTCTATAGATTTTGGATAGCTGGATTTCCCAAACGATGATGCCATTGAATTGCCGAATCTGAAGGAAGCATTGCCGCACCTGCTGGTTCTCTCTCCAAGTAATACAGACCATTCCTCTCACGACCTCCACGAATCGTTCTGCCTGTCTTGAGGTCCCTAAACACAAAATAAGAAGGAAAGAAGAACACGGAACAATTCAAGGACCTTATTAGTGTACTTATAGATAAAAGGCTAAATAAAAACTTGGGTGCATATAGAACTGATGACATAGAGACTGATGCATTAGGTTGAGCGATACCAACTCCAACAACATTAGACAATGTACCATTAACTAAAGTAACTGACGTATTTGAAGAAACACAATTAAAAAAAGAAGAAAAGAGACTACGATTACCAGAAACATGGTAGGATGTCCCAGAGTCGATGGTCCAAGAGGAGGCAGAAGATGACAAAAGACATGATTTACCTGATTGAGCCAAAGTAGTTGTAGAGGTGGAGGTAGCGTTGTTGTTGGATGTATACCTATTAGAAGATAGAAAATATGTATATTCATCTCGTGATAATGAAATATTGATCTGTTCACCGCCAGGATTAGACGAAGCAAGAGTAGTGGATCTACCATTGGAAGAAGCATCCTCTACCATAAGAGCTTGATTAGCCCTTAGGGAATTTTCATGAAGATCCCAACAAAAGTCTATAGTATGATTTGTCAGGCCACAATGAGTATACGTATGGTCTCTTCAACCACCTTTACTTGCCCCTGGGAATCTACCACCTCTTCAACCACAGAGAGCACCATGCCCAATAGGTCTACCACGACCTCCATCTGAACTAAAATAACTGGGAGAAGAAGCTAATGAAGTTTTATTAGATGCATTAACATTAACATTGTCAAATTCGCTTGCCAAGGAGACTCTTTGAAGTCTTGCATAAATCTCTGCCATTGAAGTAATAGAGGCTCCTCCTAAAATCCGATCCTTTGCCGATTGATACTCATTTGGTAGTCTAGATAAAGGTTTGACTACTTTCATATCTTCCCACAACTTCTTCATGAGGGTGACATCAGACGTAATAGGATGATACGTGGAAAGTTCAAATTTGCGAAGTATTCATCGAGGGGTTTATCCCCACTTTGAAAAGAGAAGATCTCCTCATATAATTGATACACGAGAATTATTTTGTCATGAGGAGTACATCTTCACAATATCCCAGACATCTTTTGTCGTGTTTAAGAATACCAAATTAGAGCTCACTTTAAACTCCATGCATCGTCATGCATCCATTGTCTGTATTTAGGGTCAGTTTACTCCGGCTTGGGATTCGTGAGATATTGATAATTTTCGTAGGCTAAGAGAAAAACCTCGACAAACTTGGGCCATAAAAGATAATTCTTCCCGTTCAACTTGACAGAGGTTATTGAGGCATTGAAGGAGGGACCCTTCATTTCCCCAAGAGGTGAGGAACCACCAACTACACTTTTGGGCTCCATATATATTCCACAATAAGCTTATTTCAACACCAATGAAGAACCCTAATTTTAAATGTCAGATCCACACACAACTATATGTCCAAAATCACATAACACAGAAATTTCTGGCCCAAAATAACTCTAGTTCATGTTACAGCAGTTCCCACATCGCATATGACTTTCCGGGTAGGAATATTCAACCAAAAACTGCATTTATACAATGAAACCAACATAAAAGACAACTTTAAACATCACCTCATGAAAAATCAACAAGCCTTCATTATCTGTCAAGGTGTCTATCCTCTTTTTTTTCTTTAGGGTGTTTTCCTTCTTTTTGAAGAATGATGCAGAAAACAACATATTTTCCGTGCACACACAAAAAAAAAAGCAAATTGTTTTCCCTCAAAGGCTGATCAGTCTCCTGCGTTTTTGAAAGATCTCCAAAGTTAAATCCAACAACTTGTGGGTGGACTGGAGAAGATTGTGGGGCTCGAACCACTCCTAACCGGGCTTTGATACCATGGAGATTGGTATAGAGATTGAAAAAGAGGAAGGAAAGAGAAAACAAGAGAGATGAGTGAAAAAATGAATGGGTTAGGGTTGCATGTTCCCACCATCTTTTCTCTTTTATAAAGTAATAAAAAGCAAATATGACAAAAATACCCCTTACAATAAACTTTATGTCTAGCATATCCTAAGACTAAAAACACTAAAAAACTTGTGGCCCATAGGCCCATAACCAAAACCAGGAGGGCCATGGGCCCATACCGAACTGTTAACAAATCCAATGCAACAAGAGAGAAAAAAAAGGCAAACTTTTATCTTGCCATTTGCTATTCATAGTTCATTCATATGTATATATACTTTCTAAAGCACAAGAAACCCCATTCTAGTTAAATCATCAAAGGTTTGAAATAGTCCAATAAAAAGTCAAATGATCAAAGGTTTGAAATAGGGCTAGATGAGGTCTGGGTTAAGGCTAGGGTCGAGCTAGGGTTGGTCATAGCCAGGCCTAGGTCCCCTAAGCCTTGGCCTAGCCTTGGCAAACATGCCAGGCCAGGCTAAGGCCGACCCTGTAAGATAAAAAGTTAAATGATCAAAGGTTTGAAATAGTCCAATAAAAAATTTATTTGGGGTATACTCCATCCATGATGAGTCCCTTCATATAGATTGTTTAGATCATTGAAACATGACTCTAGTAAGCATATTTAAACTACACATGTACGTTGAATGAGGGCGTCCAACAAGTGTCTTTGAACCATAAATTCTTTATTTATAACATTGGATTATTTGGTTGTCAGACTGGGCCAATGGGGTGGCTGGGCCATTCATCTTGGTCGTCCTTGACCCAAACATTTGGCCTAGATTTCAAGCTCGGGGCTGACCCTTGGGCCTAGTTCTCACAATTGAAGAGATAATGGCATCCTCTGGACACAAGAAGCTTAAATTGAGAAATACATATTATAGTATTAAGTGATTTGTGGTTCTCTAAAACTCCGAATTCAAAGAATGAAAAAGCCCCTGAAAATTGATGAGTTGTGAAAATTTATTTACCGTAAGGTGGAAGCAATTGATTTCATAATGAAAGTTGGTGTCTTGTGTCCATGTTGTAGTCTAAACCACATGACACATCATAATAGTTTGCATGACTGGGACAGGAAAGCACTAGAATTTAGATATGATTTATGCTTACTGCATGGAATACTGCTGGAAGTTCACTTGTCAATAGTGACTTTCAATCTGGTTTTGAGAAAGCGTCTGATTCATATCTATTTTCATTTTCATATTCTCCAAACTGGATCTTTTGCAGGTTTTGAATCAAATTGTATTTGAACTTCCGGCCGAACATCCTTTGGCTGACACAAGACCACTGCGTGAAGTTCTTGGCCATACTCCTCCTCAGGTCTGTTGGATGCCTTAGGCCTCTTCATATGAAACTGATCAAAGTTTACATCTTTATTGGTTCTGAAAAGAATTCTGGTATTGATTCTATCCATTATTTTATAGGCATCTAATATTTTTGGTGTCACAAGTCAGAAGTAATTGAAACATACTCTAAATTGGTGAACCATCATTTAAAAAAAACTTCTATTTAAATTTTAAATGTGTCCAAGCTAAGTTTTGATTATTTTCACCTCGAAACACAGTAATAATAATGAGATGGGCGAACAATCCTAATACTTGAGATTTCTGATTCTCTAATATTTTAACAGGAGGGCCATATTATCTACTATTCTGAGGCTAACTAGATTGCCAATTCTCTTGCCAAAGAGGGAGTGACTAGAGGATCACTAGAAAACTACTCATCTTTTCATCTTAATTGATGTTTTTTTTCTTTGCTTTCTCTTAGTTTAATAAGTAATCATTATCTGGTATATGAACCTGGTAACTGTGGTGTTACAAAGTACTCGTCAAAAAAAAAAAAAAAAACTGGCATATGAACCTGGTAACTGTGGGATTATAAACTGGGCCTGGTGCTGAATGTTTGTCTTTTCTATTTTGTACTTTATAATACCACATCATTAATATTGTGTTGTCAATTGCTTTGACCAAAATTAAACACCTACTTGGGATGCTGCCTTTACTTTATTGGTCCATGGATGTTCCTATTTTACTTGAATGATAATCAATGTGTTCATTTGACAATGATTTTGTGCTGAATGAATTGGGTTTGGCCTTTGTGTAGATTGTTATATATCCTCAACTTCAAGCAAGAAAGAAACATCAAAGGAACAGAAAAGAGTCCTCACTTTAAATATTAGCCAGGGGTACCCCTTTTGGCTGAGGTATCCACCAAATTATTTGCCTCTTTACCAAAATGGGCAAACAAACTGTTTGGGAAATTTTTTAGCCAAGAGTCAAGGTCATGAATCTTATAAAAAATAAACATCCTCCATGGTTCAGGCCACTTTTGTAAGGTCAGGAAATAAAATTGCTAGTAACTCCTTCAATATGAAATGTCCTGGAGAAGTAGGTGAAAACACTCAATCCGAAGCAGAAAAATGCATTCCACTGGCCCCATGATCTGGTGTAGGAACGTAATTCATAGGAGGGCTGTTGTGTTAGATATGGGTGCTGAAGTACGTTCATGTTTGCTTTTGGTGAGGAAATTCTATTTGCTTTTTGTTGCTTAATTGAATCACAAACTAAGAAGACATGCGTATTGGGAATTTTGTAGATTAGAAGAGAAATAAATGGAAGAAAACTAGCAAGAAAGCTGAAAGAGAGTAGAAAAGAAGAAAAAAAAAATAGAGAAAAGAAGTTTTTGGAGAGCTTAACCCTGGGTGCATTAGCTTGCTTATCATTCATATAAGCAACTTTGGAAAAATTACAAATAACACCATACCAGTATTCATATTATAAAAAAGACCTTTTTAGTACCAGTATTACAAGAAAGCCCTTCTAACCTCATTTCTCAACATCCCCCTAAAGCTGAGCATACATGCTTACCTTGCTGAGAACATATTCTAATTTGCCTTAATAACTACATTAGTTAGAATCTCAGCTAGCTGATTGTAAGTTGTTACAAATGGTAAACAGAGGTCTTGAGAGATAACTTGCTCACAAATGAAGTGCCTGTCAACTTCAATATGCTTGGTAGGATCATGCTGAATTGGATTTTGTGCTATACTAATTGCTGCATTGTTATCAAAAAACAACTTTATAGGAGGGCCCCGATCAAGGTATTCCATAACGGTAACGGTGGCCATAACAGCCACCACCTTTACTTTACAATACGGGTCGTGATGGCTGTTACGGCCCCCCATAATGGCCATTACAATCTCTTTTTTTTATTGAATGAAAAAATCCAAAAAACTTGTATTTGCCCAGTAACGTTGGAAAAAAAAACTGTATTTTTCTCGTAACTAACCATTATGAGGGACCCTATACAAAGGAAACCTATTATGTGCACTTATTTTTGAGATGTTATGATTTAAGTGTGTGTATTAAGGTATTTTTTAACAATTCCTAAAGTTTCATTGAAAAATTCAACCATTTCCCCAATGTTTCCCCATGTTTTCCAAAAAATGCAATAAATTACCTGATACAAATGGTATATCCCGTGTGATAACCGATACGTATCTATATCCCAAGGATGCAATACGTAATGTGATACCAATATTTTGAACACTGTCCGTAATGGCCTTTATGGCACACTATGGGCCCGATTGGTAGAAAAAAAAAAACCCACAACCCCTTGGGGTTATTGTACGCTTGGAAGAAGTAGGAAAATGAATAAATATAGCGATTGTTTGATTCTTCGTTGTTGTAAATAAGAATATTAAAAATCCAAAAGGTTTCTTCGTCTTTACAAAAGGAAAAAAGGAGTAATCAAAGGAAAGGAATGATGGGTGAATGACGGGAATTGAACCCGCACATGGTGGATTCACAATCCACTGCCTTGAGCCACTTGGCTACATCCGTTCCTCCCCTTTGTATGAAGGATTTAGCATTTGCTTTGATTCTCAAGTAACGCAATAGAATTTTCAGCCATAATAACTCTGCTACACTGTGCCATAGCCTTGTACTCTGGTTCAACGCTGGACTTAGCCACCACTTTTTATTTTTTGCTTCTCCATGTGACCAAATTTCCACCCACAAAAGTACAATATCATGTAGTCGAATTTCTATCATCTACACCATTAACCTAATCTGCATTTGTAGGCTTCTATGCATAAATGCCATGATCTACAAACAAAAGACCTTTCTTAGGATGTCTTCAAATATCTCAAGATTTTGTCAACCGCCTCCAAATGAGGAACTCGTGAGGCCTACATAAACTGACTCATCACACTTACTAAATATGCTACATCAGGTTGGGTGAGAGGGGATAGAGCAACCAGCCAACCAAGCTCTGATACATCTCTTGGTTTGGTAACAATTCCCCCTCACTCGAGCTTAGCTTATGATTGATCATTAGGAGTGTCTACTAGTCGGGAGCCTAGCTTACCAGTCTCCTTTAGTAAGTCTAAGGTGTACTTTCTCTAATATATAAAGATACCTTTCTTTGATCGAGCAACCTCCATACCTAAAAAATATTTCAAAATCCTTTAATTTTTTAATCTCATGGGGGGCTGGGTATCATTTCATGTACCACAATATCATCCACATAAATAATCAAAATCGTAACCGATTGTCCCCATCATTTCACAAAAAGAGTATGGACGGAGTGACTCTGGGAATACCCACTCTTCTTTTGCCTGACTGAACCTCTCAAACCATGCCCAAGGAGATTGTTTAAGCCCATAAGTAGACTTCTTCAATCTACAGACTTTTCCTTCTCTATTGGGGAATCTGAAAGCAAGTAGGTGAGCCATATACACTCCCTCTTTCAAGTCTTCTAGGAGAAACATATCCCTCACATCTAATTGACACAAGTCTAAGAAAAATTGGCTGCAAGAGACTATAGAACCGTATTGAGTTCATTTGGCTACATATGCAAACATTTCTCTGTAGTCAATATCATATGTTTGAATGTATCCCTTAGCGACAAGTCTGGCTTTATACCTTTTAATAGACCCATTTGCCTTGTGTTTTACTGTGAAGCCCATTTGTAACCTCTGGCTCCTTTCCTTTGGGTAAATCTACTAAGTTTTGCATGTCGTTCTTTATTAATGCCCACATCTCTTCCACCATAGCGTCATGCTACTTTGGATCGGAGATCACCTCATGGAATTTGGAAGGCAAAGAAACAGAAGACCAAAGACAAGAAAGAATAATATGAAGGAGACAAGACTGCTTATGGAGCAAACTTAGATATAGGTTGCAAAGCACACTAATGCTTCCCTTTACGTTAAGGCAATGGGAGCACTATCCTTAGATAAAGAAGAAATAAACAAATGAGTAGGATTACCTGGTTGCAAGGAATTAGAATTAGTGAGTGGGCATGTCTCAGTGATCACCCATTTCTGTGTCTTATGTATGCTTGCAGTTCCTTCGCTTGTGAGTGTTGGTTGCATCGGTTGCAATATTAGTAGGTTGCCTTGTATTAAATGGGACAACAGTTGATGGATTGCAAGGAATAGGGACAAGAAAGGGGGTAAATTGGAAAAAAATGCCTTTCTTCTAACTCACTAAGAGCCCCTTGAAGAGATGCAGGATTACGAGACAATGCATGAACTCAAAAAAGGTGATGTCCATAGTGACAAAATGTTTCTCATACACAGGATCAAAACACTTGTCTCCCTTTTATGTGGAGGGATATTGTAGAAATACACTCTAAATGGCTTTTGGATCTAACTTGGTCCAATTTAGACCCAAGACATGATTAAAACACACACACCCAAAGACATGAGGTGGAACAATGAAAGATGACTGATTTGGACAAATGACCTAAGGTGGGGACTTTAACCTCAATATCCTGAATGGCATACGATAATAAGATAGGTGGTCGTAAGCATTGCATCAACTTAAAAGCATTTTGGAACGTCCATCCCTCTTAAGAGGCTCCGAGTAACTTCAAGTAGATGATGAATTTTCCGTTTTGCCACTACATTTTGTCGAGGAGTGTACATACAAGAGCTTTGATGTATAATCCCATACTCTTCTAACTAGCCCCATAATTCATCTTTAAAGTATCCTCGGGCGTTATTTGATCGAAATATTTTTATATTCTTATCAAACTGGGTGAGACCATCTTATGAAATATTTTAATAATTTGTGGTACTTCATTATGAGCCATCAATAGATGCAACTAGATGTAGCAAGAGAAATCAACTACAAAAGAAATGAAATATTGGTGTCGATGAATATAATGGTTGCAGGTGCCCACACATCATAATGAACAATATGAAATGGAATCAAACTTCCATTTAAACTTGGATAGAAGTTGATCTACAATTTTTGGACAACTCATGAACTTCACACTATAGATTATGACTCACAACTGACTTCAACAAGTCTGGAAATAACAATTTTAATGATTGAAAAGACAAATGTCCTAAACTATTGTGCCACAATTTATCCTAGGCAACATTATTATCTCTACTAAGACTATTACTTGACTGTAAAGTTGAAGAAGAACTAGCAATACTAGAAGGTAGAGACCATCCGTTGCACGATCGCTCCTAATCGTTTTCCTTGTCACCAAGTCCAGAAAAACATAGTGGGTAGGAAAGGAAGTTACACGACAGTTCAATTTTTTTGTGAGACTACTACAGACAATAAATTTGCAGATAAATTTCGAACATGAAGAGCAGAAGACAGAGACAAGTGATCATTAAGTTTGATATCAGCCTTTCCAAAGATAGAAGATAGGGATCCATCAACAAATCTCAATTTATCTTTTCCAAATGATAGACTATATGCGGAAAAAATGGATGACAAACCTATCATCTGATTAGATGCACCTAAATCAATGATCTAGGCTGGGTTGGATAAGGAATAACAAACAAGGTTCGAAGACTCATGTATACCTAACTGTGTTTGATATCACCCTTTCCAATGATAGAACCAATGTTTTAAATAGCGGTAGCGTGATGCGTAGCTCAGCCCTCTATAGCGTGTAGCGTAAATACGTAGCGTGTAGCGTAAGCTACACGATACTTCTATTTTTTAATTTAAAAATAAGACAAATATAATAAATTGTGAATAAAAAAGAAAAAATATATAAAAATGCCTAAAAGACGATTCGTTTTTATCAATTATAAGCATGTTCAAAAAAGTTGTTAGTTATCATTTATCAAAAGCCAATTCATATATATAAGCCAAATCAAATAATTATCACATCAACAACTTTATAAGCAAACCACTTTAATTAATAATGTCTAATTGAAATCATAAGTGACAATTATGAAAAGAAATAAAAATCCCATAGGTTAAAAGTATCAAGTACAATACAAGTGTCACATTTCTCAACATTAGAAACAAAGAAAACCTGAAAAAATAATAAAAAACTAAAATAGTAAAAAAATACATTGCAGCTTACGCTATAGACGCTACGCGCTACGTAGCTGTAGCGTACGCTACAAGGGATTTACGCTATTTGGGACGCTATGTAGTGCTACGGCCACGCTACGCCACGTAGCATACGCTATGGGCGCTATTTGAAACACTGGATAGAACATAGGGATCCATCAACAATTTTCATTTTATCTTTTCTAGATGATAGACTATATGAGGAAAAAAATGGATGATAGACCTTTTTTAAAAATTTTTTTTTTTTAATAATTTGGTTAGTTTGTTAGTACACCGTAACTGTCAGTCCACACTTCACTGTTAGCCACCCCCACTAGGGAATCTATACCATGACCTCAGTGTTGAAACAAGGTATCTTTCACTCACTCAACCACTTGAGCCATGGATCAGGGTGTAAATGGATGATAGACCTATCATCTGATTAGATGCACCTAAATCAATGATCCAGGATGGGTTGGATGAGGAATAACAGACAAGGTTAGCAGATGCATGTATACCTAATTGTGTAAATGATGTAGAAGCAAATAGACCTTCTAGTTGGAAAAGTAGATGATGAAGGCATTCCAAATCTGTAATAAATAAACTGTCCAAGGCCAATGAGGGCTGCCCAGAGAAAGGGCAGGATGTGGAGGAAGAGGTAGTACCTGATGCAGGAAGAGCAAGGGTAGCGACAACGAGATTGGAGGAATGAAGCCGTCCAGGATGGTTAAACTTTCCTGGTCTACCATGGAGATCCCAACAAATCTCCCTTGTATGGTGGGTTTTTCCACAATAGTCGCATCTCAACTTCTCATCAGGTTCTCTATTCTTCCGATCGGATCTTTTTCTACCCTCAGAGGAACGAGAAGAGTTCTTCTGATTAGATCTTTTTCTACCCTCGGAGGAACGAGAAGAGACTACAAGATCTAAATGGTTGTTGTTGTAAGAAATTGGTTGCATGGCTTTCTTCCGATTTTCTGCACTTTGAACCAATGAATAAACTTGGTTCAATGATGGAAGCTCATCTCTCCCCAAAATCTTCACATGTCAACTCATACCCAGAGTTCAAACTGGCTAAGAAATCGAATATTTTATTTTGTTCTACATGTTTTTGATGTCTCTCCCTATCAACATTAGTATCCCATTGTAATAACTGATAATGATCCAATTCTTCCTATAGACCTGGAAGAGTGGAATAATAAATAGCCAAACTCTTCTACCCCTAAGAAATAGTAGCAATCTCTTGGCGTAACTAATAAACACGAGCAATAATCATTGGAAATAAGTTTTTCTAACTTTATCTTAGACTTCTGTAGCTGTCCATAGGAATAAGAATCCTCTATTGATATGAAGTTGTATAGAGTTAAGCAGCCAAGACATCACCATCAAGTTCTCTTGCTCCCACTTATCATACGAAAAATCATCGGTAGCTAGTTCCTTTATTTGCCATTTGAATACCCTAATTTTCCTTACCCGCAGATATACACCTTGGCAGATTGTGAGACCATTAAAGGAAATTAGTGCCGTCCTACTTCACAATTGTGATCGTAAACTAGGTTTGTCACCATAAACACCTATCGTGGATATGGAACTTGTGAATCCGGTAACATTGGACGTAACCTCTAAACCATTAGTAGTCGACATCTTCCCACAGAAAACAGTTCCTTATATTTTCCATAGTATAGCAAAAGTGCTATCTAGAATTTCAAAGAAGCTAAAAAAATAAATAATAATAAATAAAAATCTGACCCAAAAAGGGTTGTACAACACCATTCCTTCACAAATGTCATCATAAATCTCTCAAATCTCAACGGAATGTGATAATTTTTGTTTTTGGAGGTGGCAACTGGTCAACCATATGAAATCAATGCAAAGAAGTTCCACAAAAATTCTCATAGGAAAAAGGCATGCATAATAATTTTTTTTTTTTTTTTTTAAATGCCCCTTTTCGAGACTTCTCTGTTTCAAGAAAAACACCACCAAATACTTACCCAAAACTTGTGAAAAAATCATCATAATTCTTCTAAAATCATTCTTCTAATTCTCACACTTTTCTTCTTTATGGGACCATCCAACAGTGTACTGCTGATGTCAGTTGTACAGAATGATGACGTTAGCAGTGGGTCCCACTGAAGAAATCTCCAATTAAAGTAGAAAGAATGCAAGTGCTTTCCTGGCACTCTAATACCAAGAAAAAAAATAGAAGGAAGAGAACTAGCAAGAGAGGTGAAAGAGGAGAGAAGAAAGAAGAAGAAAAGAGGGAGGAAAAGAGAAGTTTTTGGAGAGCTTAATGCTAGGTGCGTCAGCCCCCCTTATTATTTATATAAGCAACTTTGGAAAAATTACAAATAACACCCTACTAGTACTCGTATTACAAAAAAGACCTTATTAGTACTAGTATAACAAGAAAGCCCTTCTAACCTCATTTCTCAACAAGAAATTAATGGAAACAAGGGCACTAGTGCATGGAAAAATATTTTTCGTTCTCCAAGTCCCGGAACACTATTAAGATTTATAATGGCATTAATGAGGGGGGAGAATTTTGTATTATATTGCTCAGATGACACCTCATCATCATTGGTATTATTCTAATAAGATTATCATTTTTTTTTTGGAAAGATTATCGTTAACCCTAAAAAGTATTTTTATAATGGAACATTTGTTAGCGAATAATGCTGCCTTAGGCTCATGCTTCAATTTTCATGATCTGTCTATTCTTCCTCGTGCAAATTTATATGTTGGAACTAAGGCAAGTTAGGTTGCTAGGCTGTGCTTTTGGGGATTTGAGGCAAAGGCAAAATAGCCAAACTGAAGTTCCTTCCCACACTCCCCAAAATGAAGTAAACTAATAAAGAAACAAATAAAAAATGATCTTGGTACCTCAATCTTTGCATTGTAAAATTCCCTCAGGAAAGTCCCTTCATCTGATATCTTGTGATTAGGAGCTCAAATTGTAAAATTCCTTCAGTACTTTCACATATGATACACAGGATGTTCAGATAATATGAGAAAGTGACTATCGTATGGTAATTTGTAAAATTTCTTCAGTAATTTCGGGTATCAGACACAACATGTTCAGATAGGTAAATAGATTACAGGTTAAGATAGAAGGACGGCAGAATTATCTGCTCTGCGGCTAAAGGATATGTTTAGCATGCTTGGGCCTGAGTTCCTGAAAATGGGGTCGGTGCTCAAAATGGTGAGGTCTGAATACCCGATTCATTAAAATGTATCAGGAAAAAGGAAAAAAAAAAAAAAAAAACATATGTAGTTATCATGAAAGGATATAGTTGAGTCAAAATTTCTTCAATCTTTAGTTTTTATGGCCCTTGTATTTATCTGCAGTTAATAGAGAAAAAAGAAGCCAATGATCCAGTGCCATTTTTTCTTGCAATTACAGACTCTTCCCCATTTAGGCATTAGGAAACCAATATATTATCTCATGAATCTCATCTATGGCTGCAGCAGCAGTTGTGTTTGAGCAATCACGTAAATGCAGGTAGGATAGACCCCAATTTATAAATGAGGTGACTTTTGCAGGAACATGTTGTCATCTCATTTGCTGATTTACATATTGGGTGGCAACCGATTGGAGCATAACTGCATTTTGCAGGCATCCAAACAGGGCCTAATTGTTAAATTATTAATGTTAGTTGGGCAGTTCTTCACCAAACTGGTTAGGGTCATGTGATTCATAGGTCACCAGCATCATCACTGAACTATTTACCCTATTATCATGAAAGGTTTATTCTATTTTGAAACGCTTCAAATACTTTACAGTACCACTATTTAATCCAACTCCACTCCCAGAGTTCCTCAGTATATGTACTTCCATGGACTCATCACAGGTTGTTGTCGGTGCGCTTCTGGGATTTGTCACAGCTGGTATTGCTTACTTGATCCATAAAGTCACTGCTCAAGCTTGATGCTGACATTCAGGAAATGGGGCTGTGTCATCTATGATCCTCAATCTGCAAAACAAACTTTGTAGGATGGGAAAACTACTCAAACAGCACCTGCTTGGTTATTTGAATCTGAATGTTAAACCAGAACCTCTGTAATGTATAAAATGTTGGCAGTGTTCTACATTAAACATTCTTTTCTGTTGAATTACAGTACTTACAATGTGCATCTGGGTTTTCAATGTAATATTTCTTAACTAGTTGTATAAGGTTTGGGGGGGGGATGAGTTGCAATAATTCCTGTGAGCATGGTCAATTCCCAATTGGGAAAATTGATACTATTGCAAGAGGAATTATCAGTACTGAGTTTATCATCAGGATGTGAATCTTCCAGGATCTAGACTGTTGTTCTGATGGGACACCCCATGTTCGGTGGTTGCATAAAAAATCTTCCAGGATGGGAGTTTCTAGCCATCCAATCTTTGGCCTTTTTCCTACAGTATTGCTGGATTTGTTTTTCCATGCAGGCCACTGATTGAATGGTTATCTACCAGTCTGGAGGACTGATTGGGCATTCCCTGTCTGCAATGGGGGCCATGGGGCCCATCAGATCAACGGTTCAGATCATGATCCGCCTGCTCAGCTCCACTTGTATTCAATGCCAGTATCAGGACGGTATTCATGTTTGATGCATTAGAATCCAACTATTCCTTTTGTTTCCAATATTACCTATCAAGATATTCTTTTTGTTTCAACATCATTAACCATAGTTTTCTTACTAAAATATAGACTGGCAATTTAGAATAATTGCTAAGAGGCTCGTACGATGATGATGATGATTGTTTGCGGTTTAAGAAATCTTACTGAGACCTACCATGAAAAGCCTTACCTAATCTTGAATGGATGGCATTGAGAGTTCAAAAAGAGGAAGCACGATTTTTGGAGTTTAGTTATACTCATTTTCCTAAGTGAAAGAAGAAACATCATATAGAATAAAATCAGGGAAGTTTATACTTTATGAAAATAAAGGATTATCTTGGTTCTTTTGTACTTGTTCTTTTGTTCATGAGGGTGTTGTTTTCTCCTTTTCCTTGTTGCCCTTTTGCATACATGTTGGCAGGTGAGCTGCCCAATGCTGAGATGGCTCTGGAACAGTGAACAGACCAGGACTCTGTTATGCCAGCCAGAAAGAACTACATTCTGTTGATACAGCAGGTATGCCGTTCGTATTAGATTGATTATCTTTGATGAAATAGAAGTTGTTATCCTTTGGAATCTATATGACCAGCCTCGCAACAACCACGATAATGAACATATAGACGGTGACGGTATCAGTCTACAAACCATCTCCACTATCCTATCATTGCTGGTGCCTTGTCACCTCTTCAATGAGATCATAGCCCAAAAATTGAACTCAGCTAATGGTACTAAAACTGTCCAATTAATGGCCTCTGCTAACTATCCGAAAGCACCGCATTGATCAAACAGTTTGGAAGATCCAATTAGTGCAACTTTTGGGAGATGACCCATATTAATGGTGGCTCATTGACGTGAGTGAAAATCAAAGGGCATGTGCACGATCAAATGTAGTTATGGTTTATTGGCATGTTTACTGATTGAATGGTAAAATATGGTTTATGAATGAGTTTCAGGTACATTTATATTTAATTTGTAGATAAATATTCAAAGAGTAAGGCGCTATATCATCAACTAGGGGTAGGGGTATGGCACATCTAACTCACTTGGAGCGAGGGGATAGAGATTAGATAGAGAAAATGGAGAAATACTGGGGAGTAAGTGAAGCAGATGGAAAGGTGGGGTTATGCACAGGTGAGGGAGGGAGGGAGATCCACCTGACTGTTTCCCTTTCTGTGGTCCACTCAAGTCCTTGATCTGCTTATTTATGGGCTGATGTCTTAACATGAGCTTATAGAACAGATGTAGGGAGTGGATGTCATAGAGTCAACAGAGTGGGCCCCCATAGAGCCTTTGTGACATGATCTCCCTATTAGAAATATCGCAGTGCAGCTACACTCAGAGATTGGTGTGGGCAGCGCGCATTAAAAGAAGTGAAAGGAGGTGGGTGCAATCTATTCCGTCCCTTTTGCAGTAAAATCTCAACCTTTCCCTGCCGAGCAGCTACATTTTTCTGACAAATTTGCCGGCTCTTAACCTATGCTGTGAAGACTAACTGTGAGGGCAAAAATGTCCTAAGATAATGGCGTTATATACAAAGAGATTATCGACCATGAAAATGTAGAGTTATTATATTATTAGAGAACATAGACATACCACAACCAACTATGACAGTAGTCACAGACAGTAGCGAGTAACAGAAACAAGGCAGACAATATAGTTTATAGGCTTCTAGATGATGGAACCATTCAGAGCTTTGAGGACACCTTGGGATGATGAAGGACGATACGGTTGTACGCATCTAGAGTCAGAAAATCATCGAGGGTAGGAGCAGTGCATTGCCTGGTGAAAATCCTGCAAGCTTCTCTATACATTCCGTGTTTAAACCTTTCCGCGCCAACCTCTCTCTCAATCCTTGCCATCTCTTCTTCCACCACCCGCCCAAATAGCTCCAAGCTCACCTTAACACCAAGACCATCACCATCCAAAACCACCCCATATTTCAACCACTGCCAGTTCTGTACTCTGCTGATCTCGGCAGTTGCAGCATCTTCCATGAGATTGTACAGAGGCACTGACCCAGTTCCAGTAAGCCAGGCTGCCAAGTACTGAATTCCAACTCGGGTGTTTAGTCGTAGGCCTTCCATCGTCCGCACTCCTCTAGGCCTCACTAGGAGGTCTTCTTCAGTTAAACTCACAGCGTCTTCCCGCTTCATAGTTTGAATCTGGTTGGGGGCAGCGCCGGTGTTGTTCATGAAGACTTCCATGATGGTTGGGATCAGGCCAGGGTGAGCGGCCCACGTGCCATCATGACCTGCACGTACCTCTCGTACCTTGTCCTTTCGAACCAGATCCAGGGCTGCCTCGTTGGCTGCTGGATCATCTCTGATTGGAATCTGAGCTGCCTGAGAAGGCAGAAAACCTTTTGTTATGCCAACATACCAAATATGTGCATGTACTATATTATGCATGCACCATCTATATATTCAGTGGTACAAACAACCATATAGATGCATGAACAAACACATACCAACACACATACCTAAATACAAACACACAGACTAGTTATCTACACGACGGTGCATGATCTAGCTCCACTCATTTAAGATGTTACACAACTCGATGGTTTTCGAGCTGAGTCGCCTTGAAACTCACTGCTGAGCTTGACTCAGTCGACTCGGGCAGACTTGTCGAGTCTGACTTGATTGACTCGTCACAACTCAAACCAAGTCACTCACTGGGTGATTGCTTTTCATAATAAAAACAATAAACATGCGAAGCGTGAGATTCGAACAGCTGAACAATATCGAGTCGACCCAACCTGGCCAGGCTCGAGTCCAGTTGAGTTTTCATGTTTTTGAAATATGGTATGTATATGTACACCCAAGCGCATACATTCGTATACACAAGAGGACACATATACATAGTTGAACCAAGATCCATACCATTGGTTTTGAAGCCTCTAGAGGCATTGAACATGATTATGTTTCTTTCTAGTTTGCAACTTGGGTCAGTATAGATTTTGAAGAAATTTAGGGAGAAGAGTTATATACCATGCCGCCCATGGCATGCACGCCGCGCTTGTGGCATGTATGGATGAGGAGGTCGGAATAGCTCCTCATGAAGTGCTGGGCCATCCCGACCTGAACACGGTCGGGAAGTAGGCGATCCGGGTGGGCCTGGAAGGTCTTGACATAGCTGAATATGTAATCCCATCTACCACAATTGAGCCCAACTGAGTGATCCCTTAGCTCATAGAGAATTTCGTCCATCTGAAACACTGCCGGAAGAGTCTCTATCAGAACTGTCGCCCTGATGCTCCCTCTCTCTATTCCCGCCATCTTCTCCGCCTTCTCGAAGACACAGTTCCATATCTTAGCTTCCCTGCCAATGACAAAGACCCCTGTAAGGGGATACCATTCGCTACATAATTCTATTAGTGCTAAGCCAAATGATCAGGTATATAAACTACAAATCCACCATCTGTTCAGTATAATAGTGTTATCTTCCACCATGCATTGTGGAATGATCTTGAGATAGTGGGCCGCGTTGAGTTGGATGATCGGATATACACCATAAAATGTTGTGTAGTTTTGTAGGTTATCATTCCTGTCGTAATGAAAACAGTGCCAATTACCTTGAATGCTCCATTTTTGGGAGGTAGAAGAAGGGTCCAAACCCGCCGCCTTGGGTGGCACGGAACCTAGCATGATTGTGGTAGAAGTAGAGGCCAAAATCGACAAGGCAGCCAGTTGCAGGCTCGCCGTCGATGAGAATGTGGGCCTCCAGCAGGTGCCACCCTCGTGGACGAACAAAGAGCTTGGCGATCTGGTCATTGAGTCTGTAGACCCTTTTCCTGGCTTGATCATGGAAGCTTATGGTCCCATCAACTGCATCCTTTAGATTGACTTGGCCTCTCATGAGGTTTTCCCAAGATGGTGAGAGCGCGTCTTCAAAATCTGCCTGCAAACACCATTTTCATGCGTCAATTCAAGCTGATGAAACTATCATAAGTAAATACAACTGCAGAGATGGATCAGGCATGATAGCATCCTGATGAAACTATCATAAGTAAATACAACTGCAGAGATGGATCAGGCATGATAGCATCCTGATGAAACTATCATAAGTAAATACAACTGCAGAGATGGATCAGGCATGATAGCATCATCTTCATTTATTTTGCAGCCATGAATGGTTAGTGATGAAGTGAGAGGAGCTTCCAGGCTTGTTGTACAATGAATCTGTCTTGATTCGTAGATGGTTCAACGCCTACATGGGTTGTAAAATTGATAAAGCCAGACCATCCATTTGGTGGGCCTTACCATGGATGGCCACGGTGCAAAACGCGCTCTAATTTGATAAACCTTCTTTTTCTCCACTATCTGCGGGCCACAATTTTGTCAGGTAGAGTTTCTTTGTACTGTGGGCCATCTACAGGCCCACGAGATGGACGATCTGGATTAAGCGACCTTACAACCATGGGAAAGTAGAGTGGCTACGAATCAGGCCTCCAGTTCAGCAATCCAAGATTGGCTGCTGAAATGAAGACCAGGAGCCAGACATCAGGCCCATTATTTTCAAGGTGGTCCATGTATTACTGGCCAATGGTAGCAAATGACTTAGGCCCCCGGGTCACCACTCTCTGGTATCTCTACTCACGATAACGAGGTCTAAAATCCATTGCACCGTGGTCACCGAGTTTGGTCAGGCGGTGGAGCCCACCTCGATATAGGTGTTGTATATCCACGCTATCCATCAGTTTCTCCATCACATTTTAGGACGTGGGCCCAAATCCGTAGCATATCCAAATCTCTGGTGGACCACACCACAGGAAACAGGGGTGATTGACCATTAAAAACTTCCTGTGGTCGAAATATGTTTTCCCTTCATCCGGGTCTGTTTGACCTTATCAACAGGTTGGATGGCCAATAAACATTACAGTGGGCCCTAGAAAGTTATTAATGGTAGGCATTTAATCACAACTGTTTCCTGCGGTGTGGCCGGCCTGAGGTTTGTATCTGCTTCAGTTTTGGGCTCACATCCTAAAATGAGCCGGAAAAAAAGATGCACGGCGTGGATATACAAGACACATCAAAGTGGACCCCACGATCACAGCCTGACCGAACTCAGTCCGGCCCCATCCTGATTGCTGTGGATCTTTACAGTGAGAACCTGGTGTAGATGGGCCACAGAGCAAAACTTGCTTTATTGGACAGCTAGGATCATCTCACGAGTGTTTCAGCATAACGGCCCGCCTATAGCGCGTCTCGCAAGGCGATTAGCGCCAACCGATAGGGCTATCAACGGACCAAGCTGCCCTTTTTTTTTTTTTGTTTTCAGACCCAGAAAATATACTGCTGGGATCAGGCCCCATTCATCATCTGGGCCACACAGTGGATGGCGTACATCAGAAAACCAGTTGGATGATCCTAGCCATTGATTTGAAACTTTTGATGTTAAAAATGAAATACGAAGAAAGATCTGACTAAAGGGTGACATTCAACGGCCAAAAGCCCTCTGGTTGGTGCTCAAGGTCATCAGATTGATCTCCTGGGTTTTTCAGGTGGGGCTACTTCTGCCAACAGAAGCTCGATGTATGGTCCCAAAATCACACTGATCGAATGATCCTAACAGTACTCCAACCGATATCTATCAAATAAACGGTTAAAACAAAATAATCACAGCCCAAACACAACACGTGAAATCAGATGGTCAATATAATCTAATCAGCACGATTTTCAGGCAATGCTCCATCCTCAACAGGACCAACAATCTGGACGACCCAGATTGCTGTGCATGCATGCCATGAACGGTGGATGATTCAACCCTCACATCAACGATGGGGCCCACAAATTAGACTGTCCTGACCAACAAACTACTTACAGAACTTGCTCACCATGAAAACCTTTGCTCCGGAGTTTAGTGCATTGATGATCATCTTCCTCTCGACGGGCCCTGTAATCTCCACCTTCCGATCAGCGACTGCCGGTGGGACCGACGCACAAACCCAATCCCCGTCTCTCACAAATTTAGTGGCTGGATCGAACCCTGGCAACATTCCTGCATTGTATCTCTTCTGCCCCTCTCGCCGACACTCCATCGCATACCGTATACGGCTACGGAACTCGCGTTGTAGGTGGGCCACGAATTCCAGGGCTTCCCTAGTGAGGATCCTAGCAAATTCATTATCATATCTGCCTCTGATGTCCACTCCTTCAGGAACATCGTAGCCATCCATTTTCATAGCCATTACAGACCCTTTTCTTCTCTTTTGCTTCTAAGCGTTTGTGCATGGTTTTGGTGTGAGGGTGGTGAGCAATATAAAGAGAAGGGATTGCAAGTAGACTCGCGCCAGGATATGGTTCATGAGGTGATTCTTGGCTCACGTGCCATTGTTGTACATGTGTACATGATCTGAGCCATTCATCAGGCGAGGGCCACGTTGAACATGCCTTGGCCCTAAATAGACTACCGGTCTCTCTCTCTCCTCCTCTCTCTCTCTCTCTCTCGTCCTACTCGTTGGACTACAAGTTACCGTCCACCCAGTCGAACTGATCAAGTGAATACTACATCCAACCCTTCCAATAGGTTGGACCCACCATTAGGATCACCTGATACAAAAATCAATATCATATCCTCATCAGGTGGGCTACACCATTGATAATAGGAAAAGGGAATTGTTGTTCGTCTGATGAGCAGATGTGGCTGATTTTTGTAAAAGATTAATCCACATGATGCGTCCAATCTATTGGACGGGTTGGATTTTGCATTCACATGAAAGGCTGAAAGTTATCTCAGTTGGACCCAAGAGTTTGAGACCTTTTACTATCCATCCGTCCATTTATTATTATTATTATTTTTTGCTTTTGCATGGTGGGTTCATCTGATGAATGGACCAACCTGATAACTGGGCCAGGGAATTTGGGCAATTTGCTCCACTCAGTGACCGAATCTCATACATGCGTGACACGTAGACACGTGTGCAGAGAACTGCTGTTGGATATCTCCTTGGGCGAAGGTTTTGTGGAGTGGATATGTATGGATTGGAGAGAGAAAGAGTGATGGTTATGGCCTATATTTAGAACGTGTATGACATCTTGTGCGTCAGATGGATAGCATCTGACGTACGCTCTCGAGAAATGGAAGGATTGATGTTTGGGTTTTAGTGCCTGTTTCGTGATGCGTTTCTGTTGGATGTGGTGGGTCCTTGACAAATGGCCTCATGCTTTTAGTGGTGGGTCCTTGACACGTGGCCTCATGCGGATTAGGTGTTATTCGGGTAAAACCTTAGTGGGTGTTTCCCTTACCGTATGTAGCCTACCTTGATTTTCTTTTGTATATCAATGCCGTCTATCCATTTTTCCATATCATTTTAGTAAGTGATCCCAAAACTTAAGCAGATATAACTCTCAGGTGGACCACACCACTGAAAATTTTGGTGAATGATCATTAAAAGCTTTTCGTGGACCACAATTTGTTTTATCAAGTTTATCTTTATATTTTCCTTTCATCCAGGTCTGTTCGACCTTATCAATGGGTTGGATGGAAAAGAAACATTTCGATGGGTATTACTATGGACCCTACCAAGTTTTTAACGGTGTGCGTTGAATCACCACTTTTTCCTGTGGTGTGGCCCACGTGATGCATGCATGAAATCCAACACGTCCATCAGAAGCTTCAGAGCATATTACCCCCAGGACCGGCACATCAGGCCGATCCTCGTATTAGGTGGACCACATCACAGGGAACAGGTTGAGAGATAAAGTCCACCCTTGATTTGCGTGTGTGGCCCACAGGGTTCTGTATATGGAATCCATACCATTCAGATCTTAATCTGGCGTGAACGAGAGGTGTGGCCAAACTTCCGGCTGTTTTGAAACTATGATGGACCCGAATCACATAAAAGGATGAGCGTTCAATCTTAAAATTTTCCTTCTACAGTGGCCCATCTGAAATTTGGGTCAGGCTGATTTATAACATGAGGTAAGTCATCTGATGGAGGAGGCAGATGTGTTGCATACATTAGGACTGCTAGTATGCCAGCTAGTTATCAACCGAACTTCTGATTATTAAGCTCAGTGATAGATATATTGTGTTTAAACGATGAGATCACAAGTAATTAAAGTGCCCATATGATGCGGGTGTGTTATGAAGTGAGCTGCTGATTCCATAACTTAGTGGCAGATAAATTGCGTTTAAATGATGAGATCATAAGTTAAAGTGCCCATGCATTCCATAGCTCAGTGAGGGTTAGACTGTGCTTAAATGATGAGATCATAAGTTAAAGTGCCCATATATAATGGGACTGCATTGTGAAAAAGAAAAGAAATACAACTTTTAAGAAGGTATTGGGTCCAACCTAAATTTTGAAGGGTTTCTGCTAGGCTTACTCAAAATGTGAGCTATTTAAGTGATTGGGTAATTAGCCAGGCTCCAGCTAGAAATGTGAAATGTTTTAAGTAAATGGGTCAAGTTTGTAAGACTCTTATTAGGTGGGTCACACATGATCATTGATTCAGATTTGACCGTTGGATTATTTAGATTGAATGATTCAGTGGGCCTCACTTCAGTTATGGTCATTGTAAATAGGTTTGGGGTGGGACGCTTGAACCGTTGTCCTTATATTCGGTTATTAAGCCATATATGGAAACCTATAATATGGAGACCCTAGAGGGAGAAGTGTGATGGGTAAGTTTCTAGCTCTCTTTCTTATATGTATAGATGTCTTGGTCCCCTCACCAATACAAGTGAGAAAATTCTACTCCCATTGAAGGTTCTCCTAAAGGTGTAAGGTGCAGAAGATAAAGATTTCTGTTGGCGATAATGTCTTCCCAATCAGATACACTTTTAGGTTATGATATTGAATCTCCATTATTGATACATAGACGAAATTTCGCGATATAGATCTAACAAGGTTAGGTTGGTCAGTCGAATCATTTACAAGTAAATGGGTCTTGTCGAGTTGCTGCGCTGGGTCAAGCTTAATGAATTTTTTAGTGGGTGGGTTTGGGTCGGAGGATAATAGCTCATGGGTAAGGCTACCCTCTCACACACCACGTGTCATTGGCCAATTGATGCAATATATAAGCCGTCCATCAGGTGGGCCTGACTATGTTGATGTTGTTGACCCAAAATAAATCTGATCTGTTCAGTGGGTGGGCCATGATATTAGAAACAGTTGGACACATAAGAAACCTCCACCCAAGTTTTTCCAGCCGTACATTTATTTCTTGAACTATGCCCAATACACAAGTGGACCACCTGATTCTTGGGCTCCAGCCCCAGACGTGTGTCAAATAGAATGAAATGATCAATAATTTAAAATAATCAATCTAAGAATTTTTTTTGCAAGTTCCCTTTAATCACAAGTCCCATCTTGTAAATGATTTTGATCATCTAAACATTTTTCAAATTAAAGAGTGATCTAAATGATTAAATGTACATTGAGTTAGAACTGGTCGCAAGTATCTTTCAACCGCACATCATGTGGTCGGGTTGATGATTGAACTGGCCAAATAACTAGACCAGGCCTTTCATCGTTGGCTCATCTCCTTAGGCTGAGTTTAGGGGCCCAAGCCCTGGTCAGGGCCACCTGGCCTACATTACCTCTCCTCCTTGTGGATTGAGCAATATGATTAACCTTCCTGGACCAGAAAAATTGGACCCAATACCAGCCCTTGACATTCATGCGAGCTACAAAACCCAGCCATTGGCATTCAAGACAAGCCATGGCACGGCTCTCAGGCAATTCCTAGTTACAAAGTCAACAACCTTATCGTGCCTACTGATAAAACGATGCACAAAAATCAATCAATATACTAAATAGAGAAATATAAATTAGATATCAAATAATGCGATAAAAAATTCGCAGAACAAGTTGGAAGGAAAGCACTTGAATTGAAAGTATGAAAAAATGTTTAAATCATATCAGCTGCGGTATACTTAGTGGAAGCACGGATTCATGTCGCTTTCCTAAAGATTATTCGACCCCGTTGGATGGTCTAGATGAACGATCCAGATTTCCTACAACCAATGTATTTGGGATACAACCACTTCTCAGTTTAGAGTGACTGACTCAATTACTAGGTGGTTGATGCTCGGAATATCCCTTCACGGATTATAGAAAATTGGAGTTTTCGATCAAGAAAAAAACTTGATTTTAAAACTGACTGCCATGCTTGTAATTTATATAGGTTTTCCGCATTATTATTTATAGGAATTTCAAAAGGTGACGTGGCAAACATCTGGCGCACAGGTGTCAGCCAACGAATACTTCTGTTGTGCCAAAGACTCGGCCAAATGAATATATCTGGAAGACTCGGTCAAACAAATATATGTAGAAGACTCGGTCAACAGTTGTGGAAGATAGGTTAAAGGAAAAAATAAAAAATAAAATGAAAAATGATAAGCCCCAAGGAGGTTCAAAACCATTTCCTCAAAAAATTTCATTCTCTACTATAATTTTGAAAATCTTGATAAAACCAATAATCTCCCACTATTTTTAAAACAACAAAAGATATGCGAGCATATGACCTTCCGTATATAAACAAAGGTGTCTCATGGACTTAAACCTTGTCTTAGTGAGAAGTTATCTTTTAATACAGGCTTAGTAGACCAAGCTTTTCAAAACTAAGTTGTTTATTTGGTAAGATCAAAACTTCACACACAAGTTTAATCACCACCTCTCTAGTGAAAATAATGTCAAGCACTTTTAAGGCCATGTGTTCATCTCACTTTCATGAGTGCTCTGTTGAGTTAGCCAGATTCTCATAGAAGGCGGCCAAAACTTCACACTCATATAGGTAATAGACTTACTGATGACCATGCATCACATCCATAAGGGCTATAGAACTCATTAAGATATCTAACCTCATCCTCTAAATAGTCACAAGTAGTATTGATCCTCAATAAGAATGGTTTAGGAAACTTAGTTTCTTTAATTCAGTACCTCTAAGAACTACTCTGTAACTCGTTTTTCCCATTAAACCTGTTTTATGGGGTCTCCATTTGGGTAACTGTTACATGCAAATCACTCAATTGGCTTAAGACACATTCCTCTCGCAGTGTTGTAGATTTTTTTTCATTGCAAGGCCTTTAGTTAAAGGATTCGCCAAATTGTCCGGCCATCTGATTTCGTTTATAAAGATTACTTCTTCTTTGAGTAATTCTCTAATCCTGCTATATTTTCGACTTATGGGTCTCCTTTTCCCATTATATTGTGCATTATTTGCTCGTCTGATAGCTGCATTACTATTACAATTTAGTTTTACTAAAGGTACAGGTTTTCTCTAAAACATATAATATATTTCTCAACCACTCAGTTTCTTCCGCAACGGAGGTTAGAGCCATAAGTTCAGACTCCATAATAGAGTCAGAAATAATAAATTGCTTATTAGATTTCTAAGTTACAACTCATCCTCCAAAGAGGAAGATGTAGCCATTGATTGCTTTACAACCATCAGAAATAGAATTCCAATCGGCATCAGAATACCCCTTCTAATAACATCTACTGGATGTCTACCGTAAGTAAACCATAGTGTCGAGTTTTCTTCAAGTATTTTAAGACTCTCCATTCAGCTTCCCTATGATCATTACTGGGATTACTAGTAACCTACTAAGTTTCCCTACAACATAAGCTATATTCGGTCTGGTATAATTCATTACATAAATCAAACTACCAATAACACTGGCATATTCATTCTAATTTACACTTGTTCCCTTATTTAGTATATAGGTGGGATAATAAAGAGTGCAAACGGGTTTACAATCTAACATGTTATACTTTTTTAGAATGGATTCAAATAATTAGATTGGGAAAGAAGTATTTCATTGTTCTTGTTGGGATTTGCTCTGCGAAATCACACAAATTTGAATCTATGATAGCAATCCAAGAGCACTAAGCAAACATAATAGAACACAAAGATTTAACGTAAAAAATCTTTTCGGAAAAAACCATGGTATAAAGCGATAGATCTTCACTATGAAAATAGAAATTACAAAAAGAGAGGACTTACCCGATTCAAACAACATCGAATTTCACCCTTGCTACACCCTTTGAAAACCCTATAACCCTTTTAGAAACCCTTGGAATACCTTTAGGAAGCCGTAAAATATTTTAGAATGGCCCTAGGGACTCCTACTTATAGATGGGGAACTCTTACTTACGCACATTCCTAGAAACCGCCTCAAATTTACGCAGTCCGTGCACAAATCGCGCACCATCTACGTAACCCTCGACTAGTCGAGACAGGGCTTTGACCAGTCGAAGGAACCTTCAACTAGTCAAGGCCAGTCCCTCGACTGGTTGAGGATCTCGGACTCCAAGGTTTAAGGCATCTGTTTAACAACAATCTTCACCATGTCTTCAATCTTCAAATGTGTATCTTCTTGTCTTCTTCTCTTATCTCTGCATCACATCATAGTTTCAATTAACGTTTCTCATGCACACTCCATCCTTCTTTTATGCCATCGTCAAGCCCAGAGAAATTGCACAGAACTTGAACTTCTCTGTAAGAACGACCTTGGTGAGCATGTTTGCTGGATTCACGTTGGTGTGAATCTTCTCTAGCATTACGCCTCCTTCCTTAAGCACCTGTCAGATAAAGTGGTGACGAATATCAATGTGTTTAGTACGAGAGTGATAAACAGAATTTTTATCCAAATTTATAGTGTTTTCGCTGTCACAATTAACCGGCACGACTTCTTACTGAAGCCCCAACTGATTTATCATGCCTCTCAATCAAACACATTCCTTAAACGCTTTTGTCATTGCCATATAATCTGCTTTTGTCGTGGAAAGAGCCACCACGGACTGAAGCTTTGACATCCAACTAATTGCTCCACTCGCTAGTACAAACGAGTAACATGAAGTCGACTTTCTACAATTCATACTACCTACATAGTCTGAATCCACATAGCCTACAATTTTGTCTGTCTTTCCAAAAGTTAAGATGTAGTCTTTTGTACCTCGAATGTATCGAAGTGGCCATTTCACCGCTTCCCAATGTTGCTTGTCGGGGTTTGACATGTATCTACTCACAACACCGACTGCCTCTGAAATATTTGGTCTCGTACAAACCATGACATACATTAAACTGTCAACCGCATTCAAATAAGGCATATGAGACATAATTTGTTTTTCCTTATTTGATTTAGGACATTATTCTAAGGAAAGCTTGAAGTGAGCCACGTGGGGAACGATCACCGACTTAGCCTAATCCATCCCATACTTGATCAGCACCTTTTCAAAATATTCTGCCTGTGATAACCAAAGTCTACTCATCTTCTTGTCTCAATGAATATCTATGCCGAGAACCCTCTTTGTAATCCCTGGATCTTTCATCTCGAATGTCCCTAATAACTGAGTCTTCAGTACATTGATTTCAGATATGTAATGATTGACGATCAACATATCATCGACATACAATACTGGGATAATGAATTTGTCATCACTCAGTGTCTTGTAATAGACACAGTGATCGTATTCACTCTGAGTAAATTTCTGACTCACCATTAAAGAATAAAAATTTTATACCACTGTCTAGGCGACTATTTCAAGCCATACAATGCCTCGTTAACTTGCAAACCTTTTTCTCTACCCCTTTAACTTCGTAGCCCTCTGGTTGCTTCATGTAAATCTGCTCTTCCAACTCCCCGTGCAGGAAAGCAGTCTTGACATCCATCTGTTTCAGCTCGAGATCATATTGGGCAACCAGCGCCAACACGAATCTGATAGACACTTGCTTAACCACCGACGCGAATATCTCTGTGAAGTCGATTCCTTCTCTCTGAGCATAACCCTTCGCTACCATTCTAGCTTTGTATCTATCCTGTTTCCTTTTGAATAACCACTTACATTCGATCGCTTTTCGGCCCACTAAAAGCTCCACCAGCTCCCATGTGTAGTTTTTGTGCAACGAGTTCATCTCATCGTTCATAGCCACCTTCCACTTTTCTGCATCAGGCTCATTGAGAGCCTCCTGAATAGTAGCAGGTTCCGCTCATCTGTAATGAGGGCATATGCAATATTAAAGTCGTCTTTGTATCTTACCGATAACTTGCGATCACGCGGTGGGTTCCTTCTCACAGGTGCCTGCTCCACCTACTCATGTACCTCTGCCTGCGCATCTGTCTCTGCCTGAGTATCATCTATGTCAATCTGGATGTATATGATTAACCTTTCTGGTTCATCTTCCTCCTTTTGATCATTCTTGTGGAATATAGAGCTTTTATCGAATCTAACATCATGGCTAGTGATGACCTTGCGTGTGACCTTGTCGAATAACCTATAACCTTTCACACCAACACCATAGCCAACAAAAATATACTCTTTGGCTCTATGGACTAGCTTATCTCTCTCAATTGACGGTACATGAGAATAAGCTTCACAACCAAATATGCGCAAATATGAGTAGTCGATCTTATGACCACTCCATACTTCCTCTGAAATTTTACATTCAATTTTCGTTGAAGGAGACCAGTTCACTAAATAACAAGCCGTAATAATGGCCTCAGTTTATAAGTCCTTGCCCAATGCAGCATTACTTAACATGCATCGAGCCCTCTCCAAGAGAGTCCGATTCATTCACTCAGCCACACCGTTTTATTCAGGAGTGTGGCGCACTGTGTTGTGCCTAATGATCCCTTCATCTTTTAATATTCATTAAACTTAGTGGAAGTGAATTCTCCACCATTGTCAGTCCTTAAAACCTTTATTTTTCGTCCTGAATGTTTTTCCATCATTGTCTTCTATTGTTTGAATATGGTGAAAACTTCGAATTTACGTTTCATGAAGTAAACCCAAACTTTCCTGGAGTAGTCGTCAATGAATGAAACAAACCATGACGACCCTCCAACGAAAATCTCTAGCGATTGTCCCCATACGTCAGAGTGCACATAATTAAGTACTCCCTTATATACATGTTTTCCAGTTTTAAAAGATAATCTAGATTGTTTACCATATATACAATGCTCACATATATCTAAATTAGAATTTTTAAAAGTTGGAATCAAACAACGATCAGATAGTACCTTCATGCCTCGCTCGCTCATGTGGCCCAGACGAGCATGCCAAATATGTGCAGACGTGGAATCTGCAACATTCGCTGCCACTCCACCCTTTGAAGTGCTTCCGATCAACCTGTAAAGGTTTCCGTACCTTTGCGCTCTCATAACCACGAGTGACCCTTTTGAAACTTTAAGGACACCATCAATACCAGTGAACTTGCACCCTATAGTCTCGAGTGCACCGATAGAAATCAGACTTTTCTTCATATCGAAAACGTACCTGACATCAGTCAAGGTACGATCCATCCCATCAAACATCTTGATGCTCACCGTACCAATAGCCACAACATTACAGGCATTGTCATTGCCCATAAAGACATGTCCACCATGCATTCTCTGTAACTGGCGAACCAACTCCAATGAGGAGTCATGTGATATGACACTCCTGTGTCGAGGATCCACTCATCTCCATGATTGTCGTCCAAGTGTCCGATCATGGACATAGACAATACATTACCACCACTTGTCTCTTTATCAGATGTGACAACATTGACCTCCTTGGAAGAAGCCGCTGAATTTTCTTTCTTTACTTTAGGATTGGTACAATCCTTCTTCATATGTCCAGACATCCCACAGTTCTATCACTTTAGTTTTCCTTTGCCCTTGCCCTTGGATTTGGATTTATGTCTTGAAGATTTTGTACCTCGCTCAGAATTCATACCTCTCGTAATCAGTGTATCGGAAGATGTCCTTATGTCGCCGTTTAGCTTTCTCATGACCTTCCCTTGAAGGGATGAGATAACAGTGTCGACACTCAGGGTTTTGTTTATGGTGCACATTGTGTCCTTAAATGACTCATACGATGACGGAAGAGAATTCAGCAACATACATGCTTGTTCCCCATCTTTGATCACTTCCTCCATATCTAGCAATTTGCAAACTAATTTATTAAAGTTGCTGAAGTGGGCCTCAAGATCTCCACCCTCTATCATCTTGAAGTTATATCACCAAGCATATTCGATTTTCAAAGGATTTTTTCGCATAGATATCCTCTAACTTTGCCCATAAACTAGCCGCAGTTTTCTCTCTCAAAACATTATAGAGAACCTCATCCATGAGACAAATGGATTGAGGATAAGGCCTTCTTATCAAGAGTATTCCATTCATCATCAGTCATACTAAACTTTCTCGCCTCAAGAGCACCATCCTCGTCTTGCTTGGTTAAGAAACTGATTATCTTGATCTTCCATAATTCAAAGTTATTTTTCCCTGAGTACTTCTCAATATCATACCTAGTACTTCCCAGTATTGCTAATCCTGCAGATTTAGATCTATGCCCCAACGATTGCTTTGATACCACTTGTTGGGATTTGCTCTGTGGAATCACACAGATTTGGATCTAGGATAGCAATCCAAGAGCACCAAGCAAACACAAGAGAATACAAAGATTTAACATGGAAAACCCTTTCGGGAAAGAACCACGACACAAAGCGACAGATCTTCATTATGAAAATAGAAATTACAAAGAGAGATGACTTACTCAATTCAAACAACCTCGAATCTCACCCTTGCGACACCCTTTGAAAACCTTATAACCTTTTTAGAAACCTTTGGAATACCTTTAGGAAGCCTTAAAATATTTTACAATGGCCCTAGGGACTCCTATTTATAGATGGGGAACTCCTACTTACGCACATCCCTAGAAATCACTTCAAATTTACGCAATCCGCGTACAAACCGCGCACCGTCTACGTAACCCTCGACCAGTCGAGACAGGGCTTCGATCAGTCGAAGGAACCTTCGACTAGTCGAGCCAGTCCCTCGACTGGTCAAGGATCTCGAACTCCAAGATTTAAGACATCTGTTTAACAATAGTTCATCCTTATAATTTTGATCCTTAGGATCACATTAGCCACTCTTCTGAGTGTTTCATATCAAGATTAGTCCACTAAGTCTTTCACATTAGCCACTCTCATAATTTATGATGGTGTGATTTGATCCAAATATCAGAAGATCATCAACATATAATGACGCTTAATGCTCCATTATTCTTATAATATATATTTATCCACTTCATTTATTTTGAAACCGTCATCTCTTAAAACGGAGTCAAACTTGGCATGCCATTGTTTAAGAGCCTGCTTCAAGCTATACATGGATTTAACCCTACATACCTTTAATAGTTGAATAAGGTCTACAAACCCTTCAGTTTGCTCCATATAGATTTCTTCATTGAATTCTCCATGCAAAAAGGCAGTTTTAACATCCATTTGATGTATGATTAAGGGCATGTTTGTTAACGCGGAAGAAGGAAAGCACTCCACAATTTTATGTCGAAAATTTTCCGTGATGGGAGTCCTTAATGGGGAATCAAGAATGTGCTCCGTGATTTTTATATATTTTTTTTAATTCAAAATTGTCCTTTGCGAGAGAGATTTTCTCTCTTACGTTGTACACATCCCTACTTTTAACATGGGACACTTCTATAAGCTGACCATGATTTATGTGTTAGATCCACACCGTCCATCAACTTTTTCAGATTACTCTAGAGCATGAACCCAAAAATGAGCCACATGTAAAACTCAAGTGGACTATACCATAGAAATCAACAAAAATTGAATAACTATTGTTGAAACTTTCGTAGAATCCAATGTGACTTTTATTTCCCATGTAACCTCTTCATAAGGTCACATGTACCCAGATGAAAATGTAGAAAGACAAATATCAACTTTATCAGGGCTTCTATGGCCCTAAGAAAATTTCAACGTTAGGCATCAAATTTTCACTATTTCCTGCAATGTGGCCCACTTTAGCATTATATCTACCTCTTTAAAAAAAAAAAAAAAAAAAAAAAAAAAAATCTTATGCCCCTAAATGATATGAAAAAGTTTGGCGTCAAATTTTCACTACTTCCCGCAGTGTGGCCCACTTTAGCATTATATCTACCTCTCTTTAAAAAAAAAAAAAAAATCTTATGCCCCTAAATGATATGAAAAAGTGTATGAAGGATGTGGATAAAATATAATACATTACGGTGGGATGCGGATAAAACATAGACATTACGGTAGCCCCCAGATCCACTAATAAGGCAACCCTTCTCCGCCGGCATTGCCTCGATGGCATGCGGATGAAGGGGCTTTACCTTTAAAGCCTTCCTACGAAGTACTGCGCTTGGATGTAAGGTGGGGTCAACTGTGATGTTCATGAGAAATCCAACCCATCCATCAATTTTTCGAGCTTATTTTAGAACATGCTACCAAAAATAAGGAGGATCCAAAACTCAAGTGGGCCATACGAGATGAACAGTGGGAAAGGAATGCCTCCCGTTGAAACCTTCTTAGGCTCCACTTTGATGTTTATATGCCATATAACCCATTTATAAGGTCATTTTCACTTAGAAGAAGTGAAAACATCAGAAACTTAGACCGATAGTAAACTTTTGTAGCCATATAAATATTTTAATGGTGGTCACTAAATCCCCACTCTTTCCTCTCGTGTGGTCCATTTAAGTTTTGGATCTACCTTATTTTTGGTGGCATGGCTTAAAATGAGCTCCTAAAATAGATGGACGGGTTGGATTTCTTACAAACATCACAATGGACCCCACTCAAAATCCATGCGCAATATGGCAAGTCAGCAGGCAATCCCATCCAGATCCACTACGTTGCCGGAGGGATCTCCTGAGAAAGCCTTTTGCGAGAAGTTCCTGCGCTGGAAACGTAAGTGGGGCCCACCTTGATGTTTGTGAGAAATCCACCCCGCCTATCCATTTTGTGAGTTTATTTTAAGACATGGAACCAAAAATGAGCCGGATCTGATACCCAAGTGGGTCGAGAGCGTGAGTTCAATCCCCACTGCTTTCTTTCGTGTGGCCCACTTGAGTTTTTAATCCACCTAATTTTTTGTAAAAAATCATAAAATGAGCTTAAAAAACGTATGGACGGGGTGGATTTCTCACAAACATCACAATGAGCCCCACCTTGCATCCAGCATGGAACCCAATAGAGAAATCTGCTTGTTGATGAAGGAAGCGGATTGCTTAGTAACTCAGTACGCAAACTCTGTGGGTCCACCGTGATTTATATATATTTTATCCACTCCTTCCATACATTTTAACTGATAAATTTGATACTTGAGCCCAAAAATGAAGCATATCCAAAGCTCAAATGGGCTACACCATGGGAAACAATATGAATTGAATTTCTACCGGTGAAAATTTTTCGAGGCCCACTGAAGTTTTGGATAAAGTTTATAATTTTGTTTTCCCTTCATCCATGTTTTTTGATCTTATGAAAAGGTTGTATGACAAATAAATATCACTGCGGTGCCTAGCAACGTTTCAACGGTGGAAATCACTATTCCCGTTGTTTCCGTGGTATGGTCCACTTGAGCTTTGTATATGTTTTAATTTTGATATCAACTCCTTAAATAAGCTGAAAAAACGGATGGACGATGCGGATAAACCATATACATTCACGGTGGGCCTAATAGAGTTTACTAGTATGATAAAAGGTACCGAGTATCTCAGTAGGCAATCCGATTTCCTTGATGAAGCGGTACCCAATCGGACGGCTTTCGCTTTGCTGGGAACCATTGCGGGGCCACCATGATGTTTTTGATAAATCCACAACGTCCATCCCTTTTTTGAGCTCATTTTAAGATAAAAGTCCAAAAATAAGCCGGATCTAAGACTCAAGTGGGCTGCATTAAAGGAAAAGGTGGGTAGGGTAATTCCTACCGTTGAAACCTCCCTGTGGTCGATAGTGATGGTTACATGCCATCCATACCGTTCATAACGTCATTCCTACTGGGATGAACTGAAAATAAATATACTAGCCTGATTCAAAACTTCTGTAGCCCCATGAATATCTCAACTGTGGATGTTCAATTCTCACATTTTGGACCCAGTTGAGTACTGGATCCAGCTCATTTTTTGCTTCTTCTCCAAAAATGAGCTTACAAAACGGATGAACATGGTGAATTTATCAAAAACATCATGGTGGGCCCCATATAGGTTCCCAGCACATGAGCTTCCTGGGAAAGCCTTTCGCAAGAAATCTTCATCCTACCATGCGTCCGAATGAGCCTAAGGTGGGCACCATTGTCTCACCAGTTCTCATGGCCTGATCCACTAGAGATTAGGGTCTACTTCATTTTTGGGCCCATACGATTAAAATGAAATGGCAAGGGAGTATCTGGAGACTTTGAACAAACTAAGAAATTGCGGCCACACTTAGACATGTAAATCATTGATTTTCTTAATATGCTTTTCTATGAATAATGATATTTTAGTTTTGTATTAAGTATTTTAGTTTATTTGAAGTAAATGTAATGATTTTATCTTCATTTAATAAAAAATAATATCCTTATAATGTAAAACATTTCCAAACAGGAGATAGGGGCAAATATGTCAAATTAACATATTTCAAACATTTCGAAATAGGAGATTGGATCCTTACTCTTGCTCGGGTGGTAGACTCTCAGGAGTTTCAACACCCGGTCAAGGGTTCGAGTATCCATAGGTGGTGAAATTCCACTAGCGTGAGTGTGTGGGGGTGTGTGTGCGTGTGTTAAAAATAAATTTAAAAAAAAAAAAAAAAAAAAAAAAAAAAAAAAAAAAAAAAGACATTTTAGATGTTTGTTAACAAATAGGCTGCTTCAAATTCAATACTTAATTTGAGACTTTAACAATAATTATCAAACAAGTTTTTTGACTTCAGAATTTAGATTCAAACTTTAGACTTCAGATTTAACAAACGGGGCTTAAGTTATGTAAGGATGCACTCTAATACATATAATTTTAGAGATTGGTGAATATGTATTAAATAAACTTATTCATTCCTTTTGTCTCTATAACCCCTGATTACTAATCTGGCCTTATACTTATTTATAGAATCATCAGGTTTAAGTTCCTTTCTAAAAATCCACTTACAATCGAGAGGTTTTTAACCATCAGGTAAGTCAAATAGATTCGAAGTATGATTAGCTAGTACGGAGTCCATCTTCAAATTTACAACTTTCTTCTAAAAGGAAGCATCGTGAGATAACAGAGACACCCGTAATGATACGGGGTCACTCTCTACGTTATAATAATAAAAGTCAGGTCCCAAGTCATTTTGTGACCCTTGGCTTACTGACCCTAGGCACATCATCAGGATCTATGGATTCTTTTAGACTTGACCATCCAATTAACCTTGTATCTGGATTTTGAGGGTCACCCCCACTAATTTCTGATTTAAAAGGAAATGTTACATAAAAGAAATCTGTGCCTCTAGATTCTATAATCGTAGAGTCACCTAAAGTTTTATTTCCACTATAAGCTTTACTGTTTATTACATATCCAACAAATACACAACTCAAAGTTCTATTTCCTAACTTAGTCCATTTACGATCTATCATTAGCTAAACAGCCCCATGTCCTAAGATAGTTTAAGTTAAGAATTCTACATTTCCACAACTCATAAGGAGATTTATCACATTTACTCGAAGGAATCGTAACAGCTGCTAGAATTGTTTCGCCCCAGAAATTGTTAAGTAATCTAGAAGAACTAAGCATAGCATTCACTAAGGCCCTGTTTATTGAATCTGAAGTCTAAAGACTGAATTTGAAATCTGAAGCCTGAATCTGAAATCTAAAGCCTAAATCTGAAAAACTTGTTTGATAATTATGGCTGAAGTCTAAAAATTAAGTAATGAATCTAAAATAAATTGTTTGTTAACAAACATCTTAAATGTCTGAAATAAGTTAATTTAACACATTTGCCCCTATCTCTCTCGTTTGGAAATGTTTTACATTATAAAGAAATTATTTTTTATTAAATGAAAATAAAATCATTATATTTAATTCAAATAAACTAAAATACTTAATAAAAAAATAAAATATCATCATAAGGCCCTCAATTCCTCTTAGTGGGAAGATTGTCACTGTGTTGTAAAGGATTGAACACCAGTAGCAACAAAACCTTCAAATAAGGCCCACCTTATATTTATATGTTATTCAAATCGTTTATAAGATCATTCCCAATTGGATGAAGTGAAAACACCTAAAATATAGCTTGATACAAAACTTTTGTGGCCTATTTAAGTGTATTTTCCATCCAACATGTTTATAAGGTCACAAATACCTGTATGAAGAGGGAAAAAAAATCATATTCATTCAAAACTTCTTTGACCCCAAAAAGGGTTTCAATGATAGATGTTCATCAAGTTCCCTACCGAAGTGACATCATCAAGTTGAATAGTGAGATTCACTGCCGAAATGATGTCATTAAGTTCCATGGGCCCACTATGATGTATGTGCTTTATCTACACTGTCCATCTATTTGGAGATTTAATTTTAGAGCATAAGTTAAAGAATGAGGCAGATCCAAATATGTAGTTGACCCCACCACGAAAAATAGTGGCGAGATTGATGCCTACCATTGAAACCTTCCTAAGGCTCACTGTGATTTTTATTTGAAATCCATATCAGCTTAATCAAAAACTTTTATGGCCTATTTAAGTTTTTAATGGTGGGCGTCACTCTCCCCATTGTTTTCTGTGGTGAGGTCCACTGGAGCTTTGGATTTGACTCATTCTTTGGAGCTTGACCTAAAATTATATTTCCAAATGGATGGACCGCGTGGATACAAAACATACATCACGATAGGGCCTACATAACTTGGTGACCTAACTTCAGTAGTGAGTCTCGCTACTCAACCAGTAGTATCCAATCCATATTCCGTGGAAACAAATTGGCTACACCCCTGCCACCTGCCAATTGGCTGATGGTCGGTGCTATGTGGGCCCCACTATGATGTATGTGTTTCAGCCATGCCGTCCATCTATGTTTCTAGATCATTTTATGGTATGAGACCAAAAATGAGGTATATCTCAATCTCAAATGGACGACATTATAGGAAAATAGTGTTGAATGAACGTACATCATTAAAAACTTTTCGGGGGCCATAAAAGTTTTGGATCAAGCTTATCTTTGTTTTTTCCATTCATCTAGGTCTATATGACCTAATCAATAGATTGGATGTCAAATAAACAGTGCATTGGGCCATAGGAGAATTTTAATGGTGGATATCCTATCACTCTTGTTTTCCTATGATATGGTCTACCTGAGATTTATATTCCTCTCATTTTTGGTATCAAGCCCTAAAATGATTTTTAAAAATGAATGGAATGGAATGGGTGAAACATATACATCATGGTGGGGCATAAAGAAGTTTCATCGGTTAAAAGTTGATTTTGTATTGCGCAGACACTTTAAAGAGAAAAAATTGTCGTAGTAACGTGGAAAAGAGTAATTTTGGAAGCAAAAATTTTTGTTTAATGAAAAATTCACCGAGCGCATTCTGTATTCACCATTAAGCTAGACTCCTATCACGGAAAGAATTCAGTGAAAAACCACTTAGCACTTTCATCTTCTGCGTTAACTACGTATTAACAAACACCACTATATACGAAATGTTTTCCCAATTCCGCGTTAAGTGCAAAAATTCATCGTTAACAAACATGCCCTAGTCTATTAATGTCTTATTTTTCTTTCAGTAACTCCATTTTGATAAGGAGTTGTAGGGTGCAGTGAATTGATGAATGATCCCATGGGACTCATAGAATTCACTGAAGGCCAAAGAGGTGTATTCACCTCCTCTATCACTTCTTAAGCATTTTAAACCTGTCTAAGACTTCATCCTTGGGAGCCAATAAGATACACATTAAAAAAAAAAAAAAAAAAAAAGATAGAGTTGTCATCTATAAAGGTAATAAATTATCTTTTATCTCATCTAGTTTGGGTTTCCTTTAAGTCACAAATATAAGAATGAATCAAGCCTAAGATTTTCAGAATCCCTATCTACAGATTGAAAGAGTTTCTTAATTGATTTTGACATACTACAATGCACACGCTTGTTATAAGAGATTGTCACTTAATTTAGGAATTAGGTTTAACACACTCATCCTCTTTACATATTTAGGATTGATGTGACACAACTACCATGCCAAACATTCACATTATGTACACTAATCAAATAAGCAAAAGAATAAAGAAGCTTTATTCAAGCCAATAGATAGTTTGTACACACCATCTACCTTATAAGTTTCCCTACAAATTTTTCATTCTTAGAAAAAGCAACTTGCCTACATTCGATCATAGCCTCATCTAGCAAGTGATGAGATACTAAATTCTTCCTTAGTTCTGGGACATACATCTTTAAGGGTTAGTTCTCACCTAGGGGTAAGCTTAAGAGTCACATTACCTTTGCTAGTGACTTTAGTAGTTTTTGTGTTAGCTATATGAATAATCTGATGATGTTGGGACAGTACATATGTGTTGAACCAATACCGATCCGACCCAACATGTCTTGTAGCTCCTGAATTAAGCCACCATCCTTCTTTCACATTGACAACGAATGTTTCTGTGATCATAGCCACCAATTTATCAGCTTTATATGCTTTAAACTTTTCCTTTACCATGCCTGTTGTTCCTAACAAAATGGTCCAGAACGCCATACACAAAACATTTGCAAAGCACATGTAGTGAAGAGTGAGGTCCACATGATGGGCAGACCAGATTAATGATTAGTCCATTTTCATGTGACTAATCTCGATTGTCCACTTTCTTGGCCATTGATTAGATGGTTAGGATAATCTGATTTTAAACATACATGCAATCAAAAGTGAACCCACATGATGATCAATCCAAATCTGGTTTTCATGGCACATAAATGACGGTTGGCATGATCCGAACAACTGATGCTTGGGGAGCACATGCAATCTAGAGTGGGGTCTACATGATGGACAGTTCATATCAATAACTAACTTATTTTTTCTACAATCAACATGGCCACCGATGGACCGTCCATTTTCAAGACCATTGATCAGATGGTTAGGATGATCAATCAAAATCAAAATGATCCTGGAGAAACATGTGGCAATCCCATGTGGGGCTTTCAAAATGGACAATCCAAGTTGTTGCAATCCTATGGTTTAAATCGATTCAACCCTTAATCAATGTATAGACTATCTTTTTGCTTGAACATGATCACATGTTTATAATCTTCAAATCAAAATGAGAGTTTCTTAGGGAAAGCGTTACAGTGGAAGGCCTTCAATAGTATGTGTACAACATCCAAGCCGTCCATCAGGTGAGCCTCAGCAGTTTGTCAAGGGAGCCTAAAATCAAGATAATCCGAACATTATGTGGGCCACACCATAGGGAATAAGGAGGGGGATGCCCACCACATAAAGAGATTGGATTGTGTGTAGAGCCCACCTTGGTTTGGTATGCCATCCAAACGGTGCTTCGAGTGTGCCCCACCATGATGATGGGACATGAAAATTAATCCAATTCAATCATCCAGTCGGCCCCAAGTTGTATTTGTATGTTTAAGACATTTTTTACTGTTTTTTATTGTGTGGGATGTACGATAGTGATAGGTTTGAGGGTATGTCATCAAACTCATCCATTATTTGCACCGTAAGATGATGGAACGGCTCAAAAAAATCAGCCCAATCAATTTACATGTTTGTTAGTGTGTTTTTTTTTTTTAAGTGTAGTCCACCTAGTGGTTTGAATGGCCTGATTTTTGAGCTCCACCAACAACCTTTGGAAACGGATTGGCTACTCCCCCTGCCACCGGAATGGCTGATGGTTGGTGCTCTATGGTCCCCACCATGATGTATGTGTTTCATCCATGCTGTCCATCTATTTTTCTAAATCATTTTATGGTATGGGACAAAAAATTAGGAATATCCCAATCTCAAGTGGACCACATTACAGGAAACAATATTGAATGAACGTCGACCATTAAAAACGTTTTGGGGGCCATAAAAGTTTTGGATCAAGCTGATCTTTGGTTTTTTTCCCTTCATCTGGGTCTGTATGACCTAGTCAACAGATTGGATGTTAAATAAACAGTACAGTGGGCCTCAGGAGGATTTTAATGGTGGATATCCAATAACTTTTGTTTTCCTGTGGTGTGGTCCACATGAGATTTATATCCCTCTCATTTTTTGGATTAATCCCTAAAATGATCTGTAAAAATGTATGAACGGAATGGATGAAACACATACATCATGGTGGGGCCCACATAGCACCGACCATCAGCCATGTGGCTGGTGGCAGGGGGAGTAGCCAATCCGTTTCCACAACCTTTGGGGTGTAATTGAGCGACAGGTTGGATGTCATATACACACACACCAAGTGGGCCCCGAACCTCATAACTGTAACCCCTACCCTTTGGCCTAACAGACCCTCTCAATTGGAGTGGTTGATCTTCTTTGGAGTAGTGGGCCCTCTCTTTTGGAGAGGTAGACTCTCTCTGTCAACTGATAGAGACTCTCATATGGAGTGGTAGACCCTCTGTTTCGACTGATAGAGACTCTCATATGGAGTGGTAGACCCTTAACTGGAGTGGGAAGCACTATCTTTTGGAGTGGTAGACCCTCTCTATGGAGTCATTTTGGACTATCGACCCTCTGATTGACATAGTGCACCCTTTCATTTGGATTGGTCCCTCAAGTAGAGGTCTAGAGCTTTGGTGGATCCCTGACTGTGGGGCCCATAGTGATGTATGTGTCTTATATCCATGCCGTCCATCCATTTCCCCATATCAATTTAGGATATAAACCCAAAAATGCAGCAGATCTAAATCTCAAGTGGGCCACAATATAAGAAAAAGTGGTGACTAAGCACCCACCATTAAAAACTTCTTGGGGGCTACCAGAATGCTTATTTTCCATCCTACCTGTTGACAAGGTTACAAAGACCTGGATGAAATGGAGTGTGTGTACTACTGACATGGGTGTGTACTAACAAGCTAACCCTTAAATAAATATATAATAATAATAATAATAATAATAATAAAGACCTGGATGAAATGACCACATAAATATCAACTTCATCCAAACTTTTGTGGCACCGGAGAACTTGTTAATGCTCAATCATCACTGTTTCCTGTAGTGTGGTCCACCTAAGATTTGCATCTGTTGCATTTTTGGGCTCATACCCTAAAAATGATCTGGTGAAATAGATGAACAACATGGATATAAGATAAACACATCATGGAGGGCTCTATAGTCAAGGATCCAACCTCAGTGGATTAGGGGATCCATCAAAGCCCTGTCCCCCTCTTTTGGAGCAGTAGATCCTCACTTGGAGTGGTAGACCCTGTCCTTGGACTAATGCTCCCACTCTTTTAGAGTGTAGCCCCTCTTAGCTAGAGTGATAGACCCTTCTAAACATGACTACAATAAATAAATAAATAAGGCCATACAATCAAAATCGCATCATTCGACATAAATCAACTCTAATACTTTTTTTTTTTTAAACCCTACAACTAATCTTGGATTAGTATAAAATCATTAATGTGTTTCAAATGCAAAATTCATGAATACGAACTTACGAATTCAACTAAGAAAGTTCAAAATTTCCTCCATTTTTTTCTTCTGTCGATAAAGTCTTCCAATCAAAGCGAACGAGGACAATATTAGATTGATAAAATAATTGCACAAAAATTCTTCCTATTTTATACTTATGTCGTAGATTCAGCATTGGATAAAAAATAGGTGTCTCCATCATGTGTTCAAATACATTGAAATGAAAAAGTGCTAAATAACAAATGATGAAAAATATCTATGAAACGAATCAACGATTATTCTTTTGGGTTATTGCATCTATAGATCATGTGTCCACACTTGTGATGGAACGGATGAAATCATAGGTTTCAATTGTTTAAAGAGAGAGAGAGAGAGATTTTCATTTTAAGAGAATACCTTAAAAGACTATGGTAATTCTCTAAGTCTCAAATCTTTAAGCCACAATCCTTTTCAAGAGTATTAACCTCAAAGGATGGATGACCACTAGTTCTCAAGGCTCCATACACATTTAGAAGATGAACCCTATCGTCACTCCTCCAACATACATAAACCCTTACACGAGGGGAGGGAGAACTATTGTAAGTGAACCCGCTCTATATCACATCACAACAATGTAAACCCGAGCCAATAGCAAACCCATGATCAAACCCTGGGTGATAGAAATTTAGATCTAACACCACCGCCAAGCCGTGCGCTTTGCGGAAGCATAATAAATGAAGATAAAACAATATAATGATGCAGGATAACAAAAAAAAAAAAAAAAAAAAAACAATCATAAACACAATGATATTTTACGTGAAAACAATCCTTAACCATGGCACAAAGCAATAGAGATCTACTATAGTCAAAACCTTAGAGTTGTACTGACTCACTTTCTTCGATTACGGATGTACCCAATCTTCCCTTACGATGCACACATCTAGGAAAACTTCTAGATCCCTTGATAAATCCTTTCCAAGCCCTTTACAAGTGTAGAAAACCCGCTCCCTTGACCAATTCCAGTCCATTGAGAGAAAACGCTCATATTATACCAAGCCCTAATAAAAAAATGGGCTTAAATACCCAAAATCGCGAAACCCAACGGTCGCACCGACAGTCAACTGTGAACATGACAATGAGTCGCAGTCGACCGTGGATCCTCATGGTCGGTCGTGCCCTACAAAATGCAAGGCATCTTGTAACACCCCTTACTTTTCGGTACTCGGGTGTTACCACCTAAATCAATTTAGCACAAGCACATGTAAGAACACAAAAACCATAATCCATACATCGCTTGCTTACCCACGATCCGACCACCTTAGCCAGCTCATTCGAGCTCAACCTGCCTTTGAACGGCCCTTGACTTCTCAGCGGGAGATTGTACCATTAATGATCATCCGACTCGCAATCGAGGTGCGTGATATCGCACCTAAAATACCTCAAATCAAGTTTGGCCCTAAATCAATACAAACAATCTTCATCATAACTATACAATAGGGCTAACCATGCAATCAACATCAAGGTCAGCCCATCTACTTAAATTATTCATCAATCCAACCATTTAATATAATCTTCGCCCATTAATGTTCAAGATGAACCACTACAGCATTAGAGAAACATTGGATTAATCACCGCACATCAGATCCACGACTCTAACGGGGCGGATAGTCATTTAATTGAATAAGTTAGCCATTAGGTTATCGTCAACCTTAGGTTGTAAGACCCACCGTTCACCAGGGCCTAAAACACTTGGGACACACTACTCGACTATCAGGACTTCACTTAAAACACGCCCTAAGAACCTTTATCAGCAATGATTAAACTTGAAAACATCCAACTATTAAATGCAATCCCCACTTATACACTAAGCAATCCATCCGTTATTATTCGCGATGGACCACCACACCGTTAGGGAAAACTATTTTAGGTCATTTGATCACTAAACCTATTAATGATTTTCACCTAAGCTAGGCTGAGAATCCTGGAAATCATCAATGATCATTTTGGAATTTATCTAATCCATTCATTTGGCTCATAGCATATCATTAGACGATATTCACTAAATGACCACCTAACCCAGAAATTCTGGAACCATCGATAGTCAAAATTGATGAATCTGACCATTAGATTAATGTAACGCAACAATTAAGGTCCTGCCACCTGATCATCAGACCTAGGCTATCAGGCCACCACTTCAACCGTTGAATCTTATCTAGGTAGGCCTTATGACCCTTACAACCGTGAATGATCAGATTGAATGCAATCTGGCCAACAAATCGATGAAAACTTAGAATTTAAAGATGAAAACCCAAGTTTTATGGCCACCAGAATGTTATATCAGCCTCATTCTCAGACTCGTGACCTTACATGGATCAATGGAACGAATGGCTCGTGTGGATCAGATTTGAAATCCATCCGACCATCAGATCGTCGAAATCAATGCTTAAGAATCATAGTTCTGTTGTGATGGCCTGCCTAAATGTTGGATCTGCCTAGTTTCTTTTGGTCAGACGTCTTATGAGGACCCCCAGAACCAAATGGGAGGGGCGGATCTAGAAAATACAGCTCAGTGGACCCCACACAAGAGCAGTGAGGATGCTAGGGACGGTGCACCAGCCGTGCACCGAACTTACCAACTCAGTCAAACAATGTTTGACCGATGGAATTCGTAAAAGAGAGAGAGTTGCCTCTCGCCCGACTTTACCGCCAAGCTGGATTCAAACAGACGACGCGGGTTCACCCAAACTGAGACCCATCAACAGGATCTGATCCGTTCATCACGATCGGGCAACGGATCCGACTTGGGCCATCCGTCGGTATGGCCCCACGCACTCGAGCAAGGCCGCAGAAGTGATCGATGGGCGGTGGCTTGTGTCAATCTTTTTCCAAAAGAGGGAAGCCAGTCGGCTGCCACGCTGGTGATCCGAAGCAACACCTTGCCTCGAATTCTGGCCGTCCACCGAAAGCGCATCTCAGCGCTCCGTTCAGCGCCAAAAATGGACAGGCATTCGACTGTGACAAGAAAAGGGCGTGGGAGACATTCCCACTTCGGGAAGGTCTCTTTGGCACGATCTGAGTCCCTCGTCAAGCCATGTAAGAAGATCCACACCATTCCCTTTAGGGCAACGACAGATCCATCGTCCGAAGCTTCTCATCTCGTGAGAAACTCTTAGGAGGCGCATATATCATGAGGTGTGCACAAACAACTATGATTGCCTGGAAAAGTGGGCCCTGCAGTGATCAGAAGCCCCATTCAAGCCATTCAATAGGACCAGATCACCCGAATACTCTGTAGATGAGAATCCGCCATTTCCAGCCATGTCATCTTCTCCGTTAAACAGGGTAACCCACTAGGATGGCATGGGCCCCATTGGCTAATCAAGAACGTTTTTTCGGTGGGCCATGGTGGTGTGAGTCCATCTCATGTGATGGATGGGCCCCACGCATCCAAACAGCGAGGATGGGTGCTCGAATGCAACCCTCTGTTCCGACCGTTCGATGGACGGCTCGAGCAGGCTCCGTGGCTATAAAGGCTAGGCATTTTCCTTGGGATCTGCACTAGAAATTCAAAAAAAAAAAGAGAAAAGAGGAGAGAAAATAGAAGAGGAAAAGGTTCGGGAGAGAAACCAACAGCGGTTATCATGCCGCACTAGCTCGGTTCAAACCGAGTCACCTACTCGCTCTAACTAAAGTGGAGGTTGAGTTGGGTGGACTCAATGGGGATAAACAGCAGAGAAAGAGAAGAAACAGAAGGGGGGAGAGAGAGAGAGAGAGAGAGAGAGAGAGAGAGAGAGAGAGAGAGAGAGAGAGAGAGAGATGGAGGAAAATGAGAGAGGGAGAGTAACGAGAGTCTGTTGTTGTCATGTCACACTCGGACTTGGTCCAAGTTCTGGACGAGTCCAAGTCGGGTTGAGCATGGCTCAGTCCGGGACGTCCCAGGGAGGAGTTAGAGAAGGAAAGTGGAAGCAGAGAATGAAGAAGATGTTAAGAGGGAGTGAGCTGAGCCGAGTCAGGCCAAGCTTTGCTCGAGTGCGGGACTTGTGAAAATACAGAGAAAAAGAGAGAAGGAGAGTAAGGAAAGTGGAGACACGCTAAGAGTTCCAACAGCGTGAATCCCCTCCCTCTGTTTGTCAAGATGTTATTAGAATCGTAGCCATCCTCAGAACTCGGGTTAGGACTGACCCGGTAAAACCCCTTTTCAGTTTAAATGTTGTTAACTAAGACTCTAGCATTGCTAGGTTCCAGCCATATCTAAATTGGGTTTACATGCGTTCTAGTTAGGCAGGTTAGTGTCGGGTCGAGCTGGGTTAATTCAGTTTTGTAGGAGTTCAACTCCATTTCTCTTAGTGCACTCCCAGTCCAGTAACATAGTTCCTAATTAAGTTTGGCCCAGTCATTAGTTGCAACACTGCGGGTTTGAAGTATACACGGTTGAACTCGGGTTATCAAGCTAATCGGGCTTAAAGCCGAGATTATTGGTATGCTCCACTTCAGTACTGGGTTAAGTCAGTTCAAGTTCATCCGAGTTCAAGCGAGCTTAATTGAACTCAGTCAAGTAGCATTGACTTGTGGGGTTAGCATTGACTTGTGGGGTTAGAGTCTTTTCAACGAGTTGACTCAGTGGGTTACACTAAGTCAGTTAAATTCAAAGAGTTGATTATTAGTTATTGCAGTCTAATATTTAGTGTCTTTTGATTTCCTCCAAGTTAAGATCACTTAGGAATCAAACTAAAGCTAGTAGGCCTAGTTGGGCTAGCTCAGATGGGCTAGGTGAGTTGGCTAAGTGGGGCTCAATTACTGATTTTGAAATTAACTCATTTTTGGTCCTTGGTAGTTCTTACTAAATTACAATCATAAGTCGATCGAGCCAATCAAGTATATTAGGGCAGGATGGCTTCGACATTGAGTTCCACCTAACCTACCAGTCGTGTAAGCTTGAAGATTCGACCTTAAGGGTGCACGCACTTCCTAGCAATACCAGTTGACGATTCGACTCATGAGGTGATGATTATTCCCCTTGAGCTTTCCATTTTCCCATTAGCTTAAGTATAGTTTTATTTTAGTTTAAATTGATACTTGATATCTCTATCTTATAATCACATGTGTATTTGTTGAAATCGAATTGCTAGATTTCATGCTTAATGTTTATTCTGCATATTATCTCATGCTTGTGGATTATTTGTGGATTGCTTATGGAACTTAAACTAGTACATCAGTGGGAAACCCCCACCTATAAATGTACACCCATACTTGGGATGTAACTCGATTGAATGTGATTGAAATGGACCTGCGACTTAGTGGTTATTGAATGGTGGTTTGAATTGAATATTGATAGGGACTTACCATCTAAGGGTTGCTCTGTGTAAGTGGTTTTTAAGGATGGTTTTTATCGCATGGTTTTGATATCGGTCATATGTGGCTTAGCTTTGATAATTGCCTTATGTGGCATAGTTTTGAAATTCGCCCAGGTGGCTTGTTTAGTATTTGCCCTATATGGGTTCGATATTTTATATTGTGTAATCATGCGATGGTAAGCCCCATATACTGGATTATGATTGGCCACTAGTCGATAGGCTTTCATTAAACATCCTAAGATGGTAGTCTCATGAGCCGGGGAATGGTAGTATGGGACCTATGCCCGAGCTGTCGTCTTACGCTGGGCTCTGAGCTCCCCGTAGTGACCTTTGAGCTTATTAAACTTGCTGGTTGTATACGGATTAATAATGGTTGGGCTAATCATGCATTCATAGCATTCGGGCGATGATGGGTGACTAATTCTGGATGCTGTAGCACTTGCCTAATAGGATTTAGTTAGGGTATCATTTCACAAGCTCCCAGACCATCAACTATCAACCCACTTTTGGTGAGTTTGACACTACACATGTACTATGTACTTTCGTTGGTGACCGGCCACATTGCATGGGTTTTGCCCAAAAGCCAACTGAATGAGCATCCCCAGTTGATGTGCACTCATACATCCATGCGTCTAATAAGACTTCATAATGTATTGTTTTGTATGCCTTGTATGTTTTCATAACTATGCTTACCTGATGCGGCGGTGTGTAATCTTGAGGAGAATTTACGCTGAGTTGGCCACTCATCCATCAAATATACAACCGTACAGGTAGTACAGGTGGCTTAAGTGATATGTAAGTTCAGACTGATGAGGAACCGTTATGATGGTCAAGGATGTGTGGTTGTACCTGTCAAGGAAGCTGCACGATCTTGTGGCTTTCGTTTATATATTTCCTTTTATATTTTTCATGTATGTAAATCTTGTACTTGTTAATGTTGAGACATTGGTTTGTATAAGTCATTATGGGTAACCTCTGTATGTTCTAAATGTAATTGTAATATTTCCTTATGTTAATTTGTCCATTCTATGCTAAACTGCTAACTCTGAAAGATAAAGAAAAAAAGTATGAAATTTGGTTCTCTATAGGTTAACACTCGGGTTTTTGGGAAATGAGTCATATACTCGGGTCCTAAAAACACAGGGCATTACACATCTGCACGATAATCTCCACCTCACTTGCATTCTGTCAAATCACCCTGAAGACCTCCCATGTAATCTCCACCTTGAGCGTAGATCGCTCCCTGCATCCCTCCACCTGCAACGCAACTACATCCACACCACTGTACAAGGATGCCCAATCTCATCAATGGCTAGTGAGATTGATCAAGTTCAGGCAGTGCTTGAACTTCTCCGTGGTCACCGGTTTTGTCAACATATCTGTAACATTCTCATTCATATGAATCTTCTGAAACAGAATCTCCCTTGAAGCAATGAGCTCCCATATCTTGTGGAACCTCACGTCAATGTGCTTGGTTTGCACGTGATATACCTGATTCATCGCCAGATAGATAGCACTCTGACTATCACAATGCAACCGAATTGCCTCCTACTTCAATTTGATTTCACCTATTAGACCTTTTAACCATAATGCCTCATTTGACGTCTCTGTCATGACCATGTATTCTGCTTCGGTTGTAGAGAACGCTATCGTAGACTGTAGCATAGATCTCCAACATATTGGTCCACCTACCTATAAGACCCGTACCCTAGTTCGTACCGTTCCGTAGGCTTCTGCGATCCTTCTGGTAGAATTCCGGCAATCCTCGACTCGTATCCGATGTTGCGCACGATCTTAAGCCGAGTCCTGCCTCCCGAAGGCGGCTCGATTCGAAACTCATACCTTGGCGACTGCGCCGTCGCCGCGGTTCTAACGCCGCGACTCACGCACCGAACTGATACCTAGGCTGGAAGATGTCAGTCTATGTTCATTCTGAAGAAACACCGCACGTTGCGAACTTCGAAGGAATCTCTACGAGATGTCCCATCAAATCATGTCAAGTACACACCATGCCATGTGAACATGCAACCCATCCCTCCTTTTCTAAAAGTCAATATTCTCTTTCCCTTCACCATACCACTTTTTACAATTTTCAAACCAAACCATACCACTTTTTACAACATTTCAAACTCTCCCATGCCACCCCATCTTCCTTACATCATCATCCCATCCATATCTCACACTCTCTCTCTCTCATTTCTAAAATCTCCCAAGCAACCAAGGGATTCCATACGTCCAAGCTCTTCCCCAAGCCAAGTGTGGCCCACTTTCCCCTACACTCTCATCTCTCATCCACACCATCTAAAGTCCATCATCCACCATTAAAAGTCAAGAAAATGAGCATAGGAGTGCAAGGAAGCAAGGAGGAGTACAAGAGGTGGGTGATCCACCGTTGATTTCCATTTAAGGGCCTACTTGTTGGTGGGACCCATTTTGATCTATGTATTGTATCAATGGAGGGCCCATAGTGGCGGGGTCCCTCCTCTCTCTCTCTCTCTCTTTCTCTCTCTCTCTCTCTCTCTCCTTTTTTTAGTGTGATGTCTTGTGGCCACTATGTGCAAGAGGATCTTAACCGTCCGATCGTGAGGCCCACCTTGCAATGGGTCAATTGGACGGTCAAGATGAAGGAAAACACAAATATCTTGTTGATCCAAAGGGTGGGCCATGTTCATGTGGAACCCACCTGGATGTGCAGGCTACTAACACGTGGGGCCCACACTAATGTCTGTGTTTATCCACGCCGTCCAGCGTCCAGGCGGATTGGCTAACGTGGAGTGTGGTGTAATGACAGGTGTGTACTTGCAAGCAAAAAAAAAAAGAATTTATTTACTTTTTGGGTGGGCTGCTCATGCAGGCCCCACTTGATGTATGTATGTGATCCACGCCGTCCAATATATTCTCCATCCCATTTTAGGCGTTGAGCCAAAAAATGAGGCTGATCTGATTTTCTGGCGGGCTGTGGGATCGAGAATGCTTGTATTTCTTGTTAAAACATGAGAAAATGATTGGTGGGATCCACCAGAAGCTTAAACCCACCTGAAACTTGGCGTGGACCCCTAATTTTGTGGGACTCAGACAATGGACGGGGTGGATCTAGTCATTGTGGGTCCCATCTAGAACAAAAAAAATTAAAAATTAAAAAAAAAACGATAGCAGCTGCTGCTGCCGTCAGAGCGCTGGCGGGCGGACGACCGGCTGGCCCTCAGGGCTCCAGCCGTGGGCCCCACCATGGTGCGTTCGACCATCAGCACCGTGCATTTGATAGTTCCCCTTTAAATTATGGGGTATCCCAAAAATCAACCGTATACGGAACTCAGGTGGGCCATACCATCTAAAATCATGTGAAGACATGCCAAAATCATATAAAATCACTTGGTGGGGCCTACCTTAAATTTGGATGCGGCTGAAACTTGGTCTGAACCCTCAGCCAAGTGTGACACACCTAATGGGTGGGTTGGATTTGTGAACCACATCACAGTGGCCCCCCTTGACAGTGACCATATGAACAGGTTGGACGGCTGATAAATATCACGGTGGGCTCCCTGCCCACGTGACCCTATCAACAGATTGGCTGGCAAATAAACATTACCGTGGGCCCCCTGGCCCACGTGACCTTACGAATAGGTTGTATGGCAAATATACATCACCGCGGGCCCCCTTGGTCCACATGATCTTATGAACAGATTGGATGTAAAATAAACATCACCGCGGGCCCCCTTGGTCCACATGACCTTATAAATAGGTTGGGTGGCAAATGAACATTTCCAATGGGCCCCCCCTTGGTCCACGTGACCTTATAAACAAGTTGAATGGCAAGTGCACATTGCAGTGGGCCCCTGGTCCACGTGGCCTTACCCACAGGTTGGATGAAAATAAACATTGCAGTGGGCCCAGGTTTGAGTGACCTTGTGAACAGTTGGATGTCATATAAACAATATGGTGGGCCCCAGGTCTATATGACCTTATCAACTGGTTGGATGATAAATAAACATTACAGTGGGCCCTAGGCCCATGTGACCTTATGAATAGTTTGGATGAAAATAAACATTATGTTGGGCCCTAGGTTGGGTGGGGAAATAAATATCATGGTGGGTCCTACTTAGGACCCACTTATGTATGTATTGTGTCCACACCTTTTATCACTATGGATCTTCACCATGGAGTATGTGATTTATCTATGCCTTCCATCCCGATGGGACCTACCATGATGCATGAGTTTCATCCAAAACGTCCAACCATTTTGAGATTATTTAAGGCCATTGTTGAGGCCCGTCTTAATATATTTGTGGCCCGCCCACTAAGGCCCACTTTGATATATATATGAGACTATGGTTTGAGGCCCATTTGATGTATTGAAGCCCTATGGGTCGAGGCCGAATGGGATGTACATGAGGCCCATTATAGCGTAACTCTACCATGGTTTATGTGTTGACTAGTATAGTGGGTCGTGCCTTGGAAGCAATGCTGGTTTGACGTCCACATTGTAAGGATAATGTTGGTTAAATGTCCGCATTGTCACTCTCCCTAAGGCCCACTGTTAGGCCCATACTTGTACTGGATAGGCCGTCTAGGCCCATCTTCGCTTTGCTCAGAGCCCATCACTATATAGCATGTTTAGTATAGACACATGATTCATGATCACACGCATCATATGTATGCTTGGTATGAGGAGTGACTGATCTTAGCATATGCCTTGGACAGATTGTTTATGGGCTCCCTGATAGACGGAGTTGCCCTACATGAGCACGCGGTACGCGCAGGATTGTTGCATGTTTGGTAGGGTAATTCATGCACTTGCATTTGTGTAATCATGATTATTGTATGCCCTAGCGACATCAGGGCCATAACCTCCACAGACACATCGTGGGTGGTTGGATTGGATACCGAAAATGTTTGGTTCTAGCATACGGGCGTCATAGATGTCCCTGGGTGAAAATTCCTAAACCCGATGGTACTAGAGGATGACTCCAACGTCGAGACTAAGTGGATATATGAGCGCACGAGGGCCGAATACCAGGAGGCCGCGTCTCCCACTGTGTCGTGGTCGGTTGGAAAGGGGTGTGGCCTTACTCTCCCGAGGGTAGGGGGCAATACTAGGCTGAGTCTGACCAGCTCGTGAATGGGTTCGCTATCGACGTGCCGGATGGGTATTGGCAGACTATTGGCCAGGCGGATAGTGAGGTTTCTTACGCTCACTTGGACTGTGCGGCTGGAGAGCGACAGTGCTATTTGGAGTGTACTAAACCCCGGAGATTATCCAAACTAAGAACCGTATTGACATGATGATTTGGATGAGGATTGGCATGCTTGAGCTGCATCTTGCATCGCATGGTCTTGTTATGGTCGATTGCATTCATATCTTGTTCTATATAGCCTTGGTACGGCTGGTTGCATTTACGTACTCATCAGCACTATTCCGCATTACTCTGACCTTGCATTCTGAGCACGCTCATATTGCGCACACACTTACACCACCCTCTAAGCTTTCCATAAGCTTATGCACGATTGATGCGTGCAGGTGACGCCAGGACGCAGCCATAGACTCACCGCAGTTGGAGTGTGCAGCCGAGCTTCTGGAGTTTTGTTATTAGCATTATCTTGTATTTCCCTTTCCTACGCATTGTACTTAAAGTTTTTTATCATAGTGGAATTTTTGATGGTGTTCTTGTGGTTATTGTTCATGGGTTATGCTTGTGGTTATGCTCATTACAAATCGAATCATATTTGAAATCCTCCTTGTAGCATCCCAGGATCGGAACCTGGTATATGGGTGCCGGGAGCCGAGAATGGTGTACTACGGAGGCTGTCGGCGCCGGATTCTGCGATCGGAAATTTTGTGAGCCCGGTTTCCGAGTTCGGGGCGTGACACTACCGATGTGAAAATATATGCCGTAGTGGACCTCTAGTTGTCTAGATTACCTACACAATTTGAATCCATGTAGCCTACAACCACCCGAAGCTCTGTGTCCACCAAAGATTATTCCAGTATCGATTGTGCCCCTTAGATACATGAGAATCCACTTAACAGCATTGTAATGTTTCTTCCCTGGATTCGCCATGTACTTGTTGACCATATTAATTGCCTGTGAGATGTATGGCCTCTTGTAAACCATTGCATACATCAGACTCCCCACTGCACTAGCGTACGACACTCGTGACATTTCTAAAATATCTTCTTCTGTACTTAGACATGACCTGGCTGATAACTTAGAGTTACCTGCTAGAGGAGTACTAACTGGCTTAGCATTTTTCATGTAGAACCTCTCTAGTACCTTCTACATATAATCCTTCTGAGAAAGCCACACTTTCCCAGACTCTCTATCTCTGATAATCTCCATGCTTAGAATCTTCTTCGCATTGCTCAAATCCTTTATGTCAAACTCCTTACTTAACAGAGAAATAAGCAAGTGTATCTCTGTCTTGTCCTTTGTAGCAATCAACATATCATATACGTAAAACATCAGTAGAACGTAGAACCCGCCCTTAAGTACCTTATAGTATATGAAGTAATCATACTCGCACCTGTATACCTAATCTCAATCATGTAGGAATCAAACTGCTTGTAGCACTGCCTCAGAGACTGCTTAAGCCCATACAACGACTTCTTCATCCTACACACATGGCCTTCCTTACCAAGCTCCTCGAAACCTTCAAATTGACTCATGTAAATGACTTCCTCTAAGTTTCCATGAAGGAATACCGTCTTCACATCGAGCTACTCCAATTCTAAATTGGATTCTGCTACCATCGCTAATGGCACCCTGATTGAGGTATGTTTTACGACCGAAGAGAAAATTTCATTATAATCCACTCATTCCCTTTAAGAGTACCCCTTCGCTATGAGCCTTGTCTTATACTTTTCACCCTCCTTTTTTGTTAATTATTCTTTCTTCCTGTAGACTCATTTGCACCCTATAACCCGCTGACCTTTAAGAACTTCCACTAACTCGCATGTCTGATTCTTGTGTAACGATTCCATCTCATCTGCCACGGCCGACAACCACTTTTCGCCATCCTTTGCAAATTTTGCTTCTTAAAAGGTGGAGGAATCTCCACTCCCTATGAACAATGCAAACAAGACCATGTCCTCGAACTCATATAGAACCGGGGGCTCTAATGGCTCTTTTCTCTATGTTCCCGGCTAAACTTTCTTGTATATCATGCTGATTATTTTGCTGTGTTTTGCTCCTGCTAATTTTGACCTTCAATAACCTGAACAGCTGGCTCCACTTACATCGACAATCTCTCGGTCTCATTCGAGTTCTCAGCCGCAACTTCTTTGTTGGTTCTCAACATTGATGCCCATTGAAGATGACATCTCTGCTAATAACCACCTTCTGAGCAATTGAATCCTAAAGTTTGTAGCCCTTCACACCTTTCACATACCCGACAAAGATGCACTTTCTAAATTTTGGATCCAATTTCGTCCTCTGCCCACTGTGCACATGAACATATGCTGGACACCTGAAGATTTGAAGTCTTGAGTAATCGACGCCCTTGCCTGTCCAGACTTCCTCTACAACCTTGGAGTCTAGCACTGTAGATGGTGACCAATTTACTATGTAGCATGTCGTATCACCGCTTCAATCCAAAAGCTTTTAAATAGCCCCGCTTGCAATTGTATACTTCTTGCCCTCTCCAACAGAGTTTTATTCATCCTCTCTATCACCCTATTCTGTTGTGGGGTCCCTAAAGTTGAGAAGTTTCTTGCAATGCATTGATCCTTGCAGAATTCCATGAATTCTGTCTCTCCGAACTCCATACCATTGTCTGACCTGAGACACTTGACTTGTCTCCCAGTTTTCTTCTCTACTTCCACCTTCTATTGCTTGAACCTAGCAAACACTTTAGTCTTGCGCTTTATGAAGTAAACCCAAACCTTCATTGAGTAATCATCTATGAAGGTCACAAAGTATCGTGCCACTCCCTTAAACGTTACTGTCACTAGCCCCCAGATATCGGAATGAATATAGTCGAGCACCCCGCTACTAGTGTGTGTAATAGTCTTGAACCTTACCCTGCACTACTTGCCTAGGATGCAATGATCACAGAAATCCACCTTACATGCCTCAACTCCCTTCGACTGTTTTTGTTTGTGGAGTTCCATCATGACCCTCTCGCTCATATGCCCCAACCGCATATGCCACGTATTTGTATCGTCTGTGTCGGATTCTGTGTGTTAGGTAGTAGCGACCTCACCCATAACTGTGCTCCCGACCAACTTGTACAGATTTCCAACCTTATGTTCCTTCATCAACACCATTACACCTCTGGTGACCTTTAAGACACCGCCAGATGCAGTGAATGTGTCGTTCGTATCTAAAACCCTCGAGGATATTAAATTTTTCTTCAGATTTAGGACATGCCTAACATACCAAGAGTCTGAATGACTCCATCAAACATCCTTACATTGATGGTCCCTATTCCAATGGCCTTACATGCTGCATCATTTTCCATCAAAACACTTCCACCATCATACGACTTGTAGGAATCGAACCAAGTCATATCCAGGCATATGTGATAAGAACATCTTGAGTCTAAAATCCAAGTGTCTGAGAGATGACTTGTACCTGAAGAGACCGAGAGGAGGTCTCCTTCTAAGTTCTCTTCTGCTATATTCGCTCATTCACTTGTATTCCATTTTCCGTTGCTTTTGTTTTCTATATCATCCTTCCGTTTATGGCAATCTCTCTTGAAGTACCCCTTAATGCCGCAATAGAAGCATTTGTCCTTTGCCTTCGACTTCGATCTGAACTTTTTCTTCTTATCAAATCAAGATCACTCTGCGAGTCGCCCACGTCCTTGACCCCCTTTCACGACTAGCCCTTCCGCCTGAGAGTCCTCGTCACTCGACTTCTTCCTCATCTCGTTAGAAATGAGCATCATAGTGATTTCTTCAACCTTCACTGTATTCTTCCCATACAGTAGAGTAGTGACAATATGGTCATATGATGAGGGAAGTGATGCTAGAAGTATCACCACTTTGTCTTCTTCCTTGACCGTCTCTCCAAGCCTTAAGAACTTGTTACATCGCTTTATAAACAAGTTCATGTGCTCCAAGTGATCCGATCCTTCTTTCAATTTCAGCCCAAAAAGGTGTTTCTTCATAAACAACTTATTTGTGAGGGACTTTGACATGTACATGTCTTCTAACTTCTTCCACATCATCAAGGGAGATTCCTCATCCACGATGTTGTACATAACATCATCTGATAGACACAAATGGACGGTGCTCATAGCTTTCTCCTCGAGATCAATCCAGTCATCATTCGACATCTTCTTCGATTTTGTTTTTAACAACACCTTGCTCAATCCTTGTGAAACTAGAATGTGATTGACCTTCCGTTACCATAAACTGAAATTGTTCTTCCCATCAAACTTTTCTATATCAAATTTTAATCCTGACATCTTCACTCAAACCCAAACGTCCAACCTAAATCTCTGATATAACTTTTTTGTGAGTGAACTCACTCCATATCACACCACAATAATGTAAACCCGAGCCGACAACAAACCTGGATCAAACCCTAGGTGTTAGAAATTGTGATCTAACACCATCGCCAATCCGTGTGCTTTGCGGAACCATGATAAACAAAAATAACAATATAATGATGTAGGATAACTAAACAAAAAACAAACAATCACAAACATAATGATATTTTACATGGGAAAAAAATCGCAGCATAAAGCGATGAGATCCATTATAATCAAAACCTTAGAGTTGTACAGACTCACCTTCTTCAATTACAGATGTACTCTATCTTCCCTTACTATGCACACCTCTAGATCCCTTGAAAAATCCTTCCCAAGCTCTTTATAAGTGTAAAAAACCCTCTCCCTTGACCAATCTTAGCCCATTAAGAGAAACACTCGTATTACACCAACCCTAATGAAAAAAGGGGCTTAAATACTTGTTTCACACAAAATCGCGAAATCCGATGATCGACCGTAAACATCACAGCAAGTCATGGTCAACTATGAACATCACAGTGAGTCACAGTTAACCGTGGATCCTCATGGTCAACCGTGCCCTGCAAATTTTAGTTGAGAATTAGGTTTTAACATAATTGTAAAATTGAACAAATATATCATAAACTTTAAAGTGACTCGACATAAAAGACACCCAAGTATATCTAGAATAATCATTGTTATGGGTAAAAATGAACTAACTAGATGAACAAAATCGAAGACTCACCCCAACCTCGGCCTCGGGTACCAACCTCGGCCTTGGAGGTCGGCCTCGACTAAAGAACTCGACCTCAGGTACCAACTTTGGAGATTGGTCTCGGATACCAACCTCAGCCTCAGGAACCAACTTTGAAGGTCGGCCTCGGATACCGATCTCGACCTTGGGACAAAAATACACTTAGAATATATAAAGATAGGATTATCTTCCGAGATATTCGTTAAGGATATAAGGAAATCAATCACGACACGTTCAGAGGAAGATCTCTTCCGTAATACGTACCTCGATATCAAATACTGAAGAGTGCGTCAACTGACTAACCTACTAAACTAAGATCGACCTCCCTTTTTAAAAGGGAAAAATGTGCTCATGATTCTACTACTTTGTTTTCTACTACTTTATGGGCTTCTATAATGAAAGAACTTCTTCAAGTTAAGGGAAGAAAATTCTTTTAAATGATTTCTCGACTATTCGGATTATACGGTCTACTGAGGATTTTCTTTAGTACAAGGAAAAATTAGTTCTGAACCAGTTGTCTGACCCTTAGAGAAGAGGTCGAACCACTAATTGGCAACACTACTCAAACTACACGACTGACTAGAAGGGCTTTCCTTGAAGAAAGTCCTCCACTATGAATTCTACTATGAAAGAACCTTCCCAGGTCAGGGGAGGAGAATTTCTTTTAATTCCCTACTATCCAACCTTACAATCGACTGTGAGGACTTCCCTTAGTATAAAGGAAGAAAGTCATTCTACCAAGTGCTCGACCTACTACTATGGGAACGACAGGGACTTCTCTCAGTTGAAGGGAAGAAAAGTCGCGATCTACCACTGAACAATCGACTTATCGATCTTAGCCCTACCTCCCAACCTCTTCGGTGCAAGTCATCACATAGTGTTAGTCCACACTAACTTACTTCCCGAGCTTCTAAAAAATGCTTGAAAGTAGGAGGGCTACTGTTATGGGTAAAAATAAACTGACCAGATAAACTAACTCGAAGACTCACCCCGACCTCGGCCTCAGGTACCAACCTTGGCCTTGGAGGTCGGCCTCAACCAAAGAACTCGACTTGGGTTACCAACTTTGGAGGTTGGTCTCGGATGTCAACCTCAACCTCGGGAACCAACTTTGGAGGTCAACCTCGGATATCGTTATCACCTTCGGGATATTTAAAATATATAAAGATAGGATTATCTTCCGAAATATTCGCTGAGGATATAAGGAAATCAATCACGACACGTCCGGAGGAAGATCTCTTCCACAATACGCATCTACCATAGAGAGGCATTGCCATATACGTCACTGCCCCTAAAATGCTATAAATAAGGACTTCGCCTACGGTGAAAGGTACACAAATCTTTCACTTAAAACCCTTCAATACTACTAGACCCAGATTCATAGCCTTACTTTGGCATCAGAGGGTCCCCTGCTCTAACCAGGGTCTCATTTGTCTTGTTCTTGTGCGGGCACTCGAAGGTCTAAAGAGGATGAACCAGATTTTTGCATCAATAATCATCAATAAAAAGACACGTAATAACGAGATCCTCATTTGGATAAAATGGTAGCCAGTCTCCACACATCACTATGCATAAGGTCAAACATAGAAGAAGAAATAGAGGTATTGTGACTAAAAGGTAAAGCATGAGTTTTAGTAAATTTACCGGATTCATAATTCTTAATGTTGTTTAATTTTTTATCAGAGAATTGACTGAGAATACCATGTGAAATCATGAATTGTTATCGATAAGCAGAAACATGATCCAAACGACGGTGCCATAATGATGGAGCATCAAGTGTGGTCACTGCACTAGTAGATACGCAACCTTAAGTATCCAATTTCAGATAATCCAAAAGGCAAAAAATAAAAAATTCAACCTTATGCCTAGTACCAAATAGCTTCCGGAACTGCACATAACAATTGGAGGGAGAAAAAACCACATTACTATTACATTACATAATTTAACCAACCAAGAGCAAATTCATAATAATAAATTGAACATGATAGGACCATATATGGTTTTTTTTTTTGTGAAAGACCCGACTTTGGAAGTTGTCATAATAGCTCCGTCTGTTATGCGAATAGAGTTAGAAATGTATTAACAGTCATGTAAAAGAGGCTCATTTGGACTTATGTGACATGGAGCACCAAATTCAATTAAAATATATGAAACAGTATTACCTGAGAAGGAAGTGTCAGATTTTCTATTCTTGTATTTCTTTCATACTTTCTTTATAGAGATATTATACAAATATATAGGGAGATTAGCAACCCTATTCTTAGCTATACATAGATATTATACAATCAATCAATGAGTCGTACAATATATAATCTTTCTGATTTTCTCTTAATTGACAACTCAATGATTGATTTGACAACTCACGCCAACACTCCCCCTCAAGTGAAAGCATCCAAATCTTCAATGCGCAACTTGTTTAGTGAGCTGTAGAAATCCTTGCTTGATCGACCTTTGTAAGAATATCCGACAATTGGTCTTCGGACTTCACAAATGGAAACCGAATTATTTTAGCTTTGAGATTTTCTTTGATAAAGTGTCTGTCAACCTCCACGTGTTTGGTACGATCATGCTGGATCGGATTGTGAGCAATGGTGATAGTTGCCTTATTATCACAAAAGAGGTCCATCTCGGATGTAGGAGCAAACCCAATTTCAGTTAGAAGTCTTTTGAGCCACAGGAGTTCACAAAGTCCTTTAGCCATTCCACGGAACTCTGCTTCAGCACTTGATAATGTCACCACTTTTTGCTTCTTACTTCTCCACGTAACAAGATTCCTTCCAACAAACATGAAGTATCCTGAGGTGGATCTTCTGTCTGTGGTATTCCCTACCCAATCTGCGTCTGTATAACCATTAACTCTAAGATGGTTATTTTTTGAAAACGTAAGCCCTTTTCCCGGAGAGGATTTTAAGTATCGTAAAATCCGGATCACCGCCTCCATATGATCCTTACTAGGTTGATGCATGAATTGACTTACTACACTCACTGCGTAGGCAATATCTGGATAAGTATGGGAGAGGTAAATAAGTTTATCAACTAATCTCTGGTACCTTCCTTTGTCTGTTGGCATTTGGCTTGGATATTCTCTGAGCTTATGGTTTTAAATGATTGGAGTGTCTGTTGGCTTACAATCTAACATTCCAACCTCACATAGTAAGTCTAATATATATTTTTATTGAGAAAGAAATATACCTCGCCTTGATCTAGCAACCTCTATTCCCAAGAAATATTTGAGTCCTCCTAGATTTTTCATTTCGAATTCGGCCTCCAATTGCTTCTGAAGCTTAGTGATTTCCTCCTTATCATCCCCTGTAATGATCATATCATCGACATATATAATTAAAGTTGTTACCTTGCCCCGTTGGTGCTTCAGAAATAATGTATGATCTGAATTACTTTGGTGAAAGCCATATTTCTTCATTGCCAGACTGAACCTCCCAAACCATGCTCGAGGTGATTGTTTTAATCCATACAGTGCTCGCTGCAATTTGCACACAACTTCAGCTTTTGAAGATGCTGTGTAGACTGGAGGAGTATCCATGTAGACTTCCTCTTCAAGATCACCATGGAGAAATGCGTTCTTTACATCAAACTGGTGCAATGGCCAGTCCAAGTTAGCTGCGAGAGATAACAGGACCCTGACTGTATTTAACTTGGCTACCAGTGAAAAAGTTTCTTAATAATATACGCCATATGTCTGAGTGTATCCCTTTGCGACTAGTCTTGCCTTGTATCGTTCTATAGATCCATCTACCTTGTGTTTAACAGAGAAGACCCATTTGCACCCGACTGTTTTTTTTCCTTTGGGCAATGGAACCAAGGTCCATGTTTGATTCTTTAGTAGTGCTCCCATTTCTTCCTTTATTGCCTGTGTCCACTTGGGATCAGCTAAGGCTTCCTAAACTGTAGTGGGAATATGACATGCGGATAACTCGTGTGAGAATGTCTTGAGAGGTTCAGGTAGCTTTTCGGTGGAAATATAGTTGGCAATTGGATACCTCGACCTTCTCTCTTCAATGTCTGGAGAGTATCTGTTTGGTGGCTTACCACGTTTATGCCTGAAAGCTAAGGTATACCCAGCAGACGTATCTATGTTATTCATAAATGAGGGTGTAGTGAAATTGCTTACCTCAGGAATATTCTCAGGAGATGGGTCTGCAGGCACTGAGAGATGGGGGGATTCGAGTTCTTCTCTTGATGATGTGAGCTCAATTACCGAAGGCCCTCTAGATTCAGAGGATATGTCAGGCCCTGAAAATGTATTTGTCGATTCCTCGCCAATCATTGGTGTGTCATTCCGATCTTCAAGCCAGTCAAAACTCAACTAATTCAACTCTTTATCCAGTGTCTCCCCCTGAAGAGAAGAAGTGGATGCCGAAGAAGGATAGAATGGTTCGAATTCCAAAAAGGTGACATCCATAGTCACATAGGTACGCTTGGTAGCAGGATCATAATAGCAGTAGCCTTTTTGATGCGTAGCATAGCCCAAGAAGAGGCACTGAAGGGCACATGGGTCAAGTTTGGTGCGCTGGTTATTAGGGAGGTGCACATACGCCACACACTCAAATATGCGAGGAGGGAGCATTAGGGTCGTAGGTAGAGAGACCAAAGCTGACAGATACTGTAATGGGGTCTTAAAATTGAATATTTTGGAAGGAAGGCGATTAATTAAATGTACGACAATGGTAATAGCATCGGGCCAATGTCGTGTGGGAACATAAGCGCCTAGAAGGAGAGCCCGAGCAGTCTCAAGAATATGCCGATTCTTCCATTCAGCGACTCCATTTTGTTAAGGAGTTTGAGGACATGAGGTCTCGTGAATAAGACCATGTTATTGAAAATATGAATGAAAGTGGTGATTAACATATTCACCACCATTGTCAGAGCGGAGAATCCGAATATGAGCGGAAAAATGGGTCTGAACCATGACATGAAATGACTGAAAGATACGAAACACTTCATCCTTATGTTTCATCAAATACAGCCAGGTTATCCGGGTGCAATCATCAATAAATATCACAAACCACCGTACACCAGATATAGTAGATAAAGGAGAGGGTCCCCATACATCAGAATGAATTAAAGCAAAAGGTGTATCACCTTTATTCATACTTAATGGAAACTAGCACGATGACTTTTGGCTAAAATACAAATATCACAGTGAAATTCAGAAGTCTCCACATTAGAGAATAAATCAGGAAATAAATGTCATAAATACCCAAATGACGGATGTCCCAAACAACGATGCCACAGTCAAATCTGTCGAGCCTTGGAACCAAGTGTAGAAGACGTATGATGCGCACGACCCAAACTGAAATCTTTCATGTAGTATAATCCCCCCTCTTAGTACCACGCCCCATTATCTCCTTGGTGAGAATATCCTGAATAAGACAAAAATCGAAAAACATTAGCACCACACAATTTAGATTTATAGTAACTTGGCTAACAGATAATAGTTTGTGAGATAAAGAGGGAACAAGCAGAGTGTTGGGTAAATGAAGAGATGATGATAGGGTTACAGATCCGGCTCCTGTGACAGGTGAGGTCACTCCATTAGCATTCGCAATGCTGGTGTGCCTTGGATGTGAGTGATGGGAGAAATCTGTGAGATCAAACATCATATAATCTGTGACCCCAGAGTCGAGGAGCCAATCACTATTGTCCACATAATGACGACAACTAAGCAAGGCATGACAGATGTTACCTAGATCCGCAGGAGAGAAGTCCGATTTAGGTGAGGCAATGGCAGTGGGTGGGATGAGAGATAGATAAGGTTCGGCTGCTGCCACAACAGCCTTTCTCACGCCTTCAGCCATACCGTCTCATTTTTTTCTGGCTTGAAGCTCGTGCCACCAATCGGGGTACCCATACAACTGGAAGCAGTTTTCACGTGTATGCTTCGTATTGCCACAATGAGAGTATTTGAGACCATCGGATGAGGTACGAGCTTTAGAGGAAGATTTCCCAGTATACTAAGAAGTCAATCCAGACAGTCCAAGCTTTAGGCCTTTCGAAGCAAGCACCGCCCCCGGAGGTGGTTTGTGGTCGCTAGAGTTCATCACCACCTGGCGAAGAGCCTCCCTGCGAACATGGGCGTACGCTTGCTCCACGGTGGGAAACGGGTGCATCTGCAACACGTCGCTGTGAATATTGTCCAACCTGTTATTAAGACCATCCAAGAATACATAGACCCGATCTTCTTGGAGAAGATTATTATAACGTTCAATATCGGCAGGGCACTCCATCAAATTGGGACGTCGAAAATCAATCTCACGCCAGAGGCCTTGCAAATCGGTGTAATATTTTTTCAGGGAGCCACTCGTTTGGCGGAGATGTGAGACGCGCCGCCGGAAATCATAGACTTGAGAGGTATCGCCACCATCAAAATAATTGGTAGCAATTGAATCCCAAACCATTTTGGTCGTGGGAAATTGAATGAAATTGTCGATTAATGCCGGATCCATGGAGTTAATCATCCATCCTTTGACAATGGCGTTATCAGTACGCTATTTGCGGAAGGACAGATCTGTCGGAGATGGCGGAGGTAACTCACCATTGATGTAGCCCAACTTGTCTTTGTTGGATATGTACGTCTCGACAACTTGGGACCATAAAGCATAATTGGAACCATCCAACTTGATGCCGATCGGGACAGCCGCAGGTTCAGAAAGCACGGTCGGGGCTTGAGCTTTAGACAGAGCTTCGGCCATTTTTATGATGAATATTTCAGAGAAGAACGTATTATGGTCGATGGAGGAGTCACCGGACTTCGTCGGGGTTTCGGTGTCTCCCATATGTGAAGGTGGGGGTGGAAGAATGCAATGAACAAGGGTTAGACGTAAACCAAGAGCCAGAAATCGACTAGCTTTGATACCATGTCATATTTTCTATTCTCGTATTTCTTTCATACTTTCGTTACAGAGATATTGTACAAATATATAGGGAGATTAGCAACCCCATTCTTAGCTATACATTGATATTATACAATCAATCAATGAGTTGTACAATATATAATCTTTCTGATTTTCTCTTAATTGACAACTCATTGATTGATTTGACAACTCATGCCAACAGGAAGTAGTGGAATTAAAAAGTACACTGGCCTGAAGGAGCATAAACTGAAGTTGCTCTAGATTAAGAGTAATAGATGGAGAAACAACACGAGTGATCCTATGTAAACATAACAGGAGACGGGTATGTAATATGCTCTAGAGACGAACCCATGTTAGCAGTAGCCGGAATAGCACAGCAATTATTCTAATGTTGTGAGCAGTAACGTGTCTGCATGACGGTTAGAGAGTCGGTGTTCTGATTTGAAACAACAAGTCAAGCAACAAATTGGGCCAATCGACAATGGGGCCCAACAGGCAAGCCCATATTGAAGAAAACTGTGAGAAATGAAACCAAGCCCCACAATGAACTCTTTTTTTTTTTAACACACACCCCACACTCTCACATTGGTGGAATTTCACCACCTATGGGTACTCGAACCCTTGACTAGGAGTTGAAACTCCTGACAGTCTACCAACCGGGCAAGAGTAAGGACCCACAGACAGTAGACACCGCACTCTTCTTTTTCTTTTTTCTTTTTTTATTTTTATTTTTTTAGGGGAGGGGAGGGGGAGGGAGGTTAGCTTGCAGTACACACCCACTGTCTGTAGACACCGCACTGTTAGCTACCCCCACTAGGGATCGATACCCAGACCTCAAGTGTTGAAACGAGGTATCTTCACTCAGTCTACCAGTTGAGCTATGGATCAGGGTGTAGCCCCACAATGAACTTGGTCCTAAACAATCTATGAGTCCACCAAGAAGCAGTTCAGTGAGATCAGGTGTACTTAGGTCCACAAATAAGGCCCAATGGTGATGAATGTCGATGATTATAAACTAGCCAGTAAAGTTTGAAGTATGATCAACATATGGAAAGGAAGACCCATATGCGTTAAGGTTGGTATTCCTATACAAGATCTACAGATGTTTTAAGGGCATGAAACGGAATAAATCCTATCATTGCATATTTTGTAGTTCACTATAAGCAGTTGATTTTTTTTTCCATTCTTCTTAACATACCATTAATATTTTCTTTGCTACCATAAGTAATTTATAATCCCATTACACTACAACAAATTAGACTTTTTGCAATGATTTTTTTTAGCGACGAGTCTAATTTCATTGCAAAATGTAATTTTTTGCAACGACATTTCAAGTCGTTGCAAAAAAAATAAATTATTTACGATGATAGTTTAAATCGTCACTAATAGTTAACTTTTTTGCGACGAGCTTCAATTATCGTCGCAAAACTTGTCGTAAAAAGTTTTCGTATGAATTTTTTACAACGATCTTAACGAGTTGTCGCTAATAGCCACTTTTTGTGACAAATTAGGTGTCGTAAAAAAAAGTTTTTTACAACGACACAAAAGTTGTCACAAATAGTAGCTTTTGCAACGACTAGTTCAACTCATTGCAAAAAATACTGAATTATACTTTTTGCGACGAACGTAGTTTCATTGCAAAATATTAGAGTATTTGCAACAACATTGTAAATCATCGCAAATGGTCAACGTGTTTGTAACGAGCTATAATTATCGTCGTTAAAACGTTTCCCACCAATTTCTTCAGAAAAAATTACATGGCGGGAAAGACGTTTCGCCACACGTTTTTATAGTCATCGCTAATGTCCACTTTATGCGACGAATTGAGTGTCGTGGCAAAATATATTTTTTGTCATTATACGAAAGTTGCTGCAAATAGTCTGTTTTTAGCGACGACCAGGTTAACTCGTTGCGACAAATACAAACTGAAACCTTTTGCGATGAACGTAGTTTTATTACAAAATGTTAGAGTATTTGCAACAATATTGTAAATCATCGCAAATAGTCAACGTTTTTACGACGAGATATAATTATTGTCGCTAAAACGTTTCCCACCAATTTCTCCCGAAAAAATTACATGGCGGGAAAGACGTTTCGCCACACATTTCTATGGTCATCGCTAATGTCCACTTTATGCGACGAATTGAGTGTCGTGGCAAAATAATATTTTTTGCCACGATACGAAAGTCGCTGCAAATAGTCTGTTTTAGCGACAACCAGGTTAACTCGTTGCGACAAATACAAACTGAAACCTTTTGCGACAAACGTAGTTTCAATGCAAAATGTAGAGTATTTGCAACAACATTGTAAATCATCGCAATTAGTCGATGTTGTTGCGACAAGATATAAGTATCGTCGCTAAAACGTTTCCCACCAATTTCTCCCAAAAAAATTACATGGCGGGAAAGACGTTTCGCCACGCGTTTCTATGGTCATCGCTAATGACCACTTTATGCGACGAATTGAGTGTCGTGGCAAAATATTATTTTTTGTCACGACACGAAAGTCGCTGCAAATAGTTTGTTTTAGCGACGACCAGGTTAACTCGTTGCGACAAATACAAACTGAAACATTTTGCGACGAACGTAGTTTTATTGCAAAATATTAGAGTATTTGCAACAACATTGTAAATCATCGCAAATAATTGACATTTTTACAACGAGCTATAATTATCGTCGCTAAAATGTTTCCCACCAATTTCTCCCGGAAAAATTACATGGCGGGAAAGTCGTTTTGCTACGCGTTTCTATGGTCATCGCTAATGTCCACTTTATGCGACGAATTGAGTGTCGTTGCAAAAGATTATTTTTTGCCACCACACGCAAGTCGCTGCAAATAGTCTGTTTTAGCGACGACCAGATTCACTCGTTGCGACAAATACAAACTGAAACCTTTTGCGACAAACGTAATTTCATTGCAAAATGTTAAAGTATTTGCAACAACATTATAAATTATCACAAATAGTCGACGTTTTTATGACGAGCTATAATTTTCATCGCTAAAACATTTCCCACCAATTTCTCCCGGAAAAATTACATGGCGGGAAAGACGTTTCGCCACGCATTTCTGTGGTCATCGCTAATGTCCACTTTATGCGACGAATTAAGTGTCGTGGAAAAATATTATTTTTTGCCACGACACGAAAGTCGCTGTGAATAGTCTGTTTTAACGACGATCAGGTTAACTCGTTGCGATAAATAAAAACTAAAACCTTTTGCGACGAACGTAGTTTCATTGTAAAATGTTAGTGTATTTGCAACAACATTATAAATCATCGCAAATAGTCGACGTTTTTGCTATGAGATATAATTATCGTCGCCAAAACATTTCCCATCAATTTCTTCTGGTAAAATTATATGGCGGGAAAGACGTTTCGCCACGCGTTTCTATGGTCATACTAATGACCACTTTATGCGACGAATTGAGTGTCGTGGCAAAACATTATTTTTTGCCATGATACGAAAGTCGCTACAAATAGTCTGTTTTAGCGACGACCAGGTTAACTGTTGAGGGTCAAATATTGCATATTAGACCCCATTTATTGCCTAAATTTATGAGCATAATATTGTTTAACGCCCGGTTTTAACTGTGTTTGTGATACAGGGTGTATTTATGAGTGTGGACGGAAAAGAATGCTAAAGGCATGGATTTAATGCACAGAAGTCACCAAAGGCAAGAGACAGACCACAGGAGACCAAGATCGACGGATTTACACGCCAGAGATTCGAGAAAATTGAAAAGCTAAAGCTCAAGTGACCCGAAAATCAGCCAAAATGAAAGATCATAGGGTTTCCACCATCCATTCAGCCTGAAACTGTATACATGGCCTGAGGACCATAAATTAACCGTACAAGTTGATTTTCAGCCATTGGATCACTCTAGAAGTGGCCCAATATACAAATTAGCCCATAAAACAACGAATTGGGACCCACTGGATCTTTGGATATGCCTTAAGGTTAGTCTCAACCCCTTAAATGAGGTTCTAAAACAGATGGACGTAGCGGATTTCTCATGAACAACTCCATAGGGCTTCACGTACATCAAGTGTGCACGGTGCAACAAGTGCATTAGCCGTGCACTGAATGTCTCAAAGTCGGTCAGCGCACGCTGACCGACTTCCTCCTCTCCAAATCACAAAAGGACACAGCGTCCTCACGTCCGATCACCAATTCGAGAAGTGAGGCCCACCTCACATCCGACTCGTCAATCTGGACCGTCAATTATGTACATAGGGGGGGTAACAACCTCACCTAGGTGCATTTTTTGCCCAATGCAAGCTCTCGGAAAATCTTGTCCGTTAAACACAAGTCGGACGGTGGAAGAAGAACTTTGGTGGGCCACAGAAAAGCTGCTCCAAAATGGGTCCTGCCTGATGGGTTTTTCGAGCTGAACGTCGTGAACGGCGTGGATTTCGCATAAAAACACCACCGTGGGTCTCACCAAACTTCACAGTGAGCTCGCGTAAGATCTGTTTCGCGACAAATCTTGCGGACTGACCGTGTGGGCCACCACCGCAGTTCAAAAGATCAATCTGGACCGTCCATCATGAACCTATGGTCCCCCTCATCAAGGCCTAGGTGACCGAATTTTAGAAAGCAGTAAAGATCGGTTTCCGTCCGTCCAAATAGAGGACTGACAGTGCAACGAAAAGGATGGGTGGGACACACCAATTTTGGTCCAAAATTGCTCTTATTTTACTGAATTTTTAAGGGCATTCCAATGAGCGGATTGGATTTCACAGAAGATCCCGATAATGGGCCCCACTTTCAGTTCAACGCAGGTTGGATATGCAGGGAGTGCGTAAAGGTTTCGCACGTGTATACTTTGCGAAAAACAGCACCGCCCCTGGCCTTGGCAACGAACTCTAGCAGCAGAGGGGGATCTGTCGACAGAAGCCTATAAAAGGAGAGAGAGAGGGTATGGAGAAGATCATCTTGGCTTGGGGCTTGACGAGGAGCAGGGAGAGAGTAATCCTTAGTTGTTTATTTCACTGTTTATTATTATTTTTTTTCCCTTAATTTGTTTAGCCCAATCATGTCTATTTTAGGCTAAACCTCTTAGCTAGGGCTAAGAGGTGAAGCTTGTAGTGTGATGGGAGACTTTAACTTGTGCTTTTTATTTACACTGAATTGAACTTGATTTAGTTTAATTTTAAGGGAATGTTTTTTTTAGTTTTTAATGGTCTGTTGTGACTAAAATTATAATGGATCTGTGATAGCTTTGAGCATGTTCCTTTTCTTTTATGTTATGACGTCAGGAAGCCCTGTTGTTCACCATCGTCTCCTGGGCATGGTCGGATGACGGTACCCTTCCTAGCCTCTATGGCATGTTGATTGGTTGGTAATTAGTTTAATTCTGTTGTTTGCTTTGTCTCCTGGGCATGGTTTGGTGATGGAATCCATTCTAATTCATATACCTCTCATCTCTTGAAAACTATATCAACGGCAGTTCAGTTAATTTTCCTGATTTTTAATCCAAGCATAAGATCTCCCTGATCTCTATAAGTGGATCCTCTGAATCCCTAGTGTCCCTCCTCTGAATTTTCTTAAAGTTTTAGTTAATTATTTCACCAAATATCCTTCAATCCACACTTGATTTAAAATTCATCTTGTTCTAGTTCTAGTTCTGGTTACCTTCAGATTACGTACAAGTTCCAGTCTCTTGGGATTCGACCTCGGTCTTACCAAGTTTATTACTACATCATAACCCTGCACTTGGGGAGTGAACATTAACTCGTTGCGACAAATACAAACTGAAACTTTATGCGACAAACATAGTTTCATTGCAAAATGTTAGAATATTTGCAACAACATTGTAAATCATCGCAAATAGTTGACGTTTTTACGATGTTATTTTTTGCAACGACACAGAAGTCCCTGCAAATAGTTTGTTTTAGCGACGACCAGGTTATCTCGTTGCAACAAATACCTACTGAATCTTTTTACGACGAATGTAGTTTCATTGCGAAAGGGTAGAGTATTTGCAATAACATCTTAGATTATCTACATGTGTACTTTTATGAATAGTTTTCCTTCATCTGTTTATGTGCTCATCAATTAAACAGTAGAAACCAATGTATATTGCCTCATTAAGTTCTTGATCGACGATCGAACAGTGCACATTACTGATGATCGGTCGATCGACTTCCTAATCAACAAATCAGACGACACGAAGTAATGATGAACATCTAATGAACCTCCAATTAATGATTGAATGGTACAAATCGACATAAATCTTGTTATCAATTTTCCTATTGACGATAAAATGGTGCACATCGATAATCGCTTGATCGATCTCCAATCAACAATCGAACGATATATAAAAAGTGTTGTTGACCATCCGATCAACCTCCAATCCTTTATCGGATGGTGGAAATCATCGTGCATCACTTCATTAAGTCTCCAATCAACAATCGAATGTTGCACATCACCGACAATCACAAGATCAACCATGTTTGATGGATAGATGGTATGGATGGATGGATGTTTTAATGATTGATGGGATGATCAGATGTATGAACGAGATGGTCGGATGTTAGATGGATGGATAGTATGGTTGGATGGATGGATGTATGGTTGGATGTTTGGATGACTGGATATATAGATGGATGGAATGGTTGGATAGATGGATTGATGGATGTTTGGATGATTGAATGAGATGAATGGATGGACCCCACAGACTTCACTCCGTACGCTAAGTGTAGTGAGTTGCTCACTACGCAATTCGCTTCCAAGCTGCTGAGCTGTGTTGACGATTTAACGTGCACATCACAAAATTTCTCAGTGGGCTCTTATCGTACTGAGTAAACTCTGTTGGGGCCTACCGTGAATGCATGTGGTTTATCCGTGCTGTCCATTCATTTTTCCAGATCATTTTAGTGGTTGAACCCAAAACTGATGCATATCCAAAGCTCAAGTGGACTATACCACAGGAAAAAGTAGCAGTATTGATTTTCACCGCTGATAAATTTATAAGGCCCCAGTGATGTTTATTTTTCATCCAACATGTTCATAAGATAAAGATATGTGATAAATATTTATAAGAATAACTCCGGATCGGATCTCAGATCGGTCCAAATCGGATCCATTCAGTTCAGATCAGTCCGGATTAACCACGATCCGAACTCGATTCGATGAACGGTCGAATCTGACAGATCCAACTCGAATAACACCGATCTAGGCCTTCGGATCGGTTTAGATCAGGTCGAATCCGCTGGATCGAGTCGGTTTGTGCCCAGCTCTAATCAACATGTCAAATGTGTCAATGCATGTCCTACACTACATGGCATTTCTTGTTCCAATATGTCACATGTGTCATCATCCATCTTTATTAGTTCCGAATATACTACATGTGCTAATGATGCTAATGAGCATAAGTATTACATCTAACTTTAAGTGCCCAAATGTTAAATTTGTGATGCATATCTTACTCCACATGTACCACCATACAACTTCAAGCAACTTACACATAAAATGTATGTAGCAATTTGGGGGTCCTTACTCTTGCTCAGGTGGTAGACTCTCAGGAGTTTCAACTCCTGGTCAAGGGTTTGAGTACCCATAGGTGGTGAAATTCCACCAGCGTGAGTGCGTGGGGTGTGTGTGCGTGTGTAAAATAAAAAAAAAATAATAATAATAATAATAATAAAAGTATGTAGCAATTTGGCTTCATGTACCCACACATGATACTATGACATGTCTGCTATTATTCATTTCCAAGCATTCTACTTTAGATGAACAAAAAAATTTATGGCGCGCAGATACGATCACAAGATGGACATCCAAAAAAAAAAAAAACCATTCAAGATATCCGATTTCAAATGTTGTTAATTTGATGATCTGATCGACCTGATGTACATTATAAACTTATAACTATGATGGGGTGCATAAGTTGGATGGTTGGATGTTATATTCATTCCATGTGACCTGACCAGTCTTCAACTTCACTATTTTTTAAATAAAAAAATAAAGGTAAAATAAAGATTCCTCAGAAATTTCTGGTAAAAAATCTTCATTTTCGATCAGGGCTTTATTCGATTCTAGATTTTGCTTGAATAATCCAACTTAAATTAGACTAACTAAGTTATGGAGCCCAATCAATAATTAACCATGAGTAGTGTTGTTTTCTTCTTCTTTGGCTACACCTAAACTTGTACCCCAAATCTGGACGGTTTAATTTGAATTATTTTTATGGCATTACAAAGAGAATGAGATAGATCTAAATTTCAAGTGGACCCACTATAGAAAACCATGGGAGCCGTCACACCCACCATTAAAACATTCATAAGGCCCACAGTGATGAATTTTTAAGATCCATCATATTCATAAGTTAATATGGAGATAGATGAGAGGAATATAAGTCTCAGGTGGACCACACCACAGGAAAACAATATTAATAAGTTAATATAGAGATAGATGAGAGGAATATCCTAAAATTAACACAAAAAATGGATGAACGGGGTGGATTTCTCATAAACATCATAGTGGGCCCCACCTGGGTTCCCAACGCAGGAACTTCCTGCGAAACGCCTTCGCAGGAAATCCGCGTCCCCCTGGTATCCCCTAGACGCGGATTGCGTAGTACCCCGCCTGGACGGGGCAGGGCTCTATGGGGCCCACAGTCATGTAAGTGTTTTATCCATGCCGTTAATCGCATTTCTCATATCATTTTAAGGTATTAGCCAAAAAATGAGACAACTCCATGTCTTAAGTAGACCACAAAGTGGAGATTGAACGTCTACCATTATAAACTTCTTGGGGGCTGGAGAAGTTTCGGATCAAGCTGATATTTATGTTTTCACCTCATCTACGTCTACATAACCTTATGAATAGGTTGAATAGTAAAAAAAACATCACGATTGCCCTTAGAAAGGCTTCAACGGCGGGTGTCATTAACACACCAGCTTCATCTGGTGTGGTCCATTGTAGCTGTGTCCCTACCTCGTTTTTTGGTTCTTATCTTAAAATGATTTGATAAAAGTGTTTAACAGTGTGGATAAAACGCTTACATCACGATGGGCCCCACAGATCCCTGACACAATCCATGTTCACGCACTGCCAAAGAGAGAAGCTCTAACGGAAAGAGCACTAATGGTAAGGCAAGAGACTCTTCCGCTTCCCAAGTTTGAGTATACGTTATTCCTTATACTCCTTAAAATTAAAAATATCCATCAACTCTTCATCCTCCCTAAAATTAAAAATATCCATCCAACTCTCCATCCTCCTATAAGGAAGATAAGATGCTTCGAAGTGGTCAAGTTCAACTGGTGATCTCTGTACGTGTTCCTCTTCTGAGTTATATCTATATTTTGAAGCAGGTATGTTTGCAATGGACCCCACTATATGAATGATTTGGCTCTCTTTTTTTTCTTAGTTTTTTTTTTTTATATACTAGTTTCATATATATATATATATATATATGAGAAAAGGGGCCATGGATTGGGTGTGCCCCATCGTTATGTTAATGTAAAATCAACCCTAGACCATCAAGTATGTCACCTCATATTAAATCAAGGTCTTAAATTTCATCCCCATCCTTAGGTCAGGTCAACCACACGATTGGAAACATTGTACATGTAAAGGTTAACCCACTAAACTAATTCCTTTGGTGTGGCTCACATGAATCATGTATGGACCTCATTTTTGGAACCTAGGATTAGTTTTGGTGTGGCATCTAATGGATGGAATGGATTTCACAGTTTCGTCGTACTGGACCCTTTAAAAATCGAGGGTGAATGTCTCGGTGGACGTCCACTGAATCACAGGTGGCCTTGATTTTTAGGTTGTGTATCCAACATAAGATTGCACATCCAATGGTTGGAGTGGATCACACATACATATCAAGGTGAGCCCCATAAAAAATCAAGATAGTGCGTCCGCTGAAATTCTTTTTTCCAATAAAAGTACAAGTTGGAGTATCGTTTAATGTCCAGCCAACACATATCATCCAACCTTTTATGTAAATATGACATCCAACCCGTCTGATAGGCTGGTCCATCACAAGCATTAATTTTTGTAAAACACCACAACAACCATATATAAAAGCCAGTAGGCTAAACAAAATTCAGTTGATTTTAATGGTAGGAATTTCTATCTTAACTATTTACCATGGTGTAGCCCAATTGAGTGTTGAATTTACCTTATTTTTAAGCCCTTGTCCAAACATGAGGTGGCCCACATGATGGATAGGGTGGATCTACTCAACACGAATTCTTTCCTTCTAGGTCTGCGAAAGCAATTCCCCGTTACCCTTTGTAAGTTCATGCAAACTTTATACTAATATTTAGGAAGAGGAGACGTGTGAAGGGAGAGTAAATGTAAGATGGGTTGTATGTTATTTTAGGTTTGGACCATCCAACTCAAAATCAGATCCATGCATTAGATAGATTACACGTCAACATGCCAGGGGCAAAAAAGAATTTGATGATCTCATGATCAATCATGTCAAATACTTATGAAAAGTGTTGGTTACTAATAAAACAGTCCAACGATCCGGATTTAACATGCATACATACTTTCACTTGTACTTCCCTTACAAGCGTAGTTTCCTAGTTTTTGGCACATAATTTCTCTTTAATGAGTCTTAACTGATGAATGGCCTAGATCTTTAACACGTGCGCCACTTTACATAACCATGAGAGGCATTTTAAAATCCCTCAATGTATGCATATGTATTATATAAAAGAGGAATGTATATGCCTGATTTTTTGAAAGGTGGATGTTCAATTCAACTGTTTCCAGTGGTGTGGTCAATTTGAATTTAATATGCCTGATTTTTTGTGTCAATCCCTAATATATATGGGACAGTTGATTATTGAGTTAAATAATTTGATTATTGAGTTAATGCCTGCCATGTATATAATTTTTTGACAGTTGAGAATTTTAGTTGTAAAGGAAAAGAATGTTTGTCCATTGTGGACACGTGCCTCAATCTCTCACTGTCCATTCATTGGATAATGAATATCCCGTGAGAATAATTGGATTAGGAAGACTTTGTTCTCATTCACATTTGGTTAAATATATATAGAATTCCACATATGTAGGGACTAATGTATTTATTCAACTTGTGATAGAAAGACAAACATGGATAAGAGTTGGATACAAATTAGAAATAGGGCTTCGAAAGAGTATATAAAAGGAATCGAGGAGTTCATGAAGGTGGCAAGACGTCATATAGGCAGACTTAATAGCACCCGATGTCCGTGTCGCAAGTGCAGCAATTTGTACTACAAAGCTATAAACGAAGTGCATGCGCATTTATATGATAATGAGATGGATAGGACGTATACCCAGTGGTATCATCATGGTGAAACTGATGAAGCCCTAATGATTAAGGATGATAATGATGGTATGGCGGGAGATGAAAATACATGTTCTAATGCTATGCAGGATGTCATAGAAGACTTGCACACAGGAACATTTATGGATACTGTAGATGCGACAATAGGGGAAGGGGAAACAAATAAATTTACATACTTATTGAGAGATGCTGAGTGTGAACTGTATCCAGGTTGCCAGAAGTATACAAAGTTGTCATGCTTGATAAAGTTGCTACATATGAAAATAATAAATGGTTGGAGCAACAAATCATTCAACATGATGCTTGAGTTCATTAAGGATATACTTCCCGAAGGAGAAACATTACCAAAGTCCCATTATGAAGCTAAGAAGGTTTTGCGAGACCTGGGACTCGGATATGAGTCCATACATGCCTGTAAGAATGACTGTATACTTTTCTGGAAGGAGCACGAGAAGGATGATACGTGTCCAAAATGCAAAGAGTCCAAATACAAACGAGTAAATGTTAGGGGTAAGAAAATCCGGCACAAGGTCCTGCGTTACTTCCCATTAAAACCAAGGCTGCAGAGATTGTTTATAAACAGGAAGACAGCTTCTGAGATGAGGTGGCATAAAGAGAAGCACACCACGGACCCAGAGGAGAAGGTATTAAGGCATCCAGCAGATTCTGAAGCCTGGCAAGAATTTGACAAGAAGCACAGTTGGTTTGCCGACGAACCTCGAAATGTATGGCTTGGACTGGCCAGCGATGGTTTCAACCCATTTGGAAACATGAGTACCACTTATAGCATGTGGCCGGTTATACTTATTCCATATAATCTACCGCCTTGGAAGTGTATGAAAGGCCATTCTTTATGATGTCCTTGCTTATTCCCGGCCCAAAGTCTCTTGAAAATGACATTGACATGTATTTGCGCCCATTGATAAATGAGTTAAAAGATTTGTGGAAAAATGACGTAGAGACATAAGATGCGTCGAAAAAAGAAAATTTTCATTTGTATGCAACATTGTTATGGACCATTAATGACTTTCCTGCCTATGAGAACTTGTCCGGGTGAAGTACAAAAGGTAAGATGGCATGTCTGACATGTAACAAGGAAACGACTTCTTATTCATTAAAGAATGGGAGAAAGATATGTTATATGGGCCATCGTCGCTTCCTCCCTCCACAACATAGTTGGCGGAAAAGATGTAAAGATTTTGATGGTAAACGAAAAATGCGGTTGGAACCTAAGCATCTATCTGGGGATGTATATTAAATCAAATGGAGGCAATTAAAGATATAGAATTTGAAAAGAAACCGAATACTAAGAAACGTAGACTGTTCTCCTCTCAGTCATCCTCTAGTGAGCCTTCCACTGCAGGACATTCCTTTCCCAATTACGCTTGAACGAGACTCCTACCGCCCAAACTCTCTCCTCCGAGGCTTCTGTCCCTCTTTCCTCCGCCCAACAGTCACCATCAAATGTTGTAGGTAAGATTTACATATATTTTATTCCTGTGTTTATATTTAAAGATAATGTCGTGCAGATGCTTAAGTTTTCGTTGATTTTTTTTTTAATGCACTTTTAAAAGTAGATTTTTTCTATAGTTCAACGAAAACTTAAGCGTCTATAAGGCATTATCTCTTACATTTAATTAATGTTCGATTTGTATATATTAAATTGTATTATTTTCATTTTACAGATGAAACTTTCACCACATCTAGAAAAGGACGTGGCCGGTCAAGGGGACTTACTCTCGCTAAACATTTTGCGATAACAGGCGAGCGACCCTCTATCACTTTCCCACCAGGGAAGTATAAACCGATAGGGCCATGGGCAGCTATTTTCGCAACCGAGGTGGGGGTGATATGTCGACAGTGGGCACCCATTACTTGTGGGTCTTGGCAGTCCGTGCCTGATATTGACAAGACAGTCATACGCAGTCGAATATTGATAAATGAATACTAAGTTCATTTTATTTTATTTTTTCTTTTAAATAATTATGTTATTAAATTTATTTACAATTTATTAATTCATGTAATATATTATTTATTAGGATAAATTTGACAATGACATGGAACTTAGTAATGTTAAAAAGGGGGTCAACATGTATTTGGGCAACTGGTTCAGGCAATATAAGAGCCGGTGCCATTCCTACTATAAAAAAAAGGGGGTCGTGAAGGGACACAACAACACCCTTATGATGGCATCTCCCTCGAAGATTGGGATAAAATTTGCAGTATTTTCGAGTCTGATGCATTCTTAGTGAAATCTAAATGTCATTAATGTTTAGTTTTCAATAACTTTGTTATAAGTATTGTAATAACTTGTTTGTACTTTTAATGCAGAAAAAGAGTAAAACAAACACAGAGAATCGCTCCAAGCTTATGGTGAATCACACGGCTGGTTCGAAGCCGTTTGTCCGACTTCGTAATGAGATGGTATAGTTTACTTTATTTATCTTACACGTATTAATTTAATTTATTTATCACATTACTTATTAACATTGAAAATATGATATTTCTTGTTTAAATGGAATAGTGTGACCAGGAGACCCAGCAAGAGTCTGATCTCATTACTTTTTATAAGAACACACACATTAAGAAGATGACAGGAACTTGGGTGACTTCGCGTTGTGGGGAGCTATATGTGAGAATCATTTAAACTTATTTTAAAGTTGTTTTATTACATATTCATTTCATACTAATAATGTTTTATTAAAACTACAGAACGAAATGCTACAAATCCATACTAAATCTCAGTCGGAGGACAGTACACCATTGACAGTAGACGAAGCATGTTTTAGGGCCCTTGGTTCTAGATCTGACTACATCCGTGGTCTTGGGCATGGGGAGGTGTCTGTATCGACCCATCGTATCCATCTTGATTTGGATAAGGCTACGAGGAGGGCCGAGCAGGCAGAGGCAACATCGGCTGAGCTGCGAGAAATGATAAATGATATGAAGACACGACAGACTCAATTAGAGGAAATGTTGCACACCCTCATGTTACAGCAGCCCCAATCACATCCTCAGTGGTAAGTTGAATGTCATATTTAAATTATGCAAGTAGTATAAAATAGTCACTAATAATATTTTATTTTAATAATTTTACAAATTTTTCTGAAGATTGGTGTTATCTTCCCAGGCCGCACCACATTATCGATGACGCACATTTCTTTTTTTTATTATTTATTTTTATTGGACAATTTGGATATGTGTACTTTTTTTTATGTTCTGGATAATTATAAATTTAATTATTTTGTTTGATCTCATTACTTTTTATATTTCAATTGATGATGATGAATATTGATTAATACAGGTTATTTTGTTTGATTAAGTTGGTTCAAATATTAAAAAAATGATGTCATTTTGTGATATGTAATGGTGACATGTTAGCCCATCGCTAATATTTTGTGACAAGTTGTTAGGTCGTAGCAAATAATTAAATCATTAGCGACGACTTGTTGCTTTTGTCACTAAATAGAATTCGTCACTAAAACGTCTTTATTTGCAACGACTTTATATGTAATGGCGACGTGTAAAGTCTTTGTAAATAAGCTTTATTTAGCGACGCTGTATTAAGTCGTCGCAAATAATTATTATTTGCAACAACATTGGCGACCAGCAACACTCGCCGCAAAAAACTTTTTGTGACAAATTTGGATTTATTAACGATGACGAGAACTCGTCGCAACATATCTTTATTTGCGACAAGTCTCATATTTAGCAACATTTTACGATATGCAATAGCGACTTGTCAACTCATCGCTAATTAACTATATTCACGATGAGTTATTAGGTCGTTACAAATAGTTGAGTTATTGGCGACGAGTTGCCGTTTTCGTCGTTAAATACAATTAGCAACGCTGTATCTGCATCAAATGTGACGATGAGCACAGTCGTCACTAAACGTTTTTAGCGACGACGAGGACTCGTCGCAACACGTCTTTATTCGCGACGAGTCTCATATTTAGCTACGTTTTACGATATACAATGGCAACATGTCCACTCGTCGCTAATTAACTATATTTTGCGATAAGTTATTAGGTCGTCGCAAATAGTTGAGTTATTGGCGACGAGTTGCCGTTTTCGTCGCTAAATAGAATTAGTAACGCCGTATCTGCATCAAACGTGGCAACGAGCACAGTCATTAAAAGTTTTTAGCAACGACGAGGACTTGTCGCAACATGTTTTTATTCGCAACGAGTCTCATATTTAGCGACGTTTTACGATATGCAATGACAACGTGTCAACTCGTCACTAATTACATATATTTTGCGACAAGTTATTAGGTCGTCGCAAATAGTTGAGTTATTGGTGACGAGTTGTTATTTTCGTCGCTAAATAGAATTAGTGACGGCGTATCTGCATCAAACATGGCGACGAGCACGGTTGTCGCTAAAAGTTTTTAGCGACGAGTTTGGAGTTTTTAGCGACGAGTTGACTTGTCGTAAAAAGACTGAATTGTTATAGTGTTATCATGCTTCAATGATCATCCTACCGTTCAATTTTTAGACTACACATGTAAGCCATAGAAAATTTGCTTCTCACCTTCATTAAAATTTAACTGTTGATAACCTTGGTAACAATCATCTATTCAGCGTAAATAGCTATGTAGGCCCTTATAGCATAGTATTCACAGTATAGAGATGATTCCATTCATTACATGCTCAGCATGTGGAACTAATTATTGGGCAGCAGTGATGAAATTTGAATGTAGGATGAACATTGGATGGTAAGCATGCGGGTTGATATGGACTTGACACATTGATCATAGCGGCCACAATGAATCTCCAACGTTCCAATGTATAGGATTATTTCAAAATAAGAAAATTAGGAATAAAAAAACTATCTCAAGGTAGGTTTTCTTTATATATAAGAAAGAAGGAGAGAAAGGAACTTCCAACCTTTTCAAAAAGGAAAACTTACTTTTGCCCAGATTGGGGAAAATGTACTTAACATTTCTAGCACCTCCTCATAATCTCAGCGATCCAGTCAATTCAAACATACGGTACCATTACATGCATTCGGATCCAATTCCTAGTGATCACCTAACTGTTTCCTTCAGTGGGGCCCACCTAAATCATGGACAACTTAATTTTTTGGCCCAAGCATAACATGGGATGACAGATGTAATGATACGAGTGGACTTCACTTATACTGTAATGTGGGCCCATGAAAAATCAAGGGTGGGCATTCCCTAGACTCTAATCTTAAGAGTGCACATAGCTCTCCACTGCCACCCACCGTGATGTGTGTCGACCATTAACACCATGCATTTGATGGGTCCCCTTTAAATTATGACTATATATAGATATATATATATATATATATATATATATATATATATATATATATATATATATATATATATATATATATATATATATATATATATATATATATACTGTTAGCTTGTTAGTACAACCACTGTCAGTTCACACTTCACTGTTAGCCACCCCTGTAGGGAATGATGCCAAGACCTCAAGACCTCAGTGTTGAAACGAGGTATCTTTGGGGGGGGAGTGTGCGTGTATAAATGTATAAATGTGTGTGTATAAATGTACCGTAAAGTCAACCTCATTGGGGGGGGGAGTGTGCGTGTATAAATGTACCGTAAAGTCGACCTCATGGGAAGCTTCCCATGTCGTTGAGCTATATGGGCCCCACTATGATATTTCATGGACATCCATTCCATTAACAAGATGCACCCTCCCAAGCAATAGGCTTAAAAATCAGATTATATCCATGACTTAAGTGGGCTATAAAAACAGACGCCTGTGAATCTATGACTTAAGTGGGCTATAACGACATACGCCCGTTGAGACTGGATGCATGCGAAACTTTTCTTATTGTATATAGGGCTCAATGAGATGTAATCTAGACATCCATCCCATTCATTGTATATATCTCACTTGGATGAGTGATCACACCAAATGTTAGGCCATTCAAAAACTCAAGCAAGCCCCACCAAGTGTTCTTAGGGCCTGTTTGGCCGACGGATTAAGAGGGATTAGGAGGGATGGGATGGTAACATCCCGGGATATGCCAAACGAGCCAAACAGACCCGATGAACTTGTCCCAAGATATAGCAAACCCATGGATCTTAAACTAATCCACCGACATCACCATCATTATCTTAAAACTGATTCCATCCCTCCTAATCCCGTTCGATCGTGCCTGGGGCGTGTTTGGTTGGACGGATTGGAAGATAAAATCTTAGGATATGTCGGGCATGCCAAACAGACCCAGTGAACTTGTCACAGGATATAGCAATCCCATGGATCTTAAACCAATCCACTGGCACCACCATCATTACCTTAAAATCCATCCCATCCCTCCTAATCCCATGGGATTTGCCCGGCCAAACAGGCCCTAAAATCCATCCCATCCGTCCTAATGCCATGGGATCTGTCTGGCCAAACAGGCCCGTCAGGCAGATCCCATGGTATTAGGAGGGATGGGATCAATTTTAAGGTAATGATGGTGGTGTCAGTGGATTGTCTTAAGATCCATGGGATTGCTTATATCCCGGGGCTAGTTCACCGGATCTGTTTGGCACACCCTGCATATCCCAGAATTTTACCTTCCAATCCATCCAACCAAGGGATACGATCAATTTTAAGGTAATGATGGTGATATCAGTGGATTGTCTTAAGATCCATGGGATTGCTCATATCCCATGACAAGTTCACCGGATCTGTTTGGCTCGTCATACATATCCCAGGATATTGCCATCCCATCCCTCCTAATACCATGGGATCTGCCAGCCAAACAGGCCCTAAATGTTTTAGGCATGATTTCTCGGGGCGTCGGAAAATGTGGCCCACCTGAGTTCCAGATGCTACTGTTTTTAGCCTCATCACATCACTTGAAGGATACCTACCAAATACACGGCATGATGTACATCACACATCATGGCTGAGCTGACAGATCTAGACCTCATGGGAAGACTCCCATCCATCTAATCAAGTCTTTGAGGAAGCCTGAGCAGGCAGGAGGCGGTCCCCTACCTAATAAATTTCACCCAATAATTATAGCAAGTGGCCCACACCAAACATATACAATAAAGGAACATAAATAAAGACAATCCATCATGTGGACTAACCCTGAAAACCGTGACTATAACCATAGAAAATCAAGAACTTGCCTGACTTGGTTAGGTTAATGGGGAGCATGCCTGCTCCTTCTGTGAGGTAAACAGGCATATGATCCACCCCACTCATCAGCTACAACACCTCTGTTTGTCCTCGATCTTTAATGTGGCTGATTCAACACTCAGGGGGGCCGATTCATAGGGAATTATACCTAAAACCTCTAAATTCACGTGTTATGGCCCACCTGCGTTTTGGAAGAGAGTGAATTATAATTGGATGAAAGATAGACACCACGGAGGGCTCTATACAACTTATGTGGACGTTCCATACTAAGTGTTTCCTATTGTGTGGCTTACTTGAAATTTTGATTGTCATGATTTTTTGCTTTTATGGTGAATGAGAGGCAATGTACCTGATGAACGGGTTAGATCTCATGATAGTTGCATCCACTCGGTGGTAGCTACGCTCCCATGTACCTACGCAAGTTTTTTTTTTTTTTTTTTTAATGTTCAACTGTCCAAATCAACTGGTTCAGACAGCAGCTATCACTGTTCATGCTAATGATTTGGACGGTCCGGATTGAAGAATATCCAGTCCATATACTGTGGGTTTTGAGATGCTAACTTGGGGCGAGGGTGATGGGACGAGCCACGTGATCGACGGATCACGACAGTTTTAGTCATCAAAGACAGACTGCCGAGTCAGTAACTAACAACGAATTATACCACGGCCATCACCCACCCACGTGAAGAGCAGAAGTAGCTGCGCACATGGCAGCCAGGACTGAAATCCTCTACCCCACCTGTTTTGGTCACTGCATAAAACGCCCAACTCTGTAGGGCCCACCATATAGTATACCTAAAATCCACTCTATCTAGAAATTTCTATCCTCTATTTTAGTCCTTAAAAAAAGAAAATCAGCCAGATCAACTTTTTAAATGGACCACACCACATGGAATTATGGGGATGGGATGCCAACCATAGGTTTGTGTGTGGGGCTATAATTATATTTATGTTTAATCCAGCCCGTTAAACAGCTGTGAATAACTATTATTAAGTAAACAAATAAAATTCAGTTTCATAGAAAACTCATACAAGCCGCACATTTTACATTATTTCCATTGGTGTAGATCATAAAATTCTTAGTCAGAAAACTATTTTTATGTACGGTAAAAATATATTTTCTCATCCGATGAACGGAGTGGATTTTGCACGGAAAATATGTTGGACACCCACAATGCTTGGTTGTTTTACCAGCAGCATAAAATATGTGTTATAAACGATTCCTGTCTTGGCAGCCTTACTCTGACGCATTCACTAATGTAACCCGTTCACGTGTCTAATTGTCGGCTACCATTAGTAAAATTCTAGTGCATGTTAGATCATAGTCATGAGCATATATCCCATCCATGTGCAACATATATGACAAATCCAGACCGTCCAAACTCTGAGAATTATTGCGGACACAAGGTGGACCGTCCAAACTCTGAGAATTATTGCGGACACAAGGTGGACCGATATATAGATTGAAAGATTCAAGTATATAATAGACGGTCCATCAGATGAACATCTGGAAAGAAAATAGCCAATCGTTAACATCCAAATAGCAAATGTCCAGTAAAAGATAGTCAATCATCCCCGTACATAATGAATCTGGCAGTTGGGATGGTCTGGATTTAAAACACATGTGACAGTTTCGTTACGATGAGTGCGGACTAGATCTGCCTATGGTCGGTTAGTCTGTAAAAGGACAGTAGCCGTCGGGGCTGAGGACGGTTTTGGTCCGGATGATCCCGTAATGTGACGTGGTCATGGCGAGTCCGGACCTCTGATTTTATGCCGGAGTCTGAGGATGTAAATGCCCGTATGCCACGATTGCATCTGGTAGGTTTCTTGAAAATAAAATGAAACTTTCAGGGCGTGTTTGGACGGGCCAATCCCATGGGATTAGATTGTATTAGGGTGGATGGCAAGTAATGATGGCTCTGTCAGTGGATTGGTGCCAATCCAATGGGATCCTTATATCCAGGGAACTCACCACCGAGTATGTTTGGCTCGCCTGGCCAATCCCGGGATTACACCGGCCAATCCTAGGATTGTCTAACCAAACTTGTCCCAGGCAAAATAGATGGGATTAGGAGGGATTGGGTGGATTTCAAGGTAATCATGGTGATGTCAGTGGATTACGGGCAATCTCATGGGATTGCTATATCCAACTTCCCTGTTAGGCATGCCGGCCAAATCCCGGGATTGCTCCTTCCAATCCACTCTAATACAACCTAATACAATCCACCTTGCCTGGCCAAACAGGCCCTTAAGAAATACGTGAGTTTCATTTAAAATTGAAAGTGGGCTCATCCCTTCTAATTTGTTTATTTTAACTCGACAACCGTGTCAAAAGGGTCTTTTCAGTTTTATGTTTGAAACTATATATGGGCCATAATTATACAAACATCATATATTAATTATAATTTTTTTTTATATGATTTATTTGTAATGATCAGTTTTGCCCTCAAATTTAAACAGAAAATGTGAAATTAAAGCCTTCTACGTGTCGATCGGATGAATTTTCTTAAAGACAACCCAATAAGCTTTACACAAGATGTGGATATGCTCAAAACATAAGATCTTTCTATGCGAGAGCTGTTTTTGTTGTTTCCTTGCTCCATTCCTTCTACTTTAGTTTTCTTTATATTTTTTTTTAGTTTTTTTGGTATGAATGATGGAAGTTTGTGAAAATGAATAAAATATGGAAGAATACTATAATGAATGAATTTTATAATAGGAACAATGTTGTAATTGATGAATTTTGTTATATAAGAATATTGTAATGGATGAATTTTGTAATAGAAGAATATTTTAATGGATGAATGTGATGAATGTTGAAATGAATTATTATTGTAATAGATGACTATTGTTGTATCATATTCTTGATTGTTCTTAGGAAACACAATTGAAAATGACACACGTTGTAGCAAAGATAAGATATTGCAAGTTAAAGATCTTCAATGATGATTGAAGTATTTTTTACAGAATCACGGTTAACGGGATGATAAGACAAATAGCGGTTGAGAGGAATTTAAAAGCAAACCAAGCGATCGATAGTAATCCAAAAGGTGGACCAAGCGGCCGATAATCATTCAAGAGCTCGACCGAGTGGCCGAGTGGAATACAATTGAGTCAGTAAGGAGGCCCAAAGCATTTATTAGGACAGATAGCAAGGAAGTTTCCAAAAAGTCGTGTAGTATTAAAATAGTTATAAGAACTGTTAGAACGTGAGAAACATCAAGAAGATTAGCAGTGTTAAAACGGTTATAGCAACCGTCAGAACGTGGGAAGCATCCAGATGGTTGAGTTAAGCCTATAAATAACAATCGAATTCAGTAAAGCAAATGATCTCATACCAACCCAATCAAACCAAATCTATCTTTCAATTATCTTTCCAACTATTCGTTATTTACATTTCTTAGTGTTAATCCCTTTACTTTTCTGCAAGCCAATTGGATTTCGTAGTGTTTTCTTTTACTTTTGTTTGCTATTTACATTCCCTAGTATAATTTGTAGCGTTAATCAAGCAACTGTTAACTTTAATTATAGTTTGGATCTACGCTCTCAGTTCAAGCATCAATCAAAATTCTCCACTCAGGAAGGTGTTTTACAGTTGTTCTTTATGACCAATTATAAGAATTTCTTTTTTATTCTTTTATCTGTATTAAAAAGTCTTTTCATATGAAAGGTAAATGTGTAATCCATCATCAAAGGACGAACCCCATCCTCTGAATATCGCTCGATCCTTTTAATATATTGTGCGAGTGGTTGAATAGGTAACCGATCTTATTTAATCTCGGTCACATACTATGTATTTGCTTATCTTGGCGCTTTGAGGTCATAGTTGTTCAATTTGAATTGAGCCGTATATTCAATTCAGGCACGCTCGCACTTATCACGTGACAAAAACTATAGATTGAACTGCAACCACTGTTATAATAGATAGATTTTTATAATGGAATGATGCTGAGATGGAAGTATGTTGTATGGTAAATGATCGATATTTATTGCGGATCGCCCATATTCACTGTAGATCACCGATATTTTCATTGTAAATCGCTAATATTCAGTATAGATTGTCAATATTCACTACGGACCGTTGATATTAAGAGTGTATAGTTGATATTCATTGTGGACCATTGATATTAAGATTGAACTACTAATATTCATTGTGAACTAATGATATTAAGAGTGGATTGCTGATATTTTCACTATGGATTGCAGATATTCACTATGGGCCATCGATCTAATAGAAACGACCATAACTTCCTTGTTATATGTTAGATTTGGGTGATCTTATACTTGTCGAAAATGTAATCTGATGAAATTTCAAATGAACTTGGAATCATTTTATTTGGACACAATTTGATTGCTCAAAAGTGAGACAAAAGTTCATCAAGATCATTGTGGATATTTGATATTCACTATGAGCCATCAATCTGACAAAAATAGTCATAAATTTTTCGTTATATGTTTGATTTAGGTGAAGTTATACTCGTTGCAAATGTAATTTGATTAACTTTCAAATGTCTTTAGAATCATATTATTTGTATACCATTTGACTGCCTATAAGTAGGCCTCGTTAAATATCAACGATTTATAGTGAATGATAAAATTTTAACCCACTTTTGGGTAATCAAATAGTGTCAAAATGACATTATTCTAAATCCATTTCAAATTTCATCAAATTACATTTCCAACGAGTATAAGATCACCCAAATCAAATATGTAAAGAGGGAGTTATGGATGTTTTCGTTAAATCGATGGCCCATGGTGAATATCAACGATTCACGGTGATTGCGATGAATTTTATGCCTACTTTTGGGCAATCAAATGATATCTAAAGAGATTATTCCAAGTTCATTTGAAATTTCATCAAATTATGTTTACAATGAGTACATGATTACCCAAATCGGATATGTAACAAGGGAGTTATGGCCATTTTCGTCAGATTGATGGCCCATAATAAATATCAGCGATACACAATGATCTTAATAAACTTTGGGTCCACTTTTGGGCAATCAAATGGTGTTCAAATAGGATAATTCCAAAGCCATTTGAATCGGACATATAACGAATAAGTTATGACCGTTTTCGTCAAATTGATGGCCCATAGTGAATATCTACGATCCACAGTGAAAATATCAACAGTTCACTGTGAATATCAGTGGTCCACTATTAATATTAACTGTCCACAATGAATATCGACGATCTACACTGAATATCGATGATCAATTATTCAAATTCATTCATTACAACATACTTCTATTTCAGTATTCCTGCGTTACAAAAATTCATCAATTACTAAATTCATTGATTACAACATTCTTTCATTATAAAAATTCATCAATTACATTATTCTTCCATGCCCTATTTCCTTTCACAAATTCTTACCATTCATTAAAAAAAAAAAAAAAAAAAAAAAAAAAAAAAAAAAAAAAAAAAAAACTATAACGAAAATAAAAAAGGAAGAATGGAGGGAACTAAAAAATATTTTCTCCTTTTGTGAAAAAAAAAAATTAAGGAAGAAAAAAACGTCCAAATGGCCCTCGTGGGAAAGGGCTCATGTTTTAAACCCATACACATCCTATATGGGGCCCATAGGGTTATCGTAAAGTGAATACAACCCGTACACATATAAGTTATTTTAATTTCATATCATCAGTTCAAGTTTGAAGATCATCATAAATGGACTACGCAGGAGAAACCAGTTTAGAATTAATGCACAATATTAATGTATTAATGCATCACAAAAAACTTTAAACATAAGGTAGAAAAAATTCTATTATAATTTTATAGTTATCTGATTAAAATGAATGGATCAAATTAGTCACGGGGTGGATCAAATTTCAATTTTAAGTAGGCCTGCGTAGTTTTCGAAAGGACATTTCTCTTTACAAGAAGATAGCCTATCAAGGAATTTTTTAATCCTCAGAAGGATGAAAATCCGGATTTAGTGCTAAAAATCGTGATTTTTGGTCCTTATAAACTCCAGCCACCACGACTTCACAATACAGGGCTATCTGAACAAAAAACCTGGCTTATGATGGAAACACCCGTTGGGAGTTCATACCATACGTGCTGTACCATGGTATATCATACACATGCATACTCTCAGTCTACCCAAGTATGCATGCAACTCCACGAGCACGGTCCAAATCTTGGGCCCACTGAGGTTGGGCCAAAAAATAAAGATCGCATTCGTTTTACGATACTAACCAAGCTTTATTGAATTCCAACGGTTATTAATTTCTCATCTCCATCATCTGCTCTCCAGCCACGTAAATTATGGTTAGGATCGTCAACAATCCCAATCCACAACTACATACACAGTATGGACGAAGCAGATGAATAAACGGCTGACACATGTAAAGTTGATGCGTGCATGAGTATGATATTCCATGCTCCGGCAGAAGATGTTACACAACCTCTTCATCACCCCCTCTCTGAACCTTGGTGCCAGCGCCAGAGTACAGACTACTATATTTTTTTGGATCCATGGCTTACACCCACCTGATTTATTGATACTCCCACTCTTTCTACTTTTGGTAGTAAAATAGTACAAAGTTGTACTTACCAAAAGTAGATAGAAAGGGGTGTGTTTATCATAAAGGTGGGTGTAGGTATCATCCTCTCTCTACAGTGTGTTTGGAGATGCAACCATCTGCATTCATTTTCATGAGAGAGCTCCAATTCCCAAGACAGAATATTTTTTCCCTTACCATTGAAGCTTTTTGTTTATTTCTTTCCATATGATGCAATGCACCCAACACTCATTGATTTGTGTGGTTTGAAGTAGTACAAACGGGTGCTATAGCAATTCCTACAATCGAAATGTGGGGGTGTGCAAATCAATCAGGTGGGTGTAGAAATCAATGCCCTTCATTTCACCTTCTTCTTATATTGACATTGTAGTTTTTTTTTTTTTTGTTAAACTCCCATAGATATGTTTTCCTTCTTCTTCATATCTGAAAATCTCAAACATTCATGATTTTATTCTCTGTATTTAAGCTTTTTCCTGCAAAACCCATCACTGTTTTCTATGGAAGTTAGCTTCAGATCCATGGTTTAGTGGTTTTATTCTCTGTAGATTAACATTTCCTGCAAAACCCATCTGGGATTAGTGTTTTTGTAAGCAATGAACTGAGTAATCTTTTCTTCTTCTTCTTCTTCTTTTTTGGGTATTAATATTTATGGGTTTTTCTTACTTTTTGTATTGAGTCAGGTAGTACAGATGTGGGTTTTGTAATTCAATGAATTTGTGATTTTTGGCTTCTCTAGGCAGGAATTTTTAATCCTTTTGGGAGATTATAGGTCTAAGGTCCAGAGATTTTGGCACTTTTCTGGGTTTGTGATTTAAGGTTTTTGCTTTTTCCGCAAATCTGAAGAATTTGGAAAATTTTCAATCTTTTTCGTTAGCAATTGTCATATCTTCTGAGAACTATCTCATCAGAGATTGTTATTACACTGAAGGATTCATGTGTGTTTGTTAGCTATAAGCTGAGAATACTTCTTTTGGATCCTTTTTTGTTATTAATTGGATCAAACTTTGTCAATACCAATCAATGTAGAGAAATGTTATCTGGGCGGTCCTTCACTTTCTTTGGATCTGATCTATAAATGCATTTATCATATGTTACCTGTTTGATAGAATAATACCACTAGATGGTTTGTTAGAACATTGTGACTTTCTTTTCTTATTTATTTATTTATTTATTTTTAATTGGATTTTGGATTGGAGTTTCCGACAATCCCAGTTCAGTTGATTTTAAGGCTGTTTATCATATCAGATGATGGATAGAGAGGTGTGATTATCCTACAGTGAAATCGGTTTGAGGACTGTTTAACAGGTCGGGCGAGTGAGATGATGAGGCCTGTGGAAGATAAGGGATGCTACAACTATGGATCAGCGCAGGACAATTCCAGCTCTGGCTCTTGTAATTTTGAATTTCACAAAGGAAATGGTCCGATCAAGGGACCTTCTCATCATCGGATGGTCCTGAGTTCACTTAGCAAACCAACTCCATCAAAATGGGATGATGCCCAAAAATGGCTGGCTGGCTCAAGCCACACGAAGACCAAACCTCGGAATTCAAATGCAGAAGATCGGAGATTAATCATTCCAACCCCACAAAATGGGAAGGACTCATCTAGCAGTGATGATGAAAGGGTTGAAGATAGAGGACTAGACATTAGCAATCAAGATGAAGGGGTGACAAAGAACATCGACTGTAACGAGTCATTTTGGCGAGTCAATACCCCATTGGAGGATTCGATATTGGCCATGAGATCGGTTTGTTTGAGAGATATGGGTACGGAGATGACCCCCATTGCTAGTCAAGAGCCGTCAAGAACAGGCACTCCACTAAGAGCCACAACACCGGCAATAAGAAGTCCTATTTCTTCTAGATCGTCAACTCCCGGAAGGGGCCGTCAAGGAGCTCAGGCCCATGAAAACTACCAAATGGGTCTCAATTCTTTGGAGAACAGAAGTGGAGCAATGCATTTCAGTGGAGTGAGTCTGACAGGGCAATCAAACAAAGAGGATCCAGAAACAGGCACTTGCAAAGTACGTGAGAACAACAATTTGGAGAATGCTAGAAAACCCAGTTCTCTAGAGACCCGAGCAATGGCTTGGGATGAAGCGGAACGTGCGAAGTACATGGCAAGGTGGTTTACTAGTACTGTGCCCTTTCAATCTTTTTTCTCTTTCTATTGGCTTTGTTCCTCGAATTGGCTTTCTGCATCTCTACGAATGTGTTTGGGAGCTCAATTGAAATGGGTTGAAATGACCCCATTCAATTGAAAAATTAAATGATCAGGACCGTCGAACATCCACCAAATAAATAGGGGAATGTTGTGAGACTGCTGATCACAATGGGAGAGTGCTCTTCCTAACCAAAGTTGGATTTTGTTGTGTTTTCTCTTGTACACTTGCAATAGGGTTGGTAATCCTAAATACTCCAATAGACCAATGTAACAGTCGGATCATCAACTCTCCCAAGGTGAAACGGCCCTCTCATTTGGGAAATGTTAATCCTCTTCTTAATCACAATTTAAACGGTTCGAAAATGGATTTGAAAAATAAGCGTTAATAATAATCTTAATATAAAATCAAACTCATTAGAAGCTTGTTTAACAAGCCAATGTGCACCATGAACAGCTATGATCAAATGGCCTCATGGCCTAAATTTTTTTTTTTAATCTAACATCAATAAAGAGGAATCACCAATTTGGGGATAGCCCACTAAATGACCTTATTCAATAAAGAGGAATTTTCAATGTGGGGAGTGCCCACTCCAATGAGAATGAGGGGCTACCCCAAATTACCATTGCAATCGTTCCAAGTCCAGCCCGAAATTCAAGGAATTGCAATTAGGACTTTGGTCACCACTGCAAATTCAAATAGTGCCACCCGCACACTCATGATTTCCCTTTGTTGAATTGATTTATTGCATCCATTTCATCAAAGCATCCAAATGGACCCTTAAGCATGTCAACAAACGCATATGACACGGGAATTCTGTCTATTAACTCATGTACATGATAACAAGATTTGAATTCTGACCTTTTAGTATCAATCTATTATTATTTGTTAATGCCTTTTCATTGTGGATCGAGTTTGGTAATCAGAACATAAATCTCTTCATGCTACCTCCAATTGTGACTAAAAGGCAACCTATTGCATTTCACTTGGTTTTGTGTGTTTTGTTTCCCTCGATGATAACCCACAAAATAAATGTGTGACTCAACAGTAAATATCGTCACCATCTACAGCTTATCCCAAGTAATTGGGTTTGGCTACATCTGTCCTGCCACATGCCTTATCCCAATTAATTGGGGAAGGCTACATGAATCCTGTTCCTCATGGTGACCCCAATTAATTGGTATATGGCTTAAATGATGGTGATGATGATGATATTTTTCTGTTAAAATCTGGACTTAATATATAATCACTATGTTTAACAACATTTATTTGTGGCTTATCAATTAAATGCTCCAAATTTACTAATCCATCCGGTCATGAATCTCCAACAGTTCAAATTTCATGAAAATGGAGACGGCCATATTGTGATTTAATATTCTTGGCTGAAGTAGCATATTTAAAAAGGGACTTGTTTGAGCCCATCCAACTGTAGAGATTACAGCTATTTGTCCTCATAACAGCCTTTACAAAATTAGGCTTCTCTCATTGGCTCAAAGTGTAAGGTCTTTTTCTTGTTTCCTGTAATCTCTGGAATATCTTCTTCCCAAAAAACTGGTGATGAAATTTTCAAGGAATTTAGTGGCTTCATAACTCAGCCGATAATCTCTCAAAGAGAAATGCTACTATGACTTACACTTTATACATGTTCTATGAAGCGAATACCCCAACTGTAGATATGACAAACATGTATGGTGATTAGGACTGTCAATCTGGTGGGCCTCCACATGAATGGACTATAGGTAAAAAAATTTAGTGATCAGACAACTCTGGCCATACAATTGTTTCGTGTTTGTACCCTTGATCATTTTCTAGGTTTACTCCATTTTCAGGCTACTGATGGGATGGCTACCAGTCTATTCATCTTACTTTCTAGGATATGGAAATCCATGTAGTGGTCTACCAAATCAATGGTCCTGATCACCCTAGACAATTTCTCATGTACAACAGGGATGTTATGGTGCGTGCCTAATGGAACTCCTGACGAAGCATGGCCTCATAGCAGGGTATTACAATCCTGATGTAACATGTCAGGGTATTACAATCCTGATCCTCTTGAATTGTAACATGTCAGGGTATTACAATCCTGATCCTCTTGAATTGTACACAAGATCTTCAGAAACACGCTTGTTTTGGATTTCAAGGCGTGCCCTTAGCCAAATGTAGCATATTTTTTCTACTATTCTTTTGTCTTTACTGATCAGAAGTGAAATAGTTTTCGCAATTATGTAGAGTAGCCATGATAGGGCATGTTCCACCATAGTACTCTTTCTCCTAAAACCTTTCAGTAATAAGTGTATTTACACAGGTATAAGCGCGAAGAAGTGAAGATAGAAGCCTGGGAAAATCGTGAGAAAAGAAAAGCCGAAATGGAAATGAGAAGAATGGAGGTACTTATAAAACATATTTGTTCTTCTCCTTTTCCCTCTTAAAGTGCCATAATTTCTTTCTATTGCCACTTGTTATAGTATAGATTCATCGGAGTACTAGATCTCTCCTACACAAGTCATCTTGGACATTATGGGATAGTTTTGTTGACCTATCCATGTGGTTTCTTAGTTCCAGTAATTGTATGTTGTCCAACTATGTGAATTTTGTGGATTTATCCATCCCTTGTCAGTCTTCCCAAAACTTCCCTCAAATGATTGACATTGATGCCATGATTATATTGGCCACAACTTCACATAGATGGAGAAGTTGTGGCCAAAAGGTACAGGCCTGGAGGCCTATGCCCCTAGTTCTATATTCATGCACCAGTGCAAGCAGGTGTCTATTGTTGCTAGGGACGTTACATGCATCTTTGGGTTTGTAAAAATGAGAAATTCTAGGACAACTCGCAGGTGGAAAGGTTGAAAAGTCAAAAATTTGCATCACATGTCCCACTGTGGCAGACATTTCAAGATCTGAGCAACTCTCAGGTGGGTCCCATCTTGCATATGACATGGCTCTAGACATGAGTGGCCCCCTCATCAGGTGGTTAATGTGTGTAGGAGAAAATTTTGTGGTTAGATAAGTATGACCAATGGTCTATATTAGACATACCTGTGCATCTCAACTGTTAAGTGGACCTTATTGATTTATATGCTAGGGGATTCTTCATGGTGAGACCCACCGTGTCCCGAAAATTGCCTGTTCACTTCTCTTAGTAGCCACTATGAAAAGAGGAATGCGTGATGGACAATGTTTTAAGTAGTGTGCAGTATAGCATAGTATTCACCCATCCATAGCGTGTAGCATGTGCTACATTGCGCTTAGCGTAAGCTACACTCTACTCCTATTTTTTAATTAAAATAATAGGAAAGTTACGGTAAATAGTAAAACTAAATATAAAATAACAAAGAATTGAAAATAAAATTAAAAAGAGGCCTAGAAAAAATATGCTTCATTTTTCAAGTAAAAGCATGTTCAAAATAAGTATCTGTGAACGCTGGGAGATCGGCGCCCATGCTTTAGACAATATGATTTTTGTTGTCTTTTGTGTGGGGGTGTGATCTTGATTGTAAGTTTGAAGTCGCCACTAGCCACTTAATCTCAAAATCCTGCAGCCAGCTAGCACCTGCAGAATATGTAAAGGTTTAGAGAAATCCGAAGATTCCCTTGCCTTAAATTGACTCCTAGTCTGCGATCCAAGATTCCGGGTAAGGGACCTCGGTTACAAAGAGGGAAGGTGTTAGGCACCCTTTCTGCCCGTACGAATGTACGGTCTCTATTTGGTGTGGTAAGGAAATCTCAAGGGATGAATGATGTGGGCGGAGTAGGACTAGGCACATGTGGATTTCTGATGCGGTAGGATCCGAGATTTCGGCAAGCCACAGAGCATACGTCCAGGGATGTGTCTAGAAGGCGGATGTGATGATGCTATGCAAAAGTAAAGAAAAGTGGACTAGATTGCTAGGAATTTCTGATGTGATAGGATCCGATGTACGACAAGTCACAGAGCATACGTTCACATGCGATCTAGAGAAGCAAGGGGTTGAGAAGTGAAGAGATGTTATGATGAATGCTTGTATGTAAACAAAATGAAAAGATCTTTGGCTTAATCTTGAGTTGGCTAGAACATAGACTATACCATGATCAATTCGGGCTAGACTATGGGGTTGAGATGGTCGGGAGGAGGCTAAGGGGTAGCTGAAAAATCTGATCTTGGAGACTTGGAGCTTCCTTCTGACCCTCACTCCCCCCCCCCCCCCCCCCCCCCCCCCCCCTCGCTCTCTCTCTCTCTCTCTCTCTCTCTCTCGGATTGTTGTTATTGTTGTCAATTGTTGTGTGAAATGCGAAGAAGAGAGGGTTATTTATAGCCTTTTGGGATGACGTTGTGGTAATTGTTGGGTTTGTGAGGGGTAAAAGCTGACATGGCAGCTTGGGATTGATTGAGGAGAGAGGGATGCCATGTGACATGCTCTCATAGGCTCTTAGAAGTAGGTAAAATGGTAAATAAGGTGAGTTAGGGGGGTAAATCCATATTAAAGTTGAATTTGGGACGAGAGACAGCTGTTACCCAGAGGGGACACTTGTCCGTTCTGGGGCGACAGTCGGATTACCGCCCGCGGTAGTCCAACCACCGCCCGGGATGGGTTTACCTTGGGCTCTGGTCAGTGGGCTTTCTTTGGTGCTCTGGCTAGTTCGGAAGTCTTCTTTCGGGCTTTCGGGCTCAAACAGTTGGGTGTGTTTTCAGGGTTTGTACTGATTCACTTCTATGCTCTGGCCTGGGTGATGGTTTAGGATTCGGATCAGGTTTTAAGCTAGGGTTAGGTTGGGTTTAGGGTTTAGGTTGAGGTTTGGGCTAGGGTTAGGCTGGGTTTAGGGCTTAGGCTGAGGTTATGGTTTAGACTGGGATTAAGGTTTGGTTTACGGTTCAGATTAGGGTTTTAAGTTGGGATTAGGGTTTGGTTTAGGATATAGATTGTCCTGGTTCTCTCAAGATGCTAACCTGGGTGGGGTGTCTACAGATGTCCCTTTTTGGCCGAGGTTGCGAGCAATCGAGTGCCAAAGTGAGTGGACACCCCACCCTTTTGGTCAGAAAAGGTAGTGGTTCGAATCTGTTGCCTGTCATTGTATCGTTGTCAGTTGACTGTTTGGAAAAGAGATGACTAGCACATATCATGAGGGTTGAGGAAAACGTTGTGATTGTCCCTGCGCGTTCTGCAACATTACGGGCCACGAATCACAACCCTTTCACGTTAGATTACTAATAGCATTGGAGGGTAAGTCTGAAAAGTAGGGTCTCTGTGCGTCGATGTGGCTTTACGAGGATTCTCGTATTGTTTGGATCAGTCATTTCTTTTGCTATGTAATTACTCTAGGAGTATTTGTTCCGTTTGATCGTCAAAGTGGTTAGCTGCCCTGCGCGTCGATGCGGCCTTACGGGGAACTCACTACGCCGACTTGGACTCAATTAATCTTCCCGAACATCCCGAACTAGGTATCTGAGGGTAATCTTTTGCCACGCAGTCTGCTGATTCTGATACTTTGGTTACAATGGATTGTCTTCACTTTGAGTTTGATTATTCTTACCTGAGATAGATCAAATCAATTTTACTTGCATTCGTCTCGTACGACTGTCTAGATATGGAGATCGGGCCAATCGTACTTGTATCTATACGGATTCGATCGTCCTCCGAGGAAACCGGAAGGGATCGAATCTTATTTTACTGTTTGCACTGACCGCAACTGGAGAATACGGAAGATTCCTCAGTGTACTACGCGCCACGTGCGTTTTTTTGAAAATTTTTTGTTTGAAAACTATTCTCTTTGGAACTAGATTCTGCAGGGATTTTATTGAAAGTACTTTTTGGATTTTTCGAAAAATATCCTTTCGATCTTGTGGGTGGGCGTCGTCGTTCGGTTTTTATTTGCGCAAGTTAAGTAAACAGTCGTGTTGCCTCCACTGATGAGCTAGTGGGGCTAACGATTCTTATTGGAAATATTTTTGAGATTTTTGAAACATCCATTCGATCTCGCGGGATGGCATCGTCGTCCGACTTTTATTATACAGGTTAAGTAAACAGTCGTGTTGCCTCCACTAGTGAATTAATGGGGCTTTAACCATGATTTTTGCATTTTTGTGTATTTTTTCTTTTTTCCATTTTTTTGTATTTTCCAGCAATTTATCACCTCATTTATCAAGATTCCCAATTTCTCGCGAGATTTTGAATTTCTCATGAGATATTGGGGTCTTCTCATGAGAAGAATCCCCATTTCTCCTTTTCTGACTTTTGTCCGCCGGATCTAGTGGTGATCTGACCATCCCATCTCTGCAAAGGGGACGGGTGCGCTGTCCCACGAGATTTCGAGCGCGAGCGGTAGTCAGGCTACCGCGGGCGGTAGTCCGTCTACCGCCTGGCACCCTTTTGCCCACTGGTCCGGCACCAACGCTGGTCCGATCATGGTGTCCCCTCCCCTATTTCAGTCCTCTTCTCAATCCGTCCAGGGACACCATTGCTGCTCCCTGAAAGGTCTTTGGTGGTTGATTTTTGCTTCTTTGTAGCCTTTACTTGGTCCACTTCCTTCATCATTCATCCAGGTGGCTGATTTGGGATGATTTTCTTTTGTGTATTTTGCTGGACTTGGCTGGATCATGCTTGTGGAGTGTTTGGAGGGCCCATTTGAAGCTTTGGATCTTCTTTTTGGGCACAGGAGAGCTATGATCGGGACCGTTGATTGTGTTGACCGGATTTCCAGCCATTAGATCTTGCTGGAAAATCTTATTTTTTAACAAAGGCTGCTATATTTTTATTTTTATTTTGTTAGAGTGGGGTATGATAAGACAAGGGGGCCCCACTCTTATGATCATTTTTTGTTTTTTGGTGTTTTGTTTTGTTTTGTTTTTTTTCCTTTGTTATGTTGGAGACGATCTGGATCGTAGGATGATGGACAAAATGGATGATTCTGGGTCCACTTCAGTGTTCCGATGGCATGGATCTTGATGGTGGGCCACCACTTGTGGAGTGGATCGCACTCCTTGTCATGATTTTTGGCCATGTGTGGGCTGGATTTCTCAAGTGGGCCCTGGATCATGGATTGGGGAACATGGGCCTGGTTTTGGATATATGGGCCTAACACTGTGCTTTGAAATTGGACTTGTGAAGTGGGCCTTGCTTTGGATGTGTGGGCCTAGGAAATGGGCTTGGAAACATGGGCCTTGAACCATGGACCTTTGGACAATGGGCTTGGAAACATGGGCCTTGAACCATAGGCCTTTGGACAATGGGCTCGGACTTTTGGGCCTTGTGGGCCTCTGGGGCCTTGGACTTGAATAGGCTTTGTGGGCTTTGAAATGGGCTTGGACTTGCGAGCCTTGTGGGCTTTTGAACTTGGATAGGCTTTGGACTTAAAAATGGGCTTTTGGACTTGTGGGCCTTGTGGTGAGAAGGGTACTCATCCGTAAATGTTTTGCTTGTGCAGCATGCCTCGTCGTGGCCGCAATGAGGCTAGTCCCTCTCACCATTCCGCTAATTCGTGCTACGTACCTCGTGAGGACCGGCATTTGTCCGACATGGCTCGTGAGGGTGGCGCTCCTGCAGTCTTGAGAGGGCGTGGGGTTAGGACCCATTGGTCGGACTGGTTCAAGGATCCCCAGCCCCTTGTTCTTCGAGGTGTTAGAGCGCACTCCTCTAGCCAATTTGTTTAAGATTCGTCTGAGCAATACGAACATGTCCCTGTTATTTGTGTTGGCCGAGCGGTGGCGTGCGGAGACCCACACCTTTCATCTGCCCTTCGGGGAATAAGGGATCACCCCTTTCGACATTTATATGCAGTTGGGCCTCCAGTACGAGGGAGGATCCATCCCGTGCGAGGAGGACCTTCCGATACCTTCTGCCGACGACTGGATGAGCTTATTGGGGATGATGCTGGATCCCACAGATTTCTTGGGCCCGCCGTTTAAATTAGTTTGGTTATCCGCGAACATTGCCTATCGCATTCCGGAGACTGAGGCCGAGGCCGAGGCCATAGTGAAGGCCCGCGCCTTGATTTTGTATACTATGGGAGCGATAATATTCTGCCACGGGAACGAGCTGGTGAGTTCCCATTTGCTGTTACTCGTGGTGGACATCATCTTTCCTACTCCGTATAATTGGAATGCGGCCATTCTTGCCCATTTGTACGAGATGGGTTGGATAAGGCCAATCGCTGTAGTAGCAGGTCGTTGACTGGCTTTTACCCAGTCATTGAGGTGCGTGTCGGATCCCTTTTTCCTGTGCCATTCCCTTGTATGATCGACGCGATTTCTGATTGTGGCCTTGCACAGGTCTATTTCTTCGATCATTTTCCTCATTTCGACTGAACGCCTCCTTTTCCGCGCATGATGCTGTGGTACAAGGATAATCGTAGCCGCACGCGCTTATTTTCTGATCTTGCGTGGAGGTCGAACGTCAACACCCTTATCCCTGATGACATAAGTGATTGTCCTGCCCTTTATTGTCCGTCTTTGTTTGCCCTTTGTTTCTGATTTGGCTCTTGCAATTCCACACCCGACCGTAACTTCGGTCGAATGCTGCGCTCACTCTTGCGGCTCAGGAGGCTTACCAGGCCTCACGTCGACGCCGCATTCTGGAGAATCCACGTGTGACGAAGTGGTACCTGGGCGAGAGGCTCTTCCTGCAGCTGACAAGCAGCCCTTTAATTCCGTTCAGTCTTCCATTTGGTCCGTCAGATTGGCGGACGGTGCCTGAGCGGGAATTGACCGCTGCTCTACTGGGCTTTGAGGCCAGTGCTTTTGTCGATCTGACGAGAGAGTACAGCTCGTGGTGCGAGCAGTACGACATTGGTCCGATCTTGCGGCATGCCTATACTCCTGGTGGCGGTGCACGTTTCGCCGGAGGGGGCTTTTTAGGGCCTCAGATTTGCCTAAAAGATACTGACGATTATATACCTGATGATGATTAGTCTTGTTGTATCATGTGATCATGTATCATCTGTTGTACAATCTTATAACGATACCGATACTTTCATATTATGTCATCCAAAAAATCAATTGATCCCTACTCTCATCTTGCTTCGGAGGAGTCCCTCCATACTATGGAGGAACAAATACTATGACCAGGTAAAAGCCAGTCAACGACTTGTATATGCTGATCCCTACTCTCATCTTGCTTCGGAGGATTCAATTTTTTCATTATTTATAAAACCACATAATGTAATTGACTGACGATGATGATTTACCCCTGCGAATGGGGTAAATATCAACTCATAACGGTTTGTGTTGTACGTAGTGTCAAATAAAATAACATTGTTGAAGGGACTGTAGTTCTTATGCGTAATGAGGTCAACCTAGAAACAATGAGTTAACCTATACATTTCGTCAACCTTCACTTTATATGCAAATGATGGATTCAACTACTGCATTTCTCTAAAATATTCATATAGTATTTGTGCATCATGACCTTGCTCTCCTTCACTTTATATGCAAACAATGGATTCAATTACTGCATTTCTCTAAAATGTTCATACAACATTTGTGCATCATTTTTTTGAAAGGTGAATACACACACTCTTACACCCATCCACACACACACACCACATGGATTCTCGAACTCATAACCTCAAAGTAGAAACACAGTGTCTACCACTGACCCATGAGTAGAGACCCCAAACATTTGTGCATCATGACCCTTCCTCTCCTTCTTTTCCCCCCTCACGTAATTTTCCACATCTTTCTCCATGCATCCAATATTTTTATAGCCCCCTGATTTGATTTCGAAAACCATCATTGTTCGTGATGCAGGTCTGTTGTTAGAGCTAAATGTATCTCTCTAGTTTTTCTTCACCTTAAACATCCCATGATGGAACCTTGGAAAGTGTTTCTTATGAGGAATCACTAGCTCATCAAAGTGCTCCTCAACAAATCTCTACACCACATTTTGATTCCGAATCCAAATCCTGCTTCTTAACGGTCTTCATTGCTGGACTGCCCTCTTGCGATTAATAGTCACCCATTTTCTTTCCCACACTAAAATTGTACATTATTTACCCGTCTGACCGACCCTCCTTTGATTTAGCATTTTGTTTCTATATCACCTCATGGTCCCTACCATGTTTACTGAAGCTTTTACAAACACTAAACCCTGTAGCTCTTGCACGATGCTTGTAGAAACTCATAACAGTCATCCAATCAAGTAAAAATGGTCTTCCCAACTATTGGTTTATGGTCGTCTTACCATAAGTTCAACTAGAAGAACTGCATGTTTCTTGTACATTAACATGGATGTCAACTTCTTTTATGTTCATATTACTGCAATCATTCTCATCCATTATGCAACAATGAATGCCAAAAGGCAAGAAATAAATGAGGCTAATTTGGTGCCAGTTTTCTAGTTATCTGATGAAATTTGACTAGAGGTGGTGTGACTGTACATGATGCATGCATATAGCTCAATCCAAACGATCCAGAGTGTTTGGTTGCGCCAATTTCATGATAATCAATTTAATTTGGTTCTTAATTTTCACGATATATCATGAAATCTGGTGCAACCAAACACACCTTTAAAAAAAATATCCCCCAATCACAAAATAAACATTCCCAATCCAAACCATCAATATAAAACAGGGCCACTGTATATGACAGTTGCACCAATTTCATGACAATCAATCTAATTTGTGCGAGCCTACCCTCTTTCTATTCAAAAAGCAAAGAGCCAGAGGGCTCTATCCTCATTGTCAGATGAAAAGAGCCGCCATGATTTTTGCTTGCATGAGGGCTTGGGGCAGTATATATGGAGGAATTAAGAAAGCTTTTGGTTCTAATATTCCTATTTCATACCTATTCTTTATTTGGCTTCAATTTAGCTACAACTGATGGTTTCATGTCATTGAATTTGGTTTTTTTATTTTTCAACAAGGCTGTGGACTTTCACAGCTTCTCGTACCTGTAGTTTAGCAAAAACTCAACTCCATAAACAAAGATGAGCTAGCTGAAACAATTTTCTTACTTAGAGAGCTGTTTACTTTCAATTTAGAAATGAAAGATGATTGAAAGAAGCTATTTAGAAATGAAAGATGATTGAAAGAGGCTTAGGACCTGTTTGGTAGATGCCTGAAAATGAATTCATTTCATTTTGGTTTATCATAATTGTGTGGTTTGCTTATATGTGGTCCTCTTGCAAATGGTGGTCAAATTCATATGGTCCCAATGGACAAGACTGCGGATTGCATCCACTGCATTTCTAAATGGTGGTGACTCATCCAACTTTACATGCAGCATACATGTACCTGAATCCTAACTGTCCCTCCATGGGGCCCATTGTGGATGGATCATAGCCTGAAAATAACCCGACCGAATGATCCTAGCCATCAAATGGCTAGCTAAAGCATAAACTGGATTATAGCCTGAAAATTACACTGACTGAATGATCCTAGCCATCCATTTGTTGGTCATCAAATGGACAGTTAAAGCATAAACTGGTCAAGGTCCAAATTTTATCAGACAAAATCAGATGGTTAAAATCATCTAATCAGTTAGATTTTTATGCTATGATCCTTAAAAGATGTAGTCCTAGGTTTGGACAGTCTGGATTGTCGTAGGATGTCAATTGGTATGTGCCTGACAATGGTTCACCTCTTTCATCAATAATCACCCGATTATTTTCCCTTGACAAAAACACATTCTTACACACAGGTAAAGGCAGAAAGATTGAAATCTCGAGCACAAGAGAGGTTGGCTAACAAGATAGCGGCAACACGAAGAATAGCAGAAGAGAAGCGGGCAAGTGCAGAGGCCAAACTGAACGAGAAGGAAGTGAGGACTTCCGAGAGAGCAGATTACATTCGGAGGACTGGTCATTTGCCGTCTTCCTTCTCCTTCAAGCTGCCTTCCCTCTGCTGGTAAGAACTCTATGCAATATATTCCATGTAATCTTAGTTGGTTATTCTTGTTGCATTTCTTTCTCATGTTTCGCATTGGTTATGTTGCCAGTACAAGTGACTCGGTCGACAGATTCATTTTTGTATTGTATTTTCTCATTAATTAGTACAATTCCTCAGTGAAAGCTCCTCTAATGACATTCTCAGCTTCATCAACTACTAATTCCTGAAAATGCTCGTTAGAGAATAACTACAAAATGTAGTAATAGCATCCTCGACGCAAGTGTATGAAATGTATTGCTTGAGTCTTTAGTTTGAGAAAGTGAGCCCGTAGTTCAGTGATCCAGACCATTGATTATTTGGACACGCCTTGGATGGACCATTCAGATTGCATTCAGACCTACTCATATTGCTGGTTTTGCATCTGTACTGTACCATGCTTATTTGTCCGCACTTTAGAGAGGAAAAGGAGGATTTCAATCAAGATCACTTTTTGGTGCGTCTAGTAGTGCATTTTGTATAGGGCCCACATAGCCACATGATTGGGTGGTCTAGATTCAAGTCTATCAAGATAATGACAACTCTCAACACTCAACTGCTTCAGATGGGGGTAAAATGAGATAACAGTCAAAATCCACCTTTAATTAATATTAATCATATGATTTAATCATCCTATTGATATGTTCTCTATTCTTCACACATCAACATTAGACCCACCTTATGAATGGTCTAGATCACATCCTGTTTTGCAGCCAAGTGAACCCCACCATGTGTTGCCCCATGGGAGAGTATGCAAACGAGGGTGGGTAATCAGAACCGCCCATCATCGAAAACTGTAACACCGAATGGTCCAATAACCATATTGAAAAGATGGTCCAGACCATGGATTTTGGTAGTTCTAGTTGAGCCATTGAAAATCTCTTACATGCATCTACAGAAATCAAATGGAATCATCCATTCAGCGTAAGTTTCTTTTATGTGTGTGGTTTAGGTAGCACCCAAAATATGGATAGCTCTAAAAATCAAAACTTCTCTACATATGTGCCACGATGGGGTGATGCATGTGGTCCAGTAGAGAAAACGTTCTAGTGCATAAACTTCGAGTAGACTTGAGACATGACAAAGAGGCTCTTGTTAGTGTATATCAAATAATACTAGTGTGTTTTGGTACATAAGCTTTAAACATGGTTGTTGGAAACTCTTTCTACAATGCCTTATTTTGACTTCCTGAGTGAAAGTCTAGTCCCACACTAGAAATCACCAAATAAAACTCCAGGCATGTGAAGGTTGCCTTTCACTTTGATTTGTAGGAAAACACCAACACTATGCTCTAGCCTCTATACGCGCAGACACAAATCTGCCCCGATAAGCTTTATGCTTCATGCATGAAAGCCTTTAGTCTTTCCTTTTTTTAATTTATAAGTTGGATGTAGCCCACCTCATGACCAATTCCATGGTGTGAAACACATCTCGAAGTCTATATTAATGCAATCTTTCCTCCCTTTTACAACATAGAAAAACCCTAGATCTGGTTTTTGTTTCTCTAGTTTTTCCAAAGGTCTTTGTTTGTTGTTTTCCCATTATTGGTTTGTGGAGGTTTGTGTGGGCAGATACCATATTGGAAACTTGTTGTATTAGATTTTCAATTGAAGGGCGTGAAATATCTCAAAGAAAGCCACCTAGTCTACTCTTTAACCAGACAGTTCATATTCATCACATTCTTCAGCCATAATCAGGTCCATCAAATCAGCATATACAGGTCCCAAGTTCCTTATGGTGAGTATTTTTTTTTTTTTGTTGGTGAATTTCCCAAGTTCTCTGATATAATAGTTCTTGAATGCGACATTAGAGCTGATTATAAGGTGATTCTTATTGTAGTTGCTGCCATGTCTCAAAAGTCAAGCTAATATGATTATTAGGTGGGCCACAAGGTTGTGAATTAAAAAATGACTGAGAGTGATTGATGGACGGTTGAAATTGTAGACGCATCAAGGCATCTACATGTTGGAAATGGCCAGATGACTAAGAAATGTATGGCATCTACATATTGGAGACGGCCAGATGAGTGGCTCAAATCTCGCACGTGGATCAGTTCTTTTTGAACTGGCACAAGTGGAGGGATTGGAGTTAGTTGCCATTGAAAAACAAAGGGTGGGATTGGATGTCCTGTACATGATGGTGTGCCCCAGAGAGATTTATGTTGCCCAAGTTACTTGTGTCGGAATAAAGGTGGGGAGGAGGGATTAGATATTGTGTACTAAAGGATGCGTTTGGTTGTACCAAATATCATGAAATATCGTAAGTTTTGCACCAAATTAGAATAATTTACTACAAAATTCCATGACATTTTAGTGCAACCAAACACACCCCAAATAAGTAATAAATGCATGTGTTCTATTAAAGAGAATGCTCACACATAACTAGTTGTACGTCCAACTAATTGGCATGTGGGGCCCACCAAGATGTTTGTATTTCATCTTTTCCATCCAGCAAGGTTGTCCCAGCGTGAAAATGGGCGCAGATTCAGTGGATCCCTAACTGTGGGGTCCACCGTGATCTACGTTTTGACAGCTCATTTTAGGGACATGATCCCAAAAATGAAGCAGATCCAATTCTCAGGTGGACCACACCAAAGGAAATAGTGGTAATTGACCGTTAAAAACTTTTTGTGGGCCACAAAAGTTTTGGATCAAGCTGATATTTCTGTTTCATCCAGGTATTTGAGACCTTATCAACAGGTTGGATGGTAAATAAACATTCCGGTGGCCCACTAAGAATTTTTTAATAGTCAGTATTCAATCACCACTGTTTCCTTTGGTGTGGTCCACCTGAGATTTAGATCTGTTTTATTTTTGAGATCATGCCCTAGAATGATCTGTAAAAACTGATGGATGGTGTGGATGTTAGGCACATGCATCAAGGTGGGCCCCACTGTCATGGATCTACCAACCTCGGTGGATCCCCAGATACACCTACGCTGCACCCGCGAAAATGGGATACCCAAAAATCAAGTCGATCCAACCATGAAAATGGGATGCGCCAAAACTCAAATCGATCCAACCATGAAAATGGAATGCCCCAAAGATCAAGTCGATCCAACCATAAAAATGGGATGCCCCAAAAATCGAGTCGATCCAACCATGAAAATTGGATGCCCCATTCGAAGAATTTTTTGGGTGGAAATTCATGTGGGGGCCATGGTTCAGCAATCCAAAACACTGAGGTTGTTGCTCTTCATGGTGGGTGGACCGTGCACAAAAGATCTTGACCATACATAAACGAGATTTCGGTGGAATACATACATATATATATATATATATATATATATATATATATATATATATATATATATATATATATATATATATATAACCCGCAATTAGTCATTCAAAACAACTAAACTACCGAATAACAATGTATGGTTAGTGGTTGGATCTACAGTGGTCAAGAAGACTATCCATATTCAAATGAAAATAGTTAACCGATACAAGGTTGAAATATTATAATATGATATTTTTTCTTCGGTATCTCTTATCAGTGGGGCCCACCATATAAAAGGTTTGGATCATTCAAGTATGGCCCCATATCTGATGGGTATAGGCTTGATGCGTCGTGTAACATTACTTGAGACGTGGCAAAGCTACTGTTTTCGACTACTTCTGCCCTTTCAGAGGCCTTCTAGAATGGTTGATCCCTCCCTGTGGGGCCCACCGTAATATATGTGCCTTACATCCATGCCGTCCATTAGTTTTGAAAGCTGATTTAGGAAATGATACCAAAAATGAAGCAGGTCCAAATCTTAGGTGAACCACACTACAGGAAATAATGGTGATTGAATACCTACCATTTAAAACTTCCTAGGGCCCACGGGAACGTTATTCTCCATCTAATCTGTTGGTAAGTTTACAAAGACATGGACAAAGGGATCACACGAATATCAGCTTGATCTAAAATTTCTGTGGTCCGCAAGGACTTTTTAATCGTCAATAGCCACTATTTCCTGTAAGTGTGGTCCACCTAATTTTTAGATCTGCTTCATTTTTGGGATCATACCCTAAAATGAGCTTCCAAAATGAATGTAAGGCACGTACACATGTCTCAGATTATAGGTAAAGTCTTTATAACTAAAAAAAGCGTTATACTGAGTAGTACACAATGGGTGACATACACTCATGATATGTGAGGCCCACTAGTATATGGTACATCTAATCTATCCATCATGTGCTTCCCTTGATGTTGTCCTATGGCTCTCAAAAAACAATTGGTTTTTCAAATGGATCACATGAGGGAAGGATGGGACATCCACCATTAAAACTTCTAGATTGCATTTGGGGGCCACAGCCTCCTCCTCCCCCCCCCCCCCCCCCCCCCCCCAAATAATAATAAAATAAAAATAAAAATTAAGTCCTCGTGATTTATTGATTTTGGAAGGTTTATGGTATGAATACCTACTTTTCTTTTTTCTTTTTTTCTTTTTTTCTTTTTTTAAATTTAATTTTACACACCCCACACACGCACGCCGTAGTGGAATTTCACCACCCATGGGTACTCGAACCCTTTACCTGGTGTTGAAACTCCTGAGAGTCTACCACCTGAGTAAGAGTAAGGATCCAAATACCTACTTATCTAATGTAAACACTTTACAGGCTATCCAAACACAATCTGTTTACCTGTAAACATGTTGGGGGCTGTTGCACAAAACCTTAGGATCTAGCCGCCCAAAAACACCAGAATTATGGGATAATAAAACAATGAAATAAATTAAAGTATAAACCATACAGCACAAGAGATTTTTACGTGGAAAACCCTCAAAGAGGTAAAAACCACGGGACCTAGTCCAGATCAACATTCCACTATGAAGTAGAACGTTACAACCGATCATAAAGTCACACTACTTGGATTAAACCTTCTTCACTCACGCAGGAGTGGATGAACAATAAGAGAATAAAAAAAACGGAGAGATCTCACCGATCACGATGACGTAGAAGCGCTGAGATGTTAAGTACACAGTAGATCATCTCTACGAGCAGAACCTCCCTTCCACAAGCTTCCTCTATCTCTCTCTCTCTCTCTCTCTCTCTCTCTCTCTCTCTCTCTCTCACACACACACACACACACATACACACACACATAAACACACACATTTGATAGCCCTAAACCCTTTAACAAACCCTTGTAAAGCTTTAGGAAACTCTCTTGTATTACATAGAACAGCCATCGGTACCCCTATTTATAGTTTAGGCAACTTGCTTTCGCACCTCTTTGAAAACTGCTTCAAATTTACGTAGTTCGCACAAAATCCGGACATGAATCTGCGTAACCTCGACTGGTTGAGTACCTCCCTCGACTGGTCGAGCACCACGGAGTTCCAAACCAATTTACTCGCCGAACTTTGAGTCGAGCACCACTCGACCAGTCGAGTGGGCTGCTCGATTCCAAACCAATTTGTTCGCTGGACTTTGAGTTGAGCACCACTCGACCGGTCGAGTGGCCTCCTTGACCAGTCAAGCAACCCACTTGATTGGTCGAGTGAGCGCATTCTCTCTCCTTTCTGAGGAGGAAAAACCCATCAAATCTTCCCCTTTCCGACTCAGGAGGAATTGACCTTCTTCAAGTCAGCCAGGTTTCTACAAACCTCAAACTTGCCCTTGAGCAAAGCCTTGGTCATCATTTCTGACCCATTATCGTCCGTGTGGACCTTCTCAAGATGTAACACATTCTATTCCAAAGTATCCCCGATCTAGTGATACCGAATCTCTATGTGCTTTGACTTAGAGTGCTGACTTGGATTCTTGCTCAAGTGTATAGCACTTTAGCTATCGTAATAGACCACGTGCTGCTCCTGCTTCAGGCTTAGTTCCTGTAGGAACCTCTTCATCTAAAGCATCTCTTTACATGCCTCTGTAACCGCAATGTACTCGGCCTCTGTCGTCGACAATGTTACGACTTTCTGTAGCTTGCTCTGCTAAGAGACCGCTCCTCTGTAAACGTGAACATGAATCTCGATGTAGACTTTTTGGAGTCTATGTCACCTGTTATATCCGCATCTATGTAACCCTCTAACACAGGTTTTCTGTCACCATAGCATAAGCTCAACCTGAATGAGCCTCTTAGATACTGCAGTATCCATTTCACTGTTGCCCAATGTTCTTTACTAGGATTTACAAGATACCGGCTGACAACACCAACCGTACATGCTACGTCTGGGCGCGTACATGCTACGTCTGGGCGCGTACACACCATAGCATACATCAAACTTCCTACAGATGACGTGTAGGGTATCTTCTGCATCTCATCCACCTCTACCTTCGTCTTAGGACACTGCTTGTCGCTCAATCTGAAGTGACCATCAAGTGAAGTACTGACTGACTTCGCTGCATTCATATTGAACCGCTCTAGGACTTTCTCAATATACAACTCTTGTGACAGATAAAGCTTCCTGCTGCTTCTGTCATAGGTTATTTCCATTCCTAGGATCTGTTTAGTTGCGCCCAAGTCTTTCATCGCAAACGACTTGCCCAACTCCTGTTTCAGCCTGTCGATATTCTTGATGTCTTTTCCCATGATGAGCATGCCATCAACATATAACAACAGAACTACGAAATCACCATCTGAGAACTTGTGCGTGAACACACAGTAGTCCGATTCCGTTCTGTCATATTCATGCTTTAACATGAACGAGTCGAACTTCTTATACCATTACCGTGGAGCTTGTTTCAGCCCATACAAGCTCTTCCTAAGCCTACACACCATATGCTTTTTGCCCTTAACTTCGAACCCCTGTGGTTGGTGCATGTAAATCTCTTCTTCGAGGTCACCATGGAGAAAGACAGTTTTAACATCTAACTACTCTATCTCCAGATCCATGCTAGCCGCCAACCCAAGCAACACACCCGTATGGATGTCATCTTCACCGCTGGTGAGAATATCTCCTCAAAGTCTATACATTTCCTCTGACCAAACCCTTTTACCACAAGTCTGGCCTTGAACCTCGTTTGTGAATTCTTTTGTTCAATTTTCTTTCTGAACATCCACTTGTTGCTCAAAGCTTTCTTGCCCTTAGGCAATTTCACGATATCATAGGTGTGGTTCTTATGTAAGGATTTCATCTCCTCATGCATAGCTTTCAACTACTCCTTCTTATGCTCGTCGACTAGGGCCTCAGAATAATATTTTGTCTCTTCCCCATCAGTGAGCATAATATACTCATGCAGCGAGTACCTTTTGAAGGATTGTTTGTCCCTAGATGACCTCCTCACCTGTGGCTCAACAGGTGGATCAGGTGGAGGCTGCTCCCCTGGTCCATCTTCTGTAGGAACTCTCTCGTCCTCTGCACCTTATTGTACTCTTCTGTTATTAGGCACCACGGGAGAAATAACTGGATCCATGTCCTCTAGCTCACCTGAACTAGGCTGGTTCCTCTCCAGCTTACCAATGTCTTCTATACACTGATCTTCAAAAAATACCACATCTCTGCTCTGACGAGCTTCTTCTCGGTCGAATCTCACAGTTTGTAACTGAACTTTTCTTCACCGTACCCTAAGAACACACATTGTCTAATCTTCATATCGAGCTTGAACCTCTCGTTCTTTGGTACGTGAACGGATGCCCTGCATCCAAACACCCTTAGATGACTGTACGATGAATCTTGTCCAGTCCACATCTTCTCAGGTACTTCTCATTTCAACGAGGCTGGTGGAGACCTGTTTATCAAATACACTGCCGTGTGCATTGCTTCTCCCCAGAACGTCTTGGACAACTTTGCATGGGATAACATGCATTTGATTCTCTCAACAATGGTGCGATTCATTCGCTCAGCCACACCATTATGCTAGGAGGTCTTGGGAACCGTCTGTTCATGTCGTATACCCAGGGACTTACAATACTCATGAAAGTCATCGATATATTTACCACCATTATCAGTGCGGATGCACTTCAATGATCTACCTGTCTCTCTCTCGACCATAGCATGAAACAATTTAAACACACCAAAGACCTCATCCTTGGATTTCAAAGCATAAACCCAAACCCTCCTAGATGCATCATATATAAAAGTTACAAAATACAATGCCCCACCCAAGGTTTTTGTCATAGGATCACAAACATCAGAATAAACCAAATCTAATGCATGCACTTTATTAACATGAGAAGCAGTTTTAACAAATGAAACTCTATGTTGTTTCCCTAATAAACAATCAATACAAATTTTAAGAGGTATACTTGTCACGTCTGGAAGGAGCCCCTTTTCACTCATGTGGCTTAGACGCCTGTGCCACATGTCAATAGTTGAATCTTCCGCTGCGTTCAACTCACCCTTGCACACAGTAACACTTGCCTTGTAAAAGGTGCAACACTTCTTTCCTCTGCCTACAATCAATGAACCCTTGATGAACTTCTAGCGCCCACCGGCAAATTGGCTTTCGTAGCCATCATCATCTAACCTTCCCGTCGACATCAAGTTGAGGTGAAGGTCTGAAATATGCCTCACATCCCTGAGAACCAATGTACAGCCCACATCAGTCTTCACACAAATATCACCGACCCCTACGATCTTTGATACGCCAGAATTTCCCATCTTCACAATTCCAAAGTCACCTGACTTGTAGCTTGTGAAGAATTTCTTACGTGGAGTCGCATGAAATAAGGCTCCCGAGTCTATCACCCAGTCAGTGTCTTGACTCGTAGCCGTGAGACATATATCGTGATCTGCTGAAAGAATAACTACAACGTCGCCATCTGAAGCGACTGCAGTGGAATCTGATTCATCTTCCTTCTCATTTCCTTTTCCTTTCTTGTCGTTCTTCTTACGACATTCATGCTTGTAGTGGCCCTTCTTGCCACAATTTCAGCATCCAACATCCTTCCTGGTACTCGACTTGCCTCTTGATTTATCTCGGGCCTTTCCGTCCTTTCTGTTCTTTCCTCTCCCCCGTTTTTGTGTCACAAGGGCCTCTTGCTGAGTAGACCCCTGAGACTTCCTCCTTGTCTCCTCATTGAAGAGACAACTAGTTACCTGTTCCATCGACACATTTCTGTCTGGCGTAGAGTTACTTAGAGACACCACAAATGTCTCCCAACTATCAGGCAATGAGCTAAGCAATAGTAAGGCCTGTAGTTCATCGTCCTGGACCATCTTGATGGTAGAGAACTGGTTCAATATATTGCTGACTTCATTCATATGCTCAGCCACAGAACCACCATCTTTGAACTTGAGATTCACAAATCGCCTTATCAGAAATATCTTATTGCCGGCTGTCTTCCTCTCATACAGCCCTTGCAGTTTCAGCCATAGGCTAGCGGCCGAGGTCTCCATAGACACATGGTGGAATACGAAATCATCCAGCCATTGTCTAATAAACCTTACCGCCTTCCGATCTAACTTCTTCCAATCATCATCTGACATATCCTTTGACTTTGCCAATATGCCTAAGATTGGAGCATATAAGTCCTTGCAATAAAGCAAGTCTTCCATCTTAGCCTTCCATATGGTCCAGTTAGATCCATTAAGACTGATCATCCTTGATGAGCCTCCTTCCATAATTCAAACCGATCCCACTCCGTTCAATAAACCTGGACGCTCTGATACCACTTTGTTGGAGACCGTTGCACAAAACCTTAGGATTTAGCCACCCGACAACACCAGAATTATGGGATAATAAAGTAATGAAATAAATCAAAGCATAAACCACACAACACAAGAGATTTTTACGTGAAAAACTCTCAAAGAGGTAAAAAAAACCACGGGACCTAGTCTAGATCAACAATCCACTATGAAGTAGAACGTTACAACCGATCACAAGCACACACTGCTTGGATCAAACTGTCTTCACTCACGCAGGAGTAGATAAATAATAAGAGAATAAAGAAAACAGAGAGATCTCACCGATCATGAGGACGTAGAAGCGTTGAGATGTCAAGTGCACAGTAGATCACCTTTACGAGCAGAACCTCCCTTCCACAAGCTTTCTCTTTCTCTCTTTCTCTTTCTCTCTCTCTCTCTCTCTCTCTCTCTCTCTCTCTCTCACCTTCAATAGCCCTAAACCCTTTAGCAAACCCTTGCAAAGCTTTAGAAAACTCTCTTGCATTACTTAGAACAGCCCTAGGTACCCTTATTTATAGTTTAGGTAACTTGTTTTCACACCTCTTTGAAAACCGCTTCAAATTTACGAAGTCCGCACAAAATTCAGACATGAATCTGTGTAACCTCGACTGGTCGAGCAGGGTCCTCGACCGGTCGAGCGCCACGGAGTTCTGAACCAATTTGCTCGCTGGACTTTGAGTCGAGCACCACTCGACCGGTCGAGCCCACTCGACTGGTCGAGTGAGCGTATTCTCTCCTCTTTTTAAGGAGGAAAAATGTAACACCCTGTACCTTCAGTACACGGGGTTACCTTTTAAACCCACACTAAACTAAAATTATTTGGGTTAACTAAAAACTTGAACTCGACATACACAGGATGGAGATTTCGGTCAACATTAAAGCCATCAACCAGGGTCTCCAAGACCCAGAACACGCCCTACAACGGTCAAGAAGGTAAGACTATTCGAGCACCTGAATAAAAACAATTATAAACAGTTTATATTGGTGCAACACACTTGCCACCAACACCTGAGAAATTGTTGACAACGGGCGAAGCCTTTACCATAACCAGTACACTGAATTAACCGTTAGAAATTTATATCAGGCTCGCCTGACCAACAGATCTCGTCGTGTGGGCCAATAATGGTCCCAATAAGATGTATCACACCCCGCCCAGGCCTCGGCCCCGCACTGAAATGAGCTAAGACCCCTATTCCTAGGCCCCAAGACAAGTGGACGGGACAAATTTATCATAAACATCATGGTGAACCCCACGTGGGTTGCATGTGCACCCCATGCGTTCACAAACGCAGTGCACTGGATCGATCGGCTGGGTCAAACGACCATTGACCGACCCTCTTACAAAAAAAATCTAGAAAATGACCGTTTCCGCCCTCTCTCTATTTGAAACCGACCTACTTCAAGCCTATAAGTGGGCCACCATGGCCACTTTTCGAGCATTCTAAACCGTTCAAATCCTTCATGGAACCCGCACGATCATAACGGTATAGCAGTTTGATCATTTGAATTCGAACGAAGCAGATGGACTGTCATCGTCCAATCCGTACCAAAAACGGCCCAACCAATAGTCTGTGGAAAGAGGAAAGAGAGGACCGCCCTTCCTCTTTGGAAGGGTCGGATCTCAACCGTCCATTGGGGAAGAAATCTCAGCCGTTCCCTCTCCCTCACTCCCTCTATAAGATGGGTCCTGTAGCCCTAGAAATTTTGCCAAGAGAGAAGAAGAAAGAGAGTGGTAAAGAAGAGAAAGGAACAGAGACTGTTGTGGCTAGCACGTTCAGTCGGCATCCACCCATCTCTGGTGATCCATCTTCCTTCTCCTTTTGAGTTGATTCTTAGGTTGCTACCAGACCCTGCATAGGCTGAAACCACGACCAAATAATGGCCGTGTGTTACATCATTTGCAGCTCTGTTTTGAGCTAGGAAGAACGACCAATCAATGGTCATCTTTCGGGCTGAAAACCAGGCCATAATGCAGCGCCGTTTCGGGTCTGGGACAAGCCAGTTAATGGCTGAAATCTGGACTGAGAAGATGGCAAGGCACGAACTCTGTCCGAACTTTGGTGGGCCAGGGTTAATGCAAACAGTTTCTCCTCTTGAATTTCATTTATCTTTGCTACGGCCCACTGGAATCTTAGATCAGGGTGAAAATTCACTCCCTAAGGTTTCTTGGGATCCCACATCTTATGGACCGTTCGGATTCGACACCCAGGCTTATATGGGACCCACATATTTGAAAACCCACACGTGAAGAGAAGTAACGTGCATGCATGCAACAGAGGGTGGGAAACGTTCACGTAAGCCACTGCAATTTTCCGAGATCTCATCTTGTCAGATGAGTCTGGGAAATCTGAACGGTCCACATGGAGCAGAGCCTCATAAAACCCCCTAGCTCAAATTTTTACCTAGAACTAAAACTTCGGTGGATGGGTAATGCAAACAGTTCCTTCCCTTGAATTACATTTACCTTTGCTATGGCCCACCAGAATCTTAGACCAGGGTGAAAATTCACCCCCAAGGGTTTCTTGGGATTCCACACCTCATGGACTGTTCGGATTCAACACCATGCTCATGTGGGACCCACGTTTATATATATATATATATATATGCACGTAAAGGCCTTGCATGGGTACTCACTGCAAGACGTGTTTGTCCCCAGCCGTCCACTATTTGGACGGTGGGCCAACATGCCTCTGTGTCAGCGGCAATTGTTGCCTCCACTATATGGGTCCCACACGTTATATGTGTCTTAGCTACGCCGTCCAAAAAGGTCGGCCGCACCCTCCAAAAGATCAATGGGCCTTGTTTGAAGCAGTTAGTGTGATACACGTGTAATGTATATAGTGTACCCATGTATACCATGTGATGCAAATATGATTCATGTGGTGTATACATCATATGCCATGGGATACATACATCAGATATATATGCTATGGGATACATATGTAATGTATACATATACACTACGTGACGAACCTGTCCTAAGGATCTAAGGAGAAGAATGAGGCTAATCTAGTGATCAAGTGGGCCGTGACGGGACCCAGTTTAATAAAAAACAAGGGCTCATGCTTAGTGAGTTTGATTGCCTTGAGAACAGCCTAAGACAACCTTGGCTTAGGGTTTTCCAACCCTCCACCTATCCTCAATTATTTAACTTTGTAACTCACTATCTATTACAAATGGAATTGTACAAGGAGTTACGTGAATGGTGTAAATACACCGTCTTCTTAAAGAAACTTGCCTTTAAGAGCATTCTACACCTTGTCGAGTGATGATTCTTTCCCCTTAAGCTTTCCACCCTTAACTAGACCAGAAATAGTAGTTTTATTAGTGTAAATGGCTAGCTAGACTAATGATAAACTGTGCGTAGAAATAAACTGTATTCACTTGATTTATCAGTTAACATGATAATTCTCATGCTTACGATTGTTTAGATTCTTGATTTCTCTGAACTGCCTGATCGAATAATCTAGTCACTTATGTCGTGTAAATTTAGTTATGGTATATTAATAGGAATACATGTGTCATTCCTTATTTTTCTTTCATATTGTAATATACGTTACTATGATACACATACTGCTAAAATCTCTCCATGGGAAGTCCTAGCAAAGGAGAGTCTGTGCTTGGGGTGTAACTAGATTGGTTGTGACATAAGTAGGCCCCTGATATGGAGGTTTTGGTTGTGGTGTTTGACCTTGAGGTTTACCATCCATGTGTGGTTTCACCTAACTGACTTGGGATGAGCTCCATAATCCTTCCTAATACCGTTGTTTACTCGTTTTTGAACCATTCATGTCGACATGTTTAAATCGCCACTTTTGTTAATTTCAACGTTTCACTCTTAGTCGGCATTGATGTTAGCCCTTTTATGTTGAATTGATTGACCACATGTCAGTGGGTGTTACACACACCCTAAAACGGTAGCCTCATGGGCCAGGGATGGTGGTAATGGGACACTATGCCCGCATCGTCGGCCTACGCTGTACCACAAGCTCCCCGTAGTGATCGTGAGCTTATTTAAAATGGCTGAGTGTAATTGGATTAATAATGGACTGGCTAATCATGCATACATCGCACAGACCAGCATTTATTGTTATCGTACGTGGGGTACGTATTGTTTCCGACTGGATGATGTTTCCCAGTTTCGATGATTGCATGGACGACGGCCCACTGTCGACACGGATGAGCATCCTTGGGGCGTGAACGCATTCCATACATCCATGCACTTATTAAGACTGCATCTACTATGTTTTGGATTATCTGTATGCCTTTTTTTATTATTCCTTGTTTAGGGTGGCGGTGTGTAATCTTAGTGGGAGATCACACTGAGTTGACCACTCATTCATCAATATTCAACCGTACAGAGGACATAGGGACAGAGGGAGTTGCGAAGGAGCCGGAGGCGACGAAAGTCGAGGAGGAGGCTTACAATGAAGAGCTGTATCAAGAGGCAGCTACTTATTTTGGATTAAATCAGTAGTTTACTTGCTTATTAACATTTCAGTTCATTTTTGAGAATTTAAGGTTTTGTATATGGGCTCCAGCTGAGTGGCCCAGGATATTATTACTATTTGGGTTTTATCTATACTACGCTTGGTTCCGTTAATCGCACTTTGATTTGGGCTTTATTACCCTTTTGCTTATCAGTTAACACCTGGGTTTTCAAGAGACGAGTGATATACTCGGGTCTAGAAAACCGGGGCGTTACAAAAAACCTATCAAAACATATTACCACTTAAAAGCCAAACAGAATGGCATGTAAACTATTTATACCTAAAACTCTTTCCTAGTGTAATGTTTTTACAACTTAAAACTTTATAAGCATCCAAATGACTCTTAAGGTTTTGAAATACTTAACTTCTTTTTTCTTTTTCTTTTTTTACTTTGACTAACGATTGTAATAGAACTCCATCGGTTGTATTCCAAAAATATGATCATGCCATTTTAGGCTCACAATATCCACTTTGACGGTGGACTACATCGTGGGCCCCACAATGGTGCGTTTATTTGATCCATGCCAACCATCCTTCATCGATCATGATCATTTAAGGGAATGAGCCCAAAAAAAAAAAAATCCAAATCTCATGTGGACCCCACAAAGCTTATAATGGCAATTAAATCTACCATTAAAAAAACATTAGGGTGTTTCAGAGGTAATCTAGTTATAGCCTTAACTACATGTTCAAACTCTCTCACTAAGGGTGTTTTGGATATTGAGAGTCCAAACTCTCGCACTAAGAGTATTTTGCTCCTAAATTAAGGGCCCATTATAATTCTATCTTTCCATCCAATCGTGTTTAGCCTGTAAGAAGTTATCAAGGGTAGGCATTTAATCCTTTCAATTTCTCATGTGTCGTCCACTTGAGATTTGGATTTGCCTCATATTTGGGCCCATGCCCTAAATTGACCTAAAAAAATGGATGAATGGTATGGATGTACCACATACATCATGATAGGGTCCACAAATTTTGAAACTCTAAAGGCAAAAGTAGTGTTGGATGAATGCAATTTGGTTACGTGTCTGTTATTCATGATAGGCACCTCCAAACATTGAGGTCCGCCTGAACAAAATGAAAGAAGGGCTAACCGAGGTCCAAACTTGGTTGGCCGAATTGAAGGAACAACAGACTCATTCGGAGCAAAGATGAATAAAATACATGGTGAAGAACATTCTGTGCTGCCTTCAGGATAGAGGCGCAACCCCTCCATCTCAAGAGCGAGACTCTTGAAGACTATTAGCCTTGTCAGGCAATCAGAGCATCCCTACCCTTGTCTTGACCACACCCCTCAGGTATCCCCGACTGATGACGTCTTAGGACAAATGTTGCTCTTCATACAGTAACAACAACAAACTTTGGCAACACTTGTGGGGATGATTGCACGGAACACGCAGGTACTCCGCTAGTAGTCCCAGCGCCTAGGCCCGCACCAGCCTGTGACGAGGGCATGTTTGAGAGGTTTTAGAGGCTATGACTGCCTATGTTTGTTGGGTCGCATAATCCTATGAAACCTGAATATTGGCTCCACCGGATCACAAAAATGATTCAACCCTTAAGGTGTATTGAAGTGGAACAATTTAAATTAGTGACATATGCATTCGAGAAAGAAGCCAATCTATGGTAGGATGGTGTCTTAAGGACTGAACCGATAGACTTCCAACGGATGTAGCTGAGTTTGAGAGCCAATTTTCCAAGAAGTATTTCCCCCTTACACATGGAAAGGAAAAAGAGAGCCAGTTCATCCAACCACAACAAGGAAACATGACGGTCACCTAATATGAGAATAGGTTCACCGAGTTATCTAGATACGCGCCCTTGATAGTGATGGATGAGCAGTAAAAAATGGGAAGATTTAAAGACGGACTGCGACCTGGAATCCGCACCAGGATGTGTTGTGCTAGTATAGCCACCTACGTTGAGACGGTGGACATGACATTTCAAGCGAAACAAGATGGAGAACATATCACCAGGGCCTGTTTACAGTTGGGTCCTAAGAGCAAACCCGAACTTCCTCCCCCTTATCCATCAGATAAGAGACTTTGTCTTACCCCACCACAGACTCTTGCTTCGAAGCCAGACAAAGTTTGTAACTATTGCGGGAGACCTGGCCACTCTATACCGTTTTACTAATAAGAAAAAAAAAAAGAGGGATGAGGGCATAATGCCCCCTTAACATGGAAATCACCCTCCTCAGCGTACAGTTGCCGCTCCTTCAACACAAGAGGGACATCCATCATTGAGGCCTACTACCCCTACGGCTAACCGGGCACAGCAAGCCCAGGTTCACGTGTGTACTACTAAGGCACCGAACCTTTTTGATCTAGTTCTACGGTTTTTGAAGGTGTCGCTTACATACATGGTACACGTGTGTACATTCTGATTGACACCGATGCTACAACCTCTTTCATTTCTTGCTCTTTAGTGAAGCGCTTGAAGCTAGACACAATTCCTATACCTAAATTGACAGTAATAACGAATTCTACAACGTATTGCCCCCATTGTCCTATCATGTTGGGAAATAAAGAAGTGTGAATCAATCTTATTGTAGCAAGCATATACTACTATGACGTTATAGTAGGCGTGGATTGGTTGACCATTATGAAGGTTGAAATAGACTGTGACACTCAGACTGTGACTGTACAAGGGCCTGGGGAAACTCCTTTCACATTCCTTATCAAGGTTAGTTTTGTATATCGCACTCAATTGTTTGCTCTACGAGGAGAAGGTTACGACAGACTGTCAATATCCGAAACACCCTTAGTGTGAGAGTTTGAAGACGTATTTAAGGCTATAATCGGATTACCTCTGCAACAAGAAATAGATTTCACTATTGATCCTGTGCCTGGTGCGACATCAATCACACTATTGCTTTATGTAACACCTCATACTTTTTAGTACTTGGGTGTTACCATGTGGACATAACTTAGTATAAAAATAATCCTGGCTTATTTGACCATTCATCTTCATGCTAGCCTAAATCTGACCGTTAAGAGAAATCTTCATTCATAGATCAGGTCATCCATCTGTTGATTTTTGGGATGGACCATCACATCATTAGAGAAACCTATTCTTAGGATTTCAATTTCCTTGATAGATAACTCTAACCCTCCACAATCAATTTTGAGACCTGGATCATCATATTCATCTTTCATCAGACCCACAACCCTCTATCTAACAACCCACCACTTGGTCGTCCCCATTGGGACATCTAATCACCAAATGTACTATTGATTTTCACCTAAATAGGTCCTAGGGCTCTTTGGACAGTTGATGTTCAGATTCAGTGTCAATCTGACCGTCGAATTGGTAAATATCATTAAGTAAGTGCAAAATTCTCTTGGTGTGGCCCACTTGAATTTTTTTATTTGCATCAGCACTAAGTTAGGACTCCAATAGGATCCATAAAAGCTGATAGACATAGTAGATCTCACCAACGCATCATGATGGACCCCACTTCAAGCAGTATGTGCACCAGCTGGTGTACTCCCGTTGTACATAAAACTCAAGCCCAGGTCAAATGAGGTATGACCCAATAACTATCTGAAAAAAGAGAATTTTCTCCTCTCTTTCTAGCCTGAATGTTGTTTGAAAGAACAACATTCGTTTGCGCTAGTTGGGGCCCACCATTAAGACCTTCGATTTAATCCAATCTGCCCATCATGTGCAGGGTCGATTTTCGACCAAAACCTTGCCTTTGCATGTGTAATTGCACACTTGTGAGTAGTGGTGGGTAGGATCCGACCCGACTCGTCGGATCCGACTCGACCGAACTAGTCGAATCCAATCCGACCCAAACCGAAAGCCAGGGTTGGGTCGGATCAAGCAGACCCATTCGGATCTGACGCCAAACCAAGTCGAGTTTGGGTCATGTAGCAACTCGATCCGGACTGGAATCAGGCTGTATAAAGTCAGATTTTACTGTCTCTTTTTTAAACCTTTACCCTTCTTCTACCCGAACCTTAACCCTACCCGCAGCCCGAGTCGACTTCCTCTCCTTCCCTCATTCTTTCTCTCCTCCTTTCTCTCCCGATTTCCCTCCTCTCCTTTTTTCTCTCCTCCTTTCTCTCCCTCTTTCTCTCCCGATTTCCCTCATCTCCTTCTTTCTCTCCCTCTCTCTCCCGATTTCCCTCTTTTTTCTTTCCTAGAACCAAAGTCTCCCAGCTCAGCTTGACTCAGCCCAGTCCGAATCGACCGGGCAAACTCAACTCGATCCGATCTGATTTCCCTGATCGAGTCGGACTTGATTCGGGTCAGGCCAGCAAGGAATTGGTTCGGATCGAGTCAGCCCTGCTGGACTTGGTCCTGAATCAGATTGAGTTCGGGTCAGGTACTTGTAAAAACTGAATCAAGTCGGGTTGGACCTGTGAATACACAAGCTCAGTCACAAACTGAGTTGCGCAAGTTGCTTCCAGAAGCGAAAAAATGTTTTACCGATGAGCTGGCAATCTGCATGCCTCTATCTCTCTCCATCCTAGCCGTCCATTCCGGAGCAATCCCAGCCTTCGTTATGGAGCACATGGATTGTGATTTTCTCCACTAGAAGTCATTACGGAGAGAATCTCTTCATTATAGGTTGTTGCAAGTTGTTCGAAGCAAACTCCATCTGCTCATCCATTCACTTCTAAAAGAGTCTCCGAATGGCATTGGATCATGGGAGCATCTATCAACTCAACCGATTCAAGTTTGCACTCGTTCTTGCGTTCACATGTGAGAAAGGAGTGTGGAGCTGGATATCTTACTACTCATCGGGTTTATGATCATATGCCTTTCAAATATGGGCTCCACAAGTATCCTAGGCCCAATCTAGACCATCTATGATTGATGGATCGAAGAAAAACCCCTTAGGTCAAAAGATGTCATTAAGTCACGCCCCAAACTCGGAGACCGGGCTCACAAAATTCCCGATCGCCGAATCCGGTGCCGACAGCCTCCGTAGAACCCCATTCTCAGCTCCCAGCGCCCATACGCCAGGTTCCGATCCTGGGATACTACAAGGAGGATTTCTAATAATCAAATTGATTCGTAATGAGCATAACCACAAGCATAACCCACGAACAATAACCACAAGAACACCATCACAAAATCCACTATGAACAAAAACTTTAAGTACAATGCGTCTAAAGGGAAATACAATATACGGAAGGAGATAAAAACTCTAAAAGCTCAGCTGCTCGCTCCTGTTGCGGGGCAACTACGGCTGCGACCTGGCACTACCTGCATGCATCAATCGTGCATAGCTTATAGAAAGCTTAGAGGGCGGTGTAAGTGTGTGCGAACGTGCTCAGAATGCAATACCGGAGTAATGTGGAATCATGCTGATGAGTACGAAAATGCAACCAGCCGTACCAAGGCTATGCAGTACAAGATGTGAATGCTATCGGCCATACCAAGGCCATGCGATGCAATATGTAAGTCAAGCATGTCAATCCTCATACCAATGCAACTCCTCACAAGAGCATCAAATCAGTACGGTTCTCAGTCTGGATAATCACCGGGGTTCAGTACACTCCAAATGGCACTGTCTCTCTCCAAGCAGCACAGTCCAAGTGAGCGTAAGAAACCTCACTATCCGCCTGGCCAATAGTCAGCCAATACCTATCCGGCACGTCGATAGCGAACCCATTTCCGAGCTGGTCAAACTCAGCCTAGTAATGCCCCCTGCTCTCGGGCGAGTAAGGCCACACCCCTTTCCAACCGACCATGACACAGTGGGAGACGCGGCCTCATGGTATTCGACCCTCGTGCGCTCTTATATCCACTCGGTCTCGACGTTGGAGTCATCCTCTGGTACCATCGGGTTCAGAGACTCTCACCCAGGGACATCTATGGCGCCCCAATTGCTTAGAACAAGATTTTCCGGTATCCAACCAGCCACCCACGGTGTGTCTTTAGAGGCTATGGCCCTGATGTCGCTAGGGCATATCACAATCACACAAATGCAAGTGCATGTATCACACTATCAGTCATGCAACCATCCTGCGTGAAGCACGCTCTCATGAAGGGCAACTCCGCCTATCAGGGGGCCCGCAAACAGTCTGCCCGAAGGCATATGCAATGATCAGTCCTTTCTCACATCAAGCATACATATGATGCATATGTGTATGGTCATGAGTCATGGATCCGTACTAAACATGTTATGTAATTATGGGCTCTGCATAAAGGAAATGGGCCTAGACGGCCAATGTACTACAAGTACGGGCCATCAGTGGGCCTCAGGGAGAGTGGTGGTGCGGACCTTTAACCGACACCGACCATGCAATGTGGACGTCAAACCATCATTGCTCCCAAGGCATAGCCTGCTATAAACATCATTATATACACCACGGGGAATCACACATTGCAATGGATATAGTTGCACTACATTGGGCCTTAGGTAAATCAAAGGGGCCATATCATATGGGCCTTATATATATCCAAGTGGGCTTCAATATCGGGCCTTGTACATACCAAAGTGGGCCTTACACATTACATTGGGTCTCGACCCATGGGCCTTTGAAACATCAAATGGGCCTCAAACCTTGGGTCATATATGTATCAAGTGGGCCTCAATAAGGGGCCACCAATACACCAGAATAGGCCCAGTCACATGGGTCTCATATGCATATCAGAGTGTGTCTCAATATCGGACCACAACCACTAAGATGGGCCTAGTTGCATGGCCATAAGAATGTTAAGTGGATCACACCAATGGGCCCTAAATACATCAAAATGGGCCACCTAACATGGGCCTCATATCTATTAAGGCGGGCCTCAACAATGGGCCACCAGTACGTCAAGATGGGCCTCATTTGGAGTCCACCAAAATGTCAACTTTCCGCCCAACCTGTTGATATGGCCACACATAAATGGAGGGGCCCACCATACTATTTATTTCTCATACAAGCTATTCATAACATCACATGACTATGGGCCCACCAAAAATATCTATTTTCCATCCAATCGGTTCATAAGGTTACTCAAATCTAGGGGCCCATAGAAATGTTTATTTTCCATCCAATCTATAAGGCCATATGGACCAGGAGGTCCACCACAATATTTATTTATTTATTTATTTTTTTTAACCTATTCATAAGGTTTCACATATATGGGCCCACCAAAAATATTTATTTATCATCCAAACGGTTCATGGGGTCACAAGACCGTGGGCCCACTGTACCGTTTATTTGCCATTCAACCTGTTTATTAGGCCACATGGCCAGGGCCCATCGTGATGCTTATATGACATCCAACCTGTTCAGCCAGTCACGTGGACCAGGGGCCCACGGTATTACTATTATTATTATTTTTTTTTTTATTTATTTATTTATTTATTTTTTTTAATGGTCCCTTATTCAACACTGTTTCCTGAAACGTGGTCCACTTGAGATTAGGATGTACCTCATTTTTTGGACTCAAGCCTTAAAATGATCTGTTAAAACGGATAGACGGCGTGGATAACACACATACATCATGGTGGGGCCCACGGCTGGGGCCGTGAGGCCCAGCCCGTCCGCCCGTCTCTGTCAGCGGCAGCAGCAAGCTGCAGCTGCTTCCTTTCTTCTTCTTCTTCTTCTTCTTTTTTTTTTTATTTGGGGCCCATCGAGATGTGATTCACAATCCAGTCCACCCATTATGTATGTCCCACTTGTCTGACCGTCCAGAACGAGTTTCAGCTGCATCCAAACATCAGGTAGGTCCCACCAAGTACTTTTATATGTTCTGGCATGTCTTCACATGGTTTTAGAGGGTATGGCCCACCCGGTGATCAGATCACCTCAAGACTTTGGCTCAACGCCTAAAAGGATATGGAGAAGAGGAGGGACGGCATGGATTCAACATATACAACAAGGTAGAGCCCTCATGAACAATGCCCAAAAATTCATTTTTTTATTTTAAAGGAGTCTCTGTTTCACGTCCAGCGTACAGAGACGTTGGATGTTAGGATTTTTTTTATTATTTTTATTTTTTTGGGGCCCACCGAGATGTGATTCACAAATCCAGTTCACCCATTATGTGTGTCCCACTTGTTTAGCCGTCCAGACCGAGTTTCAGCTGCATCCAAGCTTAAGGTAGGCCCCACCAAGTACTTTTATATGTTCTGGCATGTCTTCACATGGTTTTAGAGGTTATGGCCCACCCGGTGATCAAATCGCCCTAAGACTTTGGTTCAACGCCTAAAATAGGATGAGGAAGAGGATGGACGGTATAGATTTGGGAAATACAATAACGTGGGGCCCACGTGAGCAACATCCCAACCCTTTAAGAAATTTTATTTTTTTAAAAAAACAAAGCAGCCTTACGTCCTGCGTCCAGAGACGCTGAACGTTAGCTGTACATGCACCTACGGTGGGTCCCGCATGTAGGAGTCTCCATATTAATCAGGGTGGGTCCCACATTGAGGTGAGGCTCATATTCATCAAGGTGGGTCCCACTCAATCATGGCCCACCTTTATTACATATGACACCTTTATTACATATGAAATATATATATATATATATATATATATATATATATATAGACATATGTATGTTTATATACCATATAAAATGCATAAAAATGAATAAGAAAAAGAATGAGATCATTGAAATGGATGGATCATCACCTACCATGAGGTGGGCCTCACCGCCGGATGTGGATGGACGGGTTAGATCTACACAAATCGGTGCGATCCACACCATTTCAAGGGAAGAAATGAAAGAAAGAGAGAGAATGGAAGAGTTTAACGGTTGGTCACCCACCTTGTTGCGATCCTCCTTACTCCCTTGGCTTGGAAACTCCTCACCTACGGTTCTTATGGACGTTGATCGGGTTTTAACGGTGCGGATGATGATCGGACGGTTGAGATGGAAGATGAGGAGGTGGGCCACACTTAGGATTTTGGGAAATTTTTTTGGGAAGCTTGGAGATTGCTTGGACGTATGAGAGGGAGAGAATGAGAGAATGAGAGAGAAAAAATAAATAAATAAATAAAAGGAGAGGGAGGGATGGAGGGATGATGTCATGGGCATGGGTAGAGTTCAAAAAGAGAGAGAGAGTTGACTTTGAGTAAAGGAGGCATGGTTGCTTGTACTTGGGTATAGAGGGGCATTTATGGTTTATTAATGGGACATCTCGTAGAGATTCCCTCGAGATTCACAACGTGCGGCGTTTCTTCGAACCGAACGCTGACCCGTATCTCCTGAACTGGGTATCGATTTGGTGCGCGAGTCGCGACGTTGGAACCGCGGCGACGGTGCGGTCGCAATGATACAGGTCTCGGGTTAAATCGACTCGAATCTAAAAGATACAACTTACGATCGATCGCAACGTCGATTATCAGTCGCGGATTGCCGGACTTCGACGGAAAGGATTGGGGATTCATCGGAACAGTGCGAACTAGGATACGGGTCTTACATGTGTGGAGCTTCTTCTCCGTTTTAGCAAAAACTCATTCAAACATAGATGAACTTGATCCCTAATCAAAGATGATCATTTAACGGGCCACAGGGCCTACATTTGATCATATGGTGGCCAATGTCAATCCTCATTATAGAATCTTAGAAGTTCTATTACAATCAACGGTCGAAAATCCTCTCGCGCTCAAGTTTGAGTGTAATTAATCTTATCATTAATGGCTGAAGCCTCTAGAGATTTAGAACTCTATAAAAAGGAGTCTTCTCTCTCAAACAAACCCTTTCAAGACCTAGAAATTTCAAAGAGAAAGAGGGAGTTTGTGAGAGGAGAATGCCACACCGCGCCAAGTTACTAAGTTGTCTTGGTTTCGGGTCGGGTCTGGTTGATTTGAGACATCTCGAGATGTCCTCAGAGAGAGAAAGGGATTCAGGAGGAGAGGAAGGAAGAAAGAGCAGAGAAGAAGAAGAAGATCAAGGAGTTCGGGGGGTTGTTGGGTTGTTCGACTCGGATAAGAATCGAGTGGAGATCGAGTTATTCAACCTATTTTGTTGAGTTGACTTAGTGGGGGTCGTTGAGTTGTTGTTGGCCTCCATCTTGCTAGGTAATTAGCCAGTAAGTTGCATCAAAACCAATTGTTGATTATTGTTTGGAAATCTCTTAGAGAAATCACAAAATGAAATCGAGTTGCAAGTTGAATCTTCCCTCGGGCCTGCCAAGTCTTTGATCTACTAACTCGGTGAGCCATGACCAATCTAGGATTTGATATGGGATGATTCGAGCTTGATCAGCCAGTGAATTCAGTATTTGTGCATATGATTTTTCCCATACTCATAACTGAGTTGAATTTGTTTATGATATTGTTGGTGGGTTTAACTCGATTTAACCCGTTGAGTTTAATATCAAATGGGCCTCACCTGGTTATGTTTGGATCCAACAACACAGGAGAAGTAATTGTTGTGGGTGGTGCTTCCCACTAGTTTAGGAAGGGGATTTCGACTTTTTATCGGGTCGGTTGGAGCCAAATTATTGAGTTGTTGAGGTGAGTTCTGGAATGACTCAGTGAATTTTCACCGAGTCGAGTATTGGTAGGATCTGATTATGGTCTATTTCAGTTTTAGTTACACGAGGGGGTTGAACTTGAAAATTGATTTCAATAATAAGCACCATTGTGCCCATGTTGGTAACCGAGCGGAGGTGATTGGGTTGGATTTGAGTCGAAACCAGGTCAAGTGAGTCCAAGTAAGTAGAACTCCACTGAAATGCTTGCTAGCTTTAGTTTTATTAAGTTTATTACTCGTAAATCCTTGCTTAATTATGGGAATTGGGATATTTCTATTTAAGCTACGTTGTTCGTGTAGATTTAACTCTAAGTTTTGTTGGGGAAGCCGAATCGGTCGTGTTGTGGTGATATAGCCCCTCAAGTCTTTTATTAATAGCCTACTTTAGATTATTATTATTTTTTCTTTAATTGAATGCATAATTATTTCCAAACTCTACATTAGGCCTATCTTGTTCAGTCTGACTTGGATTGAGTTAGAAACCGGGTTGGATCGCATCTTGAGGTGAGTTAATACCTCGAGTTTTATACTTACATTTTAATATGAAGTTAGTTTAGATTTAAATGAATTTTGGATTGTAATATTGAGAAAATTGTATAATATAGGGTTGGATTTGGTTCAAGTTACTTCATACCTTCAAAACCCTACTGAGAAGTTAATCCACATCCTTAGGTTAGGATTAGGGGTGCACATGGAACCGGTAGAACCAGTAAACCGGACCGAAACTAACCAAACTGCACGGTTTGGTCTAGTTATGAAGTGCACCGGTTTCAATTCCGGTTCTGAAAATCAAAGAACCGGTTGGTTCAGTTCGGTTCGGTTCTCGTTTTGGGGTTATGCAGAACCGAATTGGACCGTGAATTGAACCATAGAATCGAACTTAGAACCGAACCTAAAACCGGAACGTAGAATCGAACTTGGAACCGAACCTGGAACTGGACCGTAGAACTGAACCTAAAATCGAACTGTGATTATCATGCTTAATTAGACTTGTTTTTAAACTATTTTATGAGTTTACAATGTATTTTAGTTGTCTATTTGACTCATGATTTATGGTTTACAATGCATCATTTAATTGTTTTTATAAATGTCTTTTTGCACACCTTACACGATATCTATACCATTCATCAAATGGATCACAACACAAATGGACATGGGTTGGATTATAAAAAAATAAACATGCAATTGGGTTGGATTATAAAAAGCCCATAATCGTAGAACCGAATCGGAACCGAACCAGTTTTTACGGTCTAGTTTCGATTCAATTCTAGGGTGCAAACGGTCCGGGTCCAATTCCGATTTTCCTGGAACCGTTAGGAATGGTTCAGTTCCGGTTTCACCCTAGAACTGGACCGAACCGAACCATGTGCATCCCTAGTGAGGATCACCCTTCAAGCTTTCCAACAATATGATAGTTAGAATAGTTCATTTATTTCTATAATATTCAGTGACATGAATGATAATTGTTTGTTCTAATTGAATAATTCTTCATATGATTGATATTTAAATTTCAATTTAAGTATTCTAATATGTTATGGATCTCAAATTTCTCTATCCTAGTTTAAGATGAGTACTTTACATATATATTTGCTATTGATGGTGTATATTGAATTGATTGCACATTATTTTGCCACTTGGAGATTATGGGATGATATTATTGGAGGTTCATCGAACTAGTGGCCATTATGTGTAATAGATTAAATAGAATTTTGTTGTAGACTTACCATCTCGTGGATCATTTGGGCCTATGTGGCTTTTGGGTTGACTCCTTTTTGTAGTATTCGGGATGAACTTTTTGTCCATTATGGCTTACTATAGACTATTTTTGTATAAACTTGTGATGATAAATTCTATTTGTTGTATCACGAAAGGCTTCTAGTTGTAAAGGTTACTATGAATCCATTGTATTATCATCATTATCTATAACCATCATAATATATTAACATCTTACTTGTTGAAGACTTGTGAGTTGAGTATGGTGGTATGAGACACTTTATTCGAGTTGTTGGCCTATAATGGGTGACGAGCGTCATAGTGACCTTGAGCTTCCTTAAATATAGTTATTTGTAAATGGGACTAATAACAGTTGGGCTAATAATGCATTTCATGACATACAGACTTTACCAGGTGGTCGATATAAGACATGAGGTTCTCGCGTAACTGGTTGTACCATAAAGTATTTTACCAGGTGACTCTGAGTTATCATCATGTGCATTCGAGCCATTATGGGTTGTCCTCGTTGGATGGACTTTTTCGGATACCTAGTTCTCCTTGGGTGTACCTTAAAGTATTTGTAAGAATTGAGTCCTTTATTTGAAAAGCTCTTTAGGCAGCCACTTGTATATCTTGTGTATTTGGAATGTATATATGGACTTTTCTTTTATGCTTGATTTATCTTTCTTCCATTGCGGTGCTCACTTATAGAAAATTATATTATGAAATGTGGACTATATTTAAAAGTTAACACTCGGGATTTTAAAAAATGAGTACAAAACTCGGGTTATGAAATCTTGGGTGTTACACCGTATCACAAGCCTCCGTGTGAAATGGAAGAGTTAAGATTTCAAATTGATGAACTTTGAACTATGATTTTATACAACCTAATGTATCACTATGGGGAGCCCCAATGCTATTTCTAAGGAAGAAAGATAGATCTTTACGACTCTTCATTGATTACAGCAAGTTGAACTAGATTACGGTGAAGAACAAGTACCTATTGTCGATTATTAATGATCTGTTTGATCAGTTGTAGGAGGGATTCACATAAGCTTCTATTACACTAAAACCCCATCAAAATGCTTAATGATCGGATTATCTATATAAAGTAATCGAGTTCCAATGGTTATAAAATGGGCAAAAACAACTAGTCTTCAATTGTATCGAATTAAACAGGAAAGCCGCTAGACAGATTTTGACACTTTCGGTCGGACCGAACATAATCTTCGGTCGGACTGAATGTGGCATTTGGTTGCAGCAAAATTACTTGATTTCTATCCAAGCACGTTGACCTATTTTAGCAAATTTCGGTCAGACTGAAGGTAGGTTCAGTGCGACCGAAAGTTGCTAAAATTGTACAGTTTTTCTAGCAACTTTCTAAAGCCAATCTTAGTATGTTCAAACAAGGCTCATAAGGCTTAAGAGATGATCAACAAAGTATACCTATTAAGGTTGGGATCATCTAAAGGTTTAAGGGCTGTTTTGGGTTAAGGGTTAGGGTCATCAAGACACCTCATATACATGTTCTTTGTTCCTTGATGCTCCACCTCCACTTATGTCTTCGATCTTTAGCTTTCAAAGGTTCAACTGATTCTCTAACACTATGACTCATGTGATCGACAAATAAGGTGCATTAACACATACTTGCTTTAACCAAGCCCTTATTGATCCATTTACATACAACCGTATTAGGGAAGTTAATATACCACAATTATATCACGAGTCGATTAAACCAGATCACATGGCTTGTTGCGGCTCATCACCAGTGTCTATTAATACAATTTAGGGTTTGTCTCTCGATATCAATTTTAAATAATAAATTTCAAATGTACATATACAATGTTAAATATATCATATTAATATGGTAAAAGTCGTTATCGAAATTTAATAAGAGAATGGATGTGTTGTGGCTTTATATAAATACCTCAAGACGGCACAACACATGATTTGAAAGTATTATGAACACGACAAATGATGTAGCACAAGTATCGAATCACATCAACAATGCGCACCACTCATCAAATACATGGATTTACACATCCACCAAAATGTACACTGCCACGAGCACCTAATGTACAAAGCTCGTCATTTTGATTAATGCTCAGTGGTCATTATAATGGGCTTGACACTCAACATATATTGACATTTGGAAAACAATGTCCCATCCCACTGTGACCGGCTCATCAAACTTTTACAATCAATTTATATCAGGTTATTTATAAATCATAGTCCACCCTCTTCATTTTCCATACGTCCAGTCGTATATAACTTCCATCCACTAAAATCACTACGTATCACACGTGCGTAAGGAAGGTCATGGGGCGGCAGGTTCGGAAGTGTACTCGTCCTGAAACCATTAAGGACATGAGAAAGAGGGGGTGCAGGTGGAAGGAGCTCCACACGTGTGTACACATCTGCAGTGTGTTACTCCACACGTGTATACACACATTCGAAGGAGGAGAGAGCAGTGAGTGGTCTGTAAATAGCAGACTTTATGAAGGGTAAAGCCGTAAAGGTATAAGGTGGATGACCGTCCTTACTATGACGCCTCGGTGGTAGACTCACACGGTGGATATCCGAGGGATATTTTAGTCGGCCGGATGTCGCTTCCAGCTATTGGAACTTCATGTATGTGGGGGCACTTGGAGCAATGTGGGCGGGACTCTGACTGTGGGCCCATCTCAATGTATGAGACGTATATCTGAACGGTCGATCTGTTTTCCATATCATTTTATGGCATGTACCAAAAAATCAATCGGTCCAAATCTCAGGTGGACCCCACCGCAGGAAACAGTGGTGAATGACCATTAAAAACTTTTTACAGACCAAATCATTTTGGATCAAGCTTATCAACAGGTTGGATGGCAAATAAACATTACATTAGACACTAGGAAGTTTTTAATGGTAGATGTTTAATGACCATTGTTTCTTTTGGTGTGGTCTACCTGATATTTGGATTTTCTTCATTCTTGGACGCATGCTATAAAATGATCTTGAAAAATGGATCGACCGCGTAGATATGTAACTCATTCATCGAAGTGGACCCACGGTCAGGGTCGTACCCATATCGCTGCCTACGGTTCGCAGCAAGTCGCGATCGGTTCTGAGTTCGTCTCCGCCCATTAATTTTCTTTTTCTTTTTTCCACTTTCTTTCCTTATTAGGTGCGGCCCCGGCCTCACCCAGCACAGTGCATCCCTGACCCTATGGCTTACATTGATGTATATGTTGTATATCTAATCCGTTCATCCGTTTTTACAGATCATATTATGGCATGAACCAACAAAATAAGAAGATCCAAGTATCAGGTGGACCACACCACAGAAAAATTTGATAATTAACAATTAAAAATTTCTTGTGAAAGACAAAAGGTTTCGATCAAGGTGATGTTCGCTTTTACCTTTCATCCATGTCCGTGTGATCTTATCAACGTGTTAGATGGATAATAAACGTTACTGTAGGCCCTGGGAAGTTCTTAATGGTAGGCGTCCAATCAATACTCTTTCTTATGATGTGGCCCACTAGAGAATTATATATACTTCATTTTTTTATAAAACTCCCTAAAATGATATGTAAAAACGGATGGACGGCCTGGATATACAATACATATATCAAGTTGGATCCCACGCCGTGTTGGTTGAGGCAATTTCTTCTGGGCTCTTCTTCTGGCTCCCCTCTTTTGTCTACAGTTTTTCTTCCTTTCTTCCATCTTCTCAAAAGTAAAGTCATATACACAGATCTCTCAGCATCTTATTTCCAACGCCACTTTCATTTCCTTCCTCTGCAACCTTCAAAAACCCTATTTACCTGCCCATCAATCCATCCATCCATCTAGAATGGACTAGTTGGGTCCAGTTGTTCAGATCATTCTCTTCTTCTGGGCTCGTGTTTCTCTGCAAATCGGTTATCTCAAAAACCTCAATAACAACGTAGAGAAGTCGAAGAACGAAACGGAAGAACTGGAAGACAAGCGTGACCAAATTCAAGCGGACCTCGATCATGCTATATCAGTCGGAAAGAAACGGAAACCCCAAGTGGAGAAATGGCTCGTGAACGTCACCGATATCAGAGCTCAAGTCGATTCTATCAGATCGGAATTCGAGCAGCAGAGAACCTGTTTGAATGGTTGTTGCGCCGATCACTTCTCTCGCTACAAACTGGGCGAAAGGGTGGTTAAAAAGATCGAAGATGTCGAAAACCTCAAAGTAAAAGGAGTCTTCTAAAAGGTGGCTGAGAGCCCTCGCCGGCCGCGGGTGTTGGAGATGGAAACATCGCTACCTTTAGGACAACAAAGCACATCTGAGCAAACCATGGAGGATATATGGCAATGCTTACACGATGAGGAGAATGGCGTCGTAGGTGTTTACGGGATGGGAGGAATTGGGAAAACAACTTTCATGAAAGGCATAAACAATATGTTTATTGGAATTGATGACTTCAATGTTGTGATTTGGGTTGCAATTTCACATAAATGAAGAGATGAGGGACATGTTGCTTGCGCGGTGGAAGAATCTGAGGTATGTGCTCATCTTAGATAATCTATGGGAATAATTTACCTTGGATCAAGTCGGAATTCCAAAGCCAGACAAGCAAAAAAGATGCAAGATCATGATAACCACCTGATCGGTTGCAGTGTGTAATGCGATGGGGGTGGATGCAGTTCTGTCATCGGAGATTCGACCGGTAGCAGAGAGAGAAGGTTGTGGAGGAGTGCAGCGGATTACCACTTGCAATTAAAAGAGTGGGACTGGCGCTGAGAATGCATTGAGGGCATTGAAAGGATCATCACCTGAGGTTCCAAGTATGGAGTGTAAGGTGTTTCTTCCTTTGAAACTTAGTTATGATTGCCTAGAAAACGATAAGATCAAATCATGCTTCCTGTATTGTTCATTGTTTCCGGAAGATTATAATATAAAAATAGATCATCTAAACACATACTGGGCCATGGAGGAAGGATTCATAAAAAATGTGAATAACTTGGAAGAAGCATCTAACAAAGGGCATGACATCCTTGAAAGAATCAAGGACGCATGCCTCATGGAGGAAGGGTCTATAGCTAATGTACATGTCAAGATTCATGATTTGCTCCGCGACTTAGCTATATGGATCACTTCACAATGGTCGTCATCATCCAACGAGGGCTCAAAATTCCTTGTGAAAGCCGGGGAGGGACTAGTGCAGCCACTAGAAGAGAAACAATTATGTACCGTTCACAGTAGTTTCTTCGAGCTCATGCTGAAACTTCAGATCCTTGATCTAAGTCATTCTTGCATCAAATCTCTCCAGTGTCGTTATCGCTATTGTTGAATCTACATGCGCTCATTCTAAGATATTGCAGACATCTAGTGGAGGTGCCAGCATTGGGAAATTTGAAGGAACTCGAACTTCTTGATCTCTCACACTCTGGCCTCAAAAAGTTTCCTCAAGGCATTGCAAGCTTGGTTAAACTTAAGAGGTTGAATCTATCATGTTCTCATCTCCCCTTCCATTGAATATGATATTCGGGCTACCTAGCCTGGAGGATCTAAGCATGTTGGGGCTGGGATATGTTGACAGAGCTACTTTTGGTGAGGCTGTGACCATGACACGGCTGAGTTCTTTAAGAATCACCGTGTCCAATCTTAATGGCCTCATCCCATATGGTTTGTTCCATCGATGGTTTTCGGGGTTGAGAAGATTCCATGTTCAGGTTGTCTATCAAGGGAGTGATATCCTCATGCATCCTTCTGATAAGCAGATAAGCATTTGTGGATGTCACAATTTCCCCTACGGGATTGAGGGGTTGATAAAACATGCAATCTCTTTATTCTTCGAAAAATGCAGAGACATCTTGAAGTCTATGGATTCAGTGGAGTGGAATGCATTATACACTGGAGAGAGGTTGAAGAATATGCATTGCAATGTTTACAGCAGTTGGATCTCGTTGGTTTACCAAACTTGGAGAAGGTATTGGATGGTGGAGAGCCTCCACCAAACACATGCCTTCAAAACCTAAGAAATATATATCTTGTAGAATATCCCAATTTAAGGTGTCTCTTCTCCTCTAGTATGGATGGTAGAACATCTACATCAGTTAGAGAAGCTTCAAGTATCGTACTGTTCCAAAATGGAGGATTATTGAAGGCGACATGCTGCCTGATAATTCATTCCCAAGATTACACTCCCTATATTTGGAGAACTTGCCGAAATTAGCAAGCATTCGTAGACAGCGACTTAGTTTTGTATCTTTGGAAGAGATCCATATAATTTCATGTCCTGGGTTGAAGAAGCTCCCCCTCTTCTGCTCAAGCATCAATGAAAGAAAAGGAGGAATAGCAGGTGAGAGAGAATGGTGGGAAGGATTAGAGTGGGAAGACGAGAACGCCAAGTCCCTCTACTCCAGCATTTATGAAAGTGCCTGATCGCAGTTGAAGAAGCTTCCTGTCTTTGATGCAGAAAAGGTGAAGTAATTTCTTTCATTAGCTCATGTTTTACATTGTGACAGACATTGCCAAGGATTTTAAAAGTTCGCGATACTTTAACGTGAAATTGATAAAGCCATACTACCATGATAATATCATGAGAAATTCAAAATCTTAGAATATTTTAAATTTTTACGGTTATATGCAAAATTTATTAAAGGAATTTTTTTTTGCATATAAATTCAAAATTTTGGAATTATTTATTAACTTCTAATAAATATTTTTTAATATTTTGTTTTCAGGGAGATTTTCTGAATATTACCATGGGAAGAACATCAAACTCTAAAGTCTTCTGAGATATTCCCATTCCGAGAAATTGGTGAGAAGGAGATTTATCACTTTCTTTTTTATATTTATTTTGCAGTTATTGATGTGTTAATTATTGCATTTATAGGCAATCACACCTTCTTGCATGTGGAAGCATTTCTAGTTCTTCACTTTTCCAAGCTTAGCATCCCCTGAGATTTAAAATGATTGCATGACTGACTGACTAGGGTGTAACTTTAACTGACGTGCACAGAATGACTTGATGTGGAAGAGATCTGACCATCCACTCATGCAGACAAATGACTTCATGGGGAGGAGATCCACTGCTCCACTCATGCGGACAAATGACTTCATGGGGATGAGATCCACCCGCCCACTAAGGTGGGCTACACAATGGGAAACAGTTTATGGTAAGTTCCACCATTAAGATCGTACAAATTTTGTGTGGCTCTACAGCGGTGTCTATGTGCCGTCCAATCCACTCATCTAAGCTGCCATTCAAGGATGAATGGATTCCACAAAAATCACGATATCCCAATACTCATCCATGCCACACCACGTAAATTTAGAGCTTTTAGGCATGACTTTACAATGTTCCCTGTGGTGTGGCCTAAGTTTTGGATTGGAATGATTTTCAAGGACTTATGGCGAAAATCTGGTGACTTGCCTGATGGAAAGGGTGGATCTGATGTATGTTCGTCACATCAAGCGCTTAGCTTGAGGCAAGCAAGGCCATCCAATGCCCACGGGAGTCCGGCTAGCGCAGTGCAGCTGAAATCTGGCAATCACATGATCCCACTACGTGGATTCTTTGTCTAAAGTATCAAGTTGATCAGGCCATCAGGTGGACCACAGTGGACTGCTGGTCGGTTTCTCTTTAACCATTCATTATTTTATAGACGTTTGGCCAACCTAATGGTCATGCATTTGTAACCACCTCTGATATGTCAGTCTCCCCACTCTCATGAACAGCCAGCTCTACTTTTTGGTAGTATTTTAGTTTCTTTTTAGTTGTTTGGAGATTTTATTATGTTTCTAGGTATGGTTCAAGCCCAAATGGTTATAGAGGTGTTTTGTTCATTAAATGCATTTTACATTAATAGAGAGAGTGGTTTTAGGAAGTTCTTGTAAGGTGGGTGAGGTTCTCATAATTTATTTTATGGGTTGCAACACATTGTAAGAACTACAAAGGTGTACCATGAGAACCTCTGGCCATACAACATAAGCTAGGCTGGGAGTTGAGAGCATGGGGTCTTGAATGATCCTACAGCCTACTCCAGCCTGCTCCAATAAGGAGTTGGGAGTAGAAGGGAAAGTAGCTTAGACACAGAGATAGTGATATATTGGAGTAAGGGTGGAGATGTACTTGGATGATCCAATATCATTCTAATTTCTAATTACCTTAAACCGAGGTGAACTTAGTAGATATTCTTTGCCTTGACTTGATGGAACATGTATGTTAACTACGAGAGCACATGTTCAATGCATTATCATGTAGTGTATGATATTATATTCTACTTTTTTACGCTTAGAGTTAGATGTTGATTTCGAGCAAGTACTTTATACATTTTTTGCTAATTGTTGGTAATGAGCCTTTTTTCCTACTTTATTTTAAGATGAAGAAGGCAAGACTCCTTTCATTGGCATAAATTGTATATCTGCTAGATTCTCTTTATATGACGTAGAAATGCATTATCATGTAGTGTACGATATTATATTCTACTTTTTAATGCGTAGATGTTGATTTCGAGCAGCAAGGACTTTAGACATTTTTTGCTAATTGTTGGTAATGAGCCTTTTTTCCTACTTTGTTTTAAGATTAAGAAGGCACGACTCCTTTCATCGGCATAAATTGTATATCTGCTAGATTCTCTTTATATGACTTGGAAATATGAAGGGTGTTGCTGCACTCTTTTTCTCTCTCCCTCTCCCTCTCTCTCTCTGTTTTTTTTTTTTTGGTTGCTTATCATGTTTGGACAATTATTTTTCTACAGCGGCAACCATATTCTGATGTAGAAGGTGTCACAGATACATTCCTAGCATGGTTGGACCAAAAGAAGGTGGACAATAAATTGATCATAACTTTTGATCTGGGTATCGTTATGGTGCACTAGACCGAGTATCATGAACCGAAACAACACGAAAACTTGAGGACGGGTTCTTTTGAAGTGGAGGGGACTGATGTAGAGCGGGTCGCGGACACTTTCGTGTCCAAGATGGATCGGAGAAGGCCAAATTGGAGGAAGAAGTTATCAAGACCGTCAAAACCTTAAAACAAGCATATCTTGCAAACCGGAATGAGTTACTCGATGTAACATATATGATTTTGGGGTAGGATGAGCTACTTTAGCCAACCAACCTGGCAGCCGGGTTGCCCACACCGAATTCGCGAGATTCCATTATATCGACGGCCGAATTCCATGTTTTAATTCCTTTTTTACTATAAATAATAAGTTTTAGTTTGATTATAACTCTTCATCCGTTGGGCTTTAGGAGTTGCACCCAACGTGAAAAGAGCTTAGAATGATTAGGAGAACAGCTTGGTGAAGCCAAATAGGACATACTATTTTTGGCCGAAAACCTTGCGCACTAGTAGACTGTCTATAAATAGTAAGTTTACTATTTATAGTAAGTTGCGAATTCTAGGAATTTTAGTTATGGTTTGCTTTTGATTTCTCTCCCATTGCTTGGTATCCCTATTTAAAGGGTTGCGAACTCGTTTATTTCATTCATCAATCAATTTCGAATTTTATAGAATTTATTTTCTATTTTTCTTGTTCTTTTCCTCGTGGATCCGAGGAGTCTTTGTGAGGAGTCCAAAGAAGTTCCATGGATTCAGAACAGTTATTCCCCTAAGGAAGACGGTGCTCGACCTCACGTCCTCCCCTGTGTCATATTCCCATTGAGCAAATGTGTGGTGACATGGTGGACATGTATATGCAAAACATGAAGTTAAAATTTGAAGATAATTTTCTCCCATTGAAGAAACTGTAGAACAAGAAAGAGGTGACTCTCTCTCTCTCTCTCTCTCTCTCTCTCTCCCTCTCTCCCTCTCCAAATTGACTTTTTTCCAGATAAATTTGTAGTAATCTGTGGGGTGTATTTGGATGCAATGTGGAATTCAATTGTAATGTTCTAGTAGCTCTACTAGAGTAGAAGCACGGAAACGATCAAATTACAGTTACCTCCCTTTGTATCGTTGAGAAATTGGCCTCCAAACCACAATGACATTCCTTTCAAGCTGGAAGGAATTGTAACCGCAATTTGTGTGCTAGTTCCTCATTATGAATTCTAAGAAACATTGTCATTTATTGTTGTTTCCTCTTGGTAAAAATAAATTTTCACAATTCAATTCTGCTACATGTGCCCAACTCAGCCTATGGCACAGAGGAATTGAAATACAAGATGTGCATGTTGGTCTATATAGATTCTACGGAAACAAAATTAAGCAGACACCCTACTCCGTCTGAAGCCTCCAAAGAACTTTTTGTTACTTATAGCAAATTTCGTTGAGCTTGTCTCTGTAATTAATTGCAAATACTGAGTTGTGTCCTAATAAGGTGTCCAACTTGTATCTCCTGAGTGATTTATACAATATAATTTAGTAGCTATGAGTTGAGCATTTGGTTGATGGCTCTTGCTATTTGCAGGCAAGCCTTAGACCTCTCTAACAACCTCATTTGTGATAATCAGAGGTTGAGATCTGTATTAAGCTATTTTGCGCTTGTGTAAGCACAGTATGAAATGAAACATGCTACTGTGTTCAGAAAGATATCCCTTCACTCTAGGACTCTATTATCTTATTTTATTTGTTATACGTAAGTATTCGCTGGTGGCTCTCATGTTTGTTGTTAACATCTAGTTCAATAGTGTATCGTGCCTCTCCTTTATCTTTTGACCAGCGTATCATATATTCCTATTTACCAAGGTAACTCATGTTCTTTCACTTTTGTGGCACCTTTTCCAGAAGGTATGATCAGATGTTAATATTGTTTTTCAACAAACACTAAATCCCATCTCTTTCTTGTTTAGTATTTCTTATATCTTTTTGTTTGCAGGAACCAGTGTTGTGTCTAAGTTTTTATGTGCTAATGGAATTACTCTTTTCAAAGTACGAGAGGGAACTATCAAGTTACTTGGAAAGTCAGACATGTACTATTTCAATCCTGAGCATCCTCCCTTGACCGAACCAGCTCAAAGGGCGCACTCAATTGGGCTCTTGATGAAAAGATGAAATCAGGTAATTTTTTTGAAACTATTTTCTCCTAATTTCTTTGTGCTGATTGTTGCTTCATTAGCTTCAAGGACATGATTTCTCAAGTTTGTTTGTTTGGAAAAAAAGAATTTGGCATTTTGAGCTTTGTTTGTTTGGAGGATTGAATTTGGACTTTTTGGAAGGATTTTGAGGGTGCTTGTATGACAAATGTGGGATTTTTGTGATTTTGTGTGGTGGGATTTTAAGTTTCTGTATCTGGGTTTTGTTGTTGGGAGGATTTTGAATATAGGAAAAAAGGTGGGAAATTTGAATCTTTGAAATGATGGTGAAATGGTGGTCTGACTGGGGCAGAATTTCAGGGTTTTTTTTTTGGGAAGCTGAGTTTTTGCTGAGTGTTTTTATGGAGTTTGTGAATGAAGAAGCTAAAAAGCTGATCTTTTTTGCTTTAGAGCTCATGAAAATGGTGGTTCTGAAAATGTCAAGTGGGAGGTTTTCTTGTTGTGTTGCACTTGTTTCTCATTTGGGCTTTTACTTTTGTGTTTAGGTTAGTTTTGTGCATGGATTTTCATGTCAAAATTGCTAGCTTTTGGGCCATGGTGGTTTTAGTATTTTATCTTTGACAGTGAGAAGAGGGTAAGAGGCTTTTGGAGTAGAAGAGAGGATGGAAAGAAGAGATTTCCTGTTTTGAGAAATGAGTTTGCTGGTTTTGGTATGGATGGAGAGCTCCAATGCGCAAGCCCTCTCCTTCTGGCATAAACTACGAAGGTCAGTTGGTTTGTTTTTTTTTGCTTTTTTTTTGTTCCCTTCCCTTCATGCATTATCTATTTGCTAGGTTTGTCTTGGCACGGCTTTGACATTGAATTATATATGCTTGTTCAGATTGGCTCGAAATGATTGGGTGTTTATTCTTTCCTCAATTCCTTTGTTCTTTTGAGGTTTTTTTACTATGAGAGTTTGACAACCAATTCTATGGAGAAAGTCCTTGTCTAGGCATAGAGACTCTGTTCACCGGCCACAAGGTTCCATTTAACAACTGGCTCTGATATGTCTGTGCACCAATTGGGAACTCCTCAGAAAGAAATTGGGAACTCTACCCAATCCATGGTGCTGGTTTTTAAAGGGCACCACCAGGCTCTGTAATCTGTATAGATTTTCCTATTGACTTCTTCCATGTGCTAAACTTCTAAACATTTTATAGGAACAAAAATGATGGTCATAACCTTTGTTTTTAAACCCAGAATGTATCGGACAGTTGAACCAGATTGAGAACAATGCCGCAGCTATTCAGCAAATGCCAAGAGCATTACAGGCAGCCTTTGATAACAGATTTGATGGGGAGACATCATCACCAGCTCTATGTTGGAACTTGGAGAACCTGCGAACGAAGTGCTTGGAATCGCTACAATGTATTAGAAGATTCGGAGCAGTTGCTGGCCTCTAAGACCTGTTCTCAGGTGCCTGAATCATCAGATGGAGAAAGGATTGCTTCTTCAACCACCGAAAGCTGGGAGTCTAAAACAAAATCCATGAATTAAATAAATATTCATACTTCAGCAGTCAAAGGAGCAACAAAGAAAGAGGGCATTCAGAAAGGAATGCATGCAGCCAACTGATACTTTTTCTGAGGAGACAACTAATACTTAAAAAAGGAATGTCTTCACCAGTAACGGAAGAAATCAGCTCGAGTGCTTGAATAAGGATGAACTTCAAACAACACCAAAGATGTTGCATTAAAGTTCATATTTGTATTTACTTCTGTGGATTTTCTGTCTAGGTCTTTTAAGTAGGAAAGGAGGGAAAGGTAAGTGTTTGAGCATGGGTGTGATGACAGTTTGAATTGTTGTCATGTAGTGTTTAAGCATAGTATGTTGATTGTTTGAGATGCATATCAATTTCATATTCCCTGCGTATCAACCATCACACCCTGCCAAGAGTACCAAAGCTTCTCTCTTCATACTCCAGATACGGTACGATCGAGAAATTGTTGATGCAGAAATTGTATCTCTGCATTCACAGTTGCATGAACATTGTGATGAAAATTTCATTCAAACTCTAGCTCTGTCAATTGTAATTCTTGCAGCAAGGAGAAGGGAATTTAGATTACTTATGGTTGATGACTTTTGTAACTTGCATTTAGTCCCATGAAGGAAGTCTGTAAAGGTGGCCTTATTCATGTTTCAGTCTAGAAAAGACAGTTCATATCTCAAGCTGATGCAACTGTGTTGCTGGAATGCATCCCACAAAACCCCCTTGTAAATAGCGCCATTGTCATGCAGCTTGGCTGATGTTCATGCTTCTTTGAGGGGTCATTTGGATGCCCGTAAAGTCCTTAAGTTGTACAGGGATTACAGAAAATCTGATTGGAGGGGCTGTTTGGATGCATGTATTTGTCGGTAAAGGCTTTATAGGCTGTAAACAGATTACAGCCAGTAAAGTCTTTACAGTTAAAAAGGCACTCTACATGTTAGAACACAATGGTTAGTAAACACTCATGATATGTGGGACCCACTGTAATGTGTATGGTACATCCAATATATCCATCATGTACTTTCCTTGATGCTCTCCTGTGCCTTAAAAAAACAGCTTGTCCATTATCAAATGGACCAAACAAGGCAAAGATGGGATGTCCACCATTAAAAACTTGTAGATTGCATTTGGGGCCCACTGTGATAGGTGGAAGACATCCAATCCCATAAGTTTGTGCATGTTTTAATGCCCTCTTAGGGCTTAAAAAAATCAAGTCTTTCTTACTTGATTTTTGCAGATTTTGGAAGTTTCACTGCCCAAGCTCTCTAGTATGAATACCTACTATATTCATT